>CM051003.1:26804504-26834504 GCA_027704905.1 Muraenolepis orangiensis
TGCTGCTTAGTCGTGGAAAAGAGATTTTATAATAAAAGGCTGACTGAGTTGGTCTGTCTGGTGATGCGGTGTCTGTGTCTGAGCCAAAGAGAGACTTGTGTAGTCGGTGAATGTAAAAAAATAGTAAATAAATGACTTGTTTTTGATGGCCTAATGGAATGTGCGGCTGCCGAGGTCTGTTGCCTGTGTCTGTGGGAATGGTGAATGTAATTTGAAAGTGCCGTTGCCCTTGCATGAGCACAAATACAAGTTGACATTTTGCCTGCTTCCAGTCATTATGGCCAGGGCGGCACGAAGGCAGGCCGTTCACAACCAAAACTCACCTTTACAAAGTCCTTGTGTAATTCCCTCGAAGCACAGGCAGACACAAGTGGCTTTCTCATAACGGGTTAATTCCTCTCCGAATCCACCATGAAAACTACACACAAACAAACAGTATAAATGACAAACAGCATGTGAGATTACTTTAGAAAAGTAATAAACGTAAAATAAATACAAACACAACAACATACCTCGTTGGCTGCATGCTCTGAAAACCGAGGAAAGTATTCTTCAGTCCTTACAACTTTACCAGAAAATACTTAAACTAACGGAGCTGTAACAGTATCCGTGCATCTTACTCTCAGTTTCTTGTCTCTCTCTCTCTCTCTCTCTCTCTCTCTCTCTCTCTCTCTCTCTCTCTCTCTCTCTCTCTCTCTCTCTCTCTCTCTCTCTCTCTCTCTCTCTCTCTCTCTCTCTCTCTCTCTCTCTCACGCGAGAACAGCACAACGAGACGTGAGCTTGGACTTCAAAATAAAAGACTCTAAATATTGCATGCATGAAATATACAACAAATAATAATTATTAAACTTAAAAAATACATATTACACTTAAATTATGTAAAAGCTGCACTTACACCTTGTGTGTGTGTGTGTGTGTGTGTGTGTGTGTGTGTGTGTGTGTGTGTGTGTGTGTGTGTGTGTGTGTGTGTGTGTGTGTGTGTGTGTGTGTGTGTGTGTGTGTGTGTGTGTGTGTGTGTGTGTGTGTGTGTGTGTGTGTGTGTGTGTGTGTGTGTTTATCTGTGTGTGATAATGTGAATGCGTGTGAAAATGACAGCCTACACCAAGCTCAGAACAGTAAGCAGCAGGTGTAGCAATCTAAGCAGCCAGTCTATGTAAAGCAGACAATGAACAACCCAGGCATGAAGTGGTAATCGGCAGCCTGGATGAGAGGGGTAGGTGAGGAAGAGAAGGGTAGTTAAAGAAGAGAGGGGTAGGTGAGGAAGAGAGGGATAGTTGAGAAAGAGAGGGTAGGTGAGGAAGAGAATGGTAGGTGAGGAAGAGAGGGGAGTAGGAATGTTTGCGAGTAGTTGCTTGGTAGTCGGCACCAGAAATAATAGTCTGTTAAACGTTTTTTCTCTCTGAGAAAAGCATAAAGCGCAGAAGCACGCCATGCACTATTGATATACATAGGCTTAATTTACGTTGTGAACATTTCTTCTCTCTAACCTTCTCTTCCTCACATACCCCTCTTCCTCACGTAGTTCACAATTCTCAAGTCAGTAACTGCGGTCATGTCAGTTTTACTGCCGTTCGCCATTCATGACTTATACCTGTTTTAATTAGATACAGAATAATAACCATCCATAACCATGGATGTTTGAACAAGCTTGTGCTCAGCTGAAGGGTTGAACTCTGAAGTTGTTTCACCCAGAGGATTATGTTCTACAACTGTCCCAGTCCGAGGTCTGCAGAACCTTCATGAGGGTGAAGGCAGGGAAGGCAGCCGGCCCAGACGGAGTTCCATCCTGTGCACACATCACTGCAACAGTCTGTCGTCTCAGCCTGCTTCAAAATGGCAACCATTGTGCCATTACCCAAAAAGACCAAGGTAACAAGCCTTAATGATTATCGTCCAGTGGCTTTAACACCCATGGCCATGAAGTGCCTGGAGAAACTTTTCATGTCACACATGAACTTTTCCATCCCTGAGTCCCTAGACCCACTCCAGTTTGCATACAGACAAGAAAGGTCTGTAGATAACGCCATCTCCCTGGCACTACACACGACCCTGGAGCACCTATACAGGAGGGACACCTATGTCAGATACAAAATATCTTGTATCTTGTATCTTGACTGTTGTTCATTGACTACATCTCGCCATTCAACACCATTGGTCCTGAAACTGATGGACCTAGCTCTGGGTCATCTGTAACTGCGATCTGTAACTGGATTATGGACTTGCTGACGGGCAGGCCTCAAGTGGTGAAGATTTCAATATCTCATCCACTGGTCCTCAACAGCAGAGCATCTCAAGGCTCAATGTCCTGCGGTGGCTGGTGAACTTCTACCGTGGCACTGTAGAGAGCTTCCTGATGAGTGAAGTCACTGTGTGGAACGGCAACACCACTGCACAGGACAAGAAAGCTGTCCAGAGGGTCGTGAGGATGGCATAAAAGATTATCGGGTGTGCACTTTCATGCATTAAGGAGATCTTTAGGACCAGATTATCGGAATAAGGCCATCTCCATCACAAAGGACCGCAACCACCCTGGGCACCATCTCTTCTCCCCACTATGGTCCGGTCGCCGGTTCTGCAGCATCCGTACAAGGACTACCAGGTTCAAGGACAGTTTTTATCCACAGGCAGTGCGCCTACTGAACTGCGAGTGCTGCCACTATCATAACATTGTCATCCATATTTCCTTATACTGCATTACACATCATACTTTCTGGACTCATTCCAGTTACTGCACTTGTCTGCGCTGTACTGCACTCTATTCATGATGCTACTGCACTACTGGCACTCTAAACTGCTTTAAATTCTTCTTCATTTCTTTCTGCACAATTCAACACATGTACAGTATATATCATCCATCAGTCACTTTATTGTTCTATTTATTTTTATTTTTTATTGTGTACAGTATTTTTGTAATATAGTGTTTAAAAAAATCCATACTGCAGGAGGGAATGGGGAGTAAGCATTCCATTGTACTTGTTGCATATGATAAATACAAATCTTGGATCTTGTATCTTGATGCATCAGTGACATGTCAGTCTGTCAATTCTGTCTGTTTCACAATAAAGAAACCATGATCTGCCGGATTCTATTTACTTACAGTATGTCTTTACTCTCTTTAGAACTACTGAGTTTGAGCTGCTCACACGAACGGCTGCTCACACGAACGGCTTTCTCACTCAGTAAGTGGAGAAATGTGTTTTGGATCCATCCATCCATCCATCGCCTACTGCTTATCCGTGGTCGGGTCGGAGGTAGTAGCTTCAGCAGGGGACTCCAAACTTCCCTCTCCCTGACAACATCGACTTGCTCTGACTGGGGGATCCCGAGGCGTTCCCAGGCCAGTGTGGAGATGAAATCACCACATGTACCTTGGTCTGCCCCGTGGTCTCTTCCCAGTTGGATATGCATGGAAAACATCCCTCGGGAGGCGACCAGGAAGCATCCTTACTAGATGCCCGAACCACCTCAACTGGCTCCTTTCTACACGCAGGAGCAGCGGCCCTACTCCGAGTCTCTCACGAGTGACTGAGCTTCTCAACCTATCCCTAATGCCCCTGTTACACTGTCCCGAAATTGACACCAGATGGACACACGATAAAGGAAATGTACAAATTTGGCTCTGATCGTAAAAACATCGGGCCATTCGTGAGGGCATCTTAAGCCATCGTATGACTGGTGGAGTTTCTCAGGCTCCGGCAGCACCTTCGTGAGCGGTGGCAAAATCTTTGGCATGCCAAAAAATTGCCGAAGGACCTTGCGAAGGTTCATTTTCGTGTTGAATTTGTGTATCCATTTTGCCCTTCGTAAGGCCATCGTGAGGGCATCTTGTCAAATCGTGTCATCTTCGTCTTTACTTTGTGTGATCATCAGTGCCATCGGGCATTGTGCGCCATGTCATGGTAACGTGGACATATAAAAGGAGACCTCCTAGACTGCTGAGGAGAAATTTCAGACTGCTGAGGAGACTTTTCAGACCGCTGAGGAGACCTGGAACCCTCTGGGGACCGACATATTTTTTGGATTTCCTCCCCTTTCTCTCTCTGGTTGGAGACTCAGTGCTGTCTTCTTGGACCTCTAAATCCTCAGTTTCCTCTGCTTTCCTCTTCTGAGTTCTGTATTTACCAGCCAGCTTCTTCCCCCTGCCTCTCCCTGCCTTGGGTGGCATGTTAAAGTTGAATTAAAGTTGAATTCAATTTGAAATAAAGTTTAAATGTACTGTGTGTTCTGCTGCCAATAATCTCCGATCAGCAATTGAATTTCCCACGGTCGGCCAAGGTTTTATACCATCGGGAGGTCACGTGACGCCTTCGTGACCTAGTTTGAATACATCGTACTCTCAATACGACGTTGTGTAGCCATCGTGTGGCCTTCATGTGTCCTGCGGGTATAAACTACTATAAAAATTGACATCTTCGTGTTGCCTTCGTGTTGTGTGTGGTTCGGGTGCCATCGTGTGACCTTCTGTAGGCATCGTACTTGCTTCGGCTGTTAATTGGCTGTTGACCAAGTTCGGGGCCATCTGGTGTCAATTTCGGGACAGTGTGACAGCACCTATACCGCTCCCGCTGCACCTATTCTCCGGTCAATCTCTTGCTCCATCCTCCCCTCACTCGAGAACAAGACCCGAGATACTTGAACTCCTTCACTTGGGATAAGGACTCCCTCCTTACTTGGAGTAGACAATCCACCCATTTCCTCAGATTTGGATTTCTGTGTTTCTGTAATTTATATTTCCAAAGTAAAAGTAATTCCACTTGTAATACACACAATGTTTTTTTTCAATTTTGACAGATCTTTAGGCATTTTCTTTTGTAGACTAGTCTGCTAGTTCACAAAGGTGTAGAGAGGAAGAGATGTAGAGAGAGTGGGAGATTGTTAAGATCTCAGTTGTAAAGGCTATCCTTATTTTTTTCATTAGCCTAACTGCTCTCAGCCCACTTCATTTAAAAAACGTTGTAGTCACTCACTGTTTTGTAGTCAGTCACTGTTTTTGCACTGGCCCACACACCTCAAACATGATTTAGTAGTAGTACTTATGGTGGTGGATAGGGACAATTCACCCATGGAACTATGGTTTGGGAGATTTTTTTAATTTACTTTTACCTGAGCACTGGTTCAGTTCTTTACTTGAATGAGACTTTTGACTTCTGGTTACGAGTTGTTCTCTTACCTTCCTTTGTTGAAACACACTATTGTAAGTCGCTTTGGATAAAACCAACTGCTAAATGACTGTAATGTAGTGTTATGTAATGTAATGTAATGTAATGTGCGGCCTTGCAGAAGTTTCGATACTTCCAATACCAAATATTCTGTGTTCTAGGATCGATTCTCACATTAAAAGATCGATACCATAACTTAGTAATTTGAAGTAAATGTGTATTTTATCATCAACATGAACACACTAGAAATTAACAACGCTTTCACCGGGATGTAGTCCGATAAATACCCGGTTGATATGAACTACTTCCTTCCGCCTGTCACTGTGGGTCATGTGTGAAGGACGGTTCTTTAAATATGTATGGTGAGTGGGTGCTGAGTCAGCACACTGAGGGATCATTGAAGTGCTTATTGATAATGGCTGAACATAAGTGAAGCCATGTCTGGAGAGAAAAAAACTATGCCCATGAATGAGGGAACATTTGTAAAAAAGGTTTGAGGTTGAGATTGGAGTATGGAGTATTGAGGTTGGAGTATGGCGCCGTACGAGATGGCTGCCGTGTCGCGAGCTCCCGCACGACGACGCAGTTTTTTGTTATTTATTCTTTTTATCGCAAGTATTTTAGTTCAGGATGTTAGCAGCAAGTTCACTTATAACTTCTGCACACTTTGGGAGATCAGATCGACAGTCGCTCGCCGCCTACCGGAGTTTTTTCATTCTTTCGGCTCGGACGTCCCGCCCGAAGTCACAGCTGGATTATCTCCGTCCATTTTGGGCACGATTACGCGCAAGCGTCGCCGGAGGAAGCGAGGGAAGCGAGCCGGCGTGCTAGTCAGGCTGAGATGTCGATCCGATCGCCCCCCACTACCCACCATTCTACTGGCTAATGTACAGTCTCTGGACAATAAGTTAAGCGAACTACAGGCTCGTATTCAATTCCACCGGGAAACTAGGGACAATTGTATTATCTGCCTTACGGAGACATGGATGTCGGAGGGGGTTACCGACGCAGCTATCGAGCCGACGGGATTTTCCGTACACCGGGCGGACAGAACAAAGGCTCTCTCCGGTAAAGATCGCGGAGGGGGGGTATGTCTCATGATAAACAGATCTTGGTGCAACCAAAGCCATGTACATCCCCTCAAGTCTTTCTGTTCCCCGGACCTGGAGTACCTGATGCTTATGTGCCGTCCACACTGGCTACCTCGGGAGTTTACAGCGGTAACCGTGACCGCTGTTTACATTCCCCCACAAGCCAACACGGACACAGCGCTGAAGGAACTGTACGGGGCTATCAGCGAACAGTCGGCCCACCCCGAGGCTGCTCTCATCGTGGCGGGGGACTTCAACAAGGCGAACCTGAAGAAGGTTCTCCCGAAGTTCTACAAACACATAAAGAGCAACACACGGGGCGAGCGGATCCTCGACCACTGCTACACTCCCTTCCGTGATGGCTACAAGGCCCTCCTCCGCCCACCGTTCGGCAAATCAGATCACCGCTCTATCCAGCTACTCCCCGCCTATAGGCAGAGACTGAAGCAGCAACCGATCGCTGTGAGGGAGGTCCAATGCTGGTCGGACCAATCAGATTCTACGCTGCAGGATTGTTTTGATCACGCTGACTGGCACATGTTCCGCGTTGCCTCGGACAATAACATCAACGAGTACGCGTCGTCGGTCACCGGGTTCATCAAGAAGTGCATAGATGACGTTGTTCCGACCAAGTCGGTTCGGATATATCCCAACCAGAAACCGTGGATTAACGGCGATGTTCGCGCTGCCCTACATGCGCGTAACGCCGCCTTTGGTTCCGGGAATACGGAGGAATATACGAGAGCCCGTTACGACCTCCGTAAGACCATCGTCACTGCCAAGCGGGAGTATAAGGACAGAGTGGAAGATAAATTCAAGAAACACGATGCGAGGGGTATGTGGCAGGGGCTGCAGAAGATAACGAACTTCAGAGGGAGAACCAGTTGTGTAGAGAACTCCTCTACCTCCCTCCCAGGAGAGCTAAATACATTTTTTGCTCGGTTCGACGTAAACGGCAGCCCACCGAAGCCAGCACCGACTGGGGAGACCAGCCAGCTGCGCATCTCGGATGCGGATGTGCGCCGCACCTTTAAGCGGCTGAACATCCGTAAGGCGGCAGGCCCCGACGACATCCCGGGCCGCGTCCTCAGAGCATGCGCAGACCAGTTGGCAGGAGTCTTTGCAGACATCTTCAACCTCTCCCTGTCCCAGGCTGTTGTCCCCGCGGTCTTCAAGATATCCACCATCGTGCCTGTCCCTAAACAAACCAAGGTAACATGCCTGAATGACTACAGACCTGTGGCCCTCACCTCGATCGTTAGCAAATGCTTCGAGAGGTTGGTCAAGGACTTTATTTGCTCCGTGTTACCTACCACGCTGGACCCATGGCAATTTGCATATCGTCAAAATAGATCCACGGACGACGCAATTGCCATGGCCCTCCACACTGCCCTTTCCCACCTGGAGGGGAAGAACTGTTATGTGCGAATGCTGTTTGTGGACTACAGCTCAGCATTCAACACAATAGTTCCTGCCAAGCTCGACACCAAGCTGAGAGGTCTAGGCGTACCCCCATCCATGTGCAGCTGGATACTGAACCTCCTGTCGGACCGCCGCCAGGTGGTGAGGATGGGCAGCACCACATCAGAGCCACTGACCCTCAACACGGGAGCCCCCCAGGGATGCGTGCTGAGCCCTCTCCTCTACTCCCTCTACACCCACGACTGCATGGCTATGCACAGCTCCAACGTCATCGTCAAGTTTGCTGACACGACAGTGATGGGCCTGATCGCCGGCGACGACGAGACAGCCTACAGGGAGGAGGTCGGATCGCTGGAGCAGTGGTGCCAGGAGAACAGCCTCGCCCTCAACGTCAAGAAGACCAAGGAGCTGATCGTGGACTTCAGGAGGCAGAGGGGAGAGCACAGCCCTATCTCCATCGACGGCGTTGCAGTAGAGAGGGTCAGCAGCTTCAAGTTCCTCGGCGTGCACATCTCCGAGGACCGCACATGGTCCACGCACACCACACACGTGGTGAAAAGGGCCCAACAACGCCTGTATTTTCTCAGGCGTCTGAAGAAATTCAGCATGGGCCCCCGCATCCTGAGAACATTCTACAACGGCACCATCGAGAGTGTTCTGACAGGGTGTATCACCGCCTGGTACGGGAACTGCACGGCACTCGAGCGCAGAGCGCTTCAAAGGGTGGTGCGGACGGCCCAGTATATCGTTGGAGGTGAGCTCCCCTCCCTCCTGGACATTTACAACCAGCGGTGCGTGGCCAAGGCCAAAAGAATTATAAAAGACATTGCCCACCAGCCACCAACTTTACTCACTATTACCGTCAGGCAGGCGATACCGCAGTATCAAGTGTCGTACAAATAGGCTTAGAGATAGCTTCCACAGTCAGGCCATCAGGCTGCTGAACAAGGGCGTATAACATATAACAATGTATATTTTATTACATTGATTTATATATATATATTGCTCTTTTCTGTGCTGATTTTTGCATTTTATAAATTGCATTTTTTATTTTTATTTTATATTCTTTATTCTATTTTTATTCTATTTTTTATCTATTTTTATTTTTATTTTATCTTATTTTATAACTGCTGTCTGTCGTCGGGTATTGCACACAAGAATTTCACATCACTGCTTTATACTAAACTGTAAACTGTGAAGTGACAATAAACTTGACTTGACTTGACTTGACTTGATCAGTGTGGAATCCGCGTGTAAGTGTAAATTAACATGCAACTTTTACTTCAAGGGTTTTGGTCTGTCTGACATTTTCTGTTAATCTTTTGAAAGTTCTAAACTGTGCACTTAATGATGTATATTCTTCTTTATCATTAAAGAATAAGTAAAGACTATTCTGATATCTTACTTCTATTCTATTTCCCTTTTCTGAACACATTGAGCTTTTGTACACCATGACATCGGGATACCATGGATTACTTGGTATCGGATCGGAAAGGAAATCAGTGGTATCACACATCACTAGTCAGCACACACTTCAGACACCCGCACTTCCCTTTCTCTCTTTAGATGCAACTGTAACCAATGTAGGAGGGGAAAATGACTCGCTTTTACCAAAACATTCACTTTGGCATTACCACAGAAAAGCACCAGAAAAGGATCCTGAAGGCACATGACACATTTCCCTCGATGTGATACGTTAAATGATATGTGTGCAGTCGACGGGGTGCGTGTTGTGCGGCCGGCGGCGAGTGGAATGTAGCACCCCCCCCCCCCCCCCCCCCCCGTGTAGCCCCAGACCCC
Organism: Muraenolepis orangiensis; assembly: GCA_027704905.1. NCBI lineage: Eukaryota > Metazoa > Chordata > Actinopteri > Gadiformes > Muraenolepididae > Muraenolepis > Muraenolepis orangiensis. The sequence continues at coordinate 26,813,977 of CM051003.1, forward strand.
TCTGAAGCATTCTGTACTGAGCGATGCTTTGTTAAAGCGTGCAGCGGGAACACACAAAAAACATTGTGTTTCATGACATGGCCCCGCCACACCCCGCCCAGGCCACGTGGGCAACCATGTGCCCCGCCGCACCCCGCCCAGGCCACGTGGGCAACCATGTGCCCCGCCCAGGCCACGTGGGCAACCATGTGCCCCGCCACACCCCGCCCAGGCCACGTGGGCAACCATGTGCCCCGCCACACCCCGCCCAGGCCACGTGGGCAACCATGTGCCCCTGGGTGATGTCTTTCTGCACTTTTCATATGGCTGGTCAGAGAGCAGGGGGAGTTTGTACCTCTTGCTCCCCAGATGCTCCCCCCCCACCCCCCCATCCATGACCCTATTCTTCCTATTCTCCGTCATATCTTCCAGCCACACCAACCTCTCCCTACCCTACTACACGCTCCTTCCTACACCCTCACCTTGTGCCCGTCCCTCCCCGTGTACAATTTCCAGCCTATATCATTGAAATCAATTGAATTGATTCTCCTGGGGGTTAATGGATTTTCCACCAAGGTGAAGAGGATGCACTTTAATCATGGAGGATCTTAAATATTTTATCAGGCACAGCCAAGGATTCTGGCGCTGGTAAGGCAGGGAAGGGATGATGGGAGAGAGACACAGGGAGAGAGGGAAAGAGCAGGACAGAGACACAGAGGGAGGGAGAGAGAGAGAGAGAGAGAGAGAGAGAGAGAGAGAGAGAGAGAGAGAGAGAGAGAGAGAGAGAGAGAGAGAGAGAGAGAGAGAGAGAGAGAGAGAGAGAGAGAGAGAGAGAGAGAGAGAGAGAGAGAGAGAGAGAGAGAGAGAGAGAGAGAGGAAGAAAGGTAGAGAGACAGAGAGAGAGAGAGACCATTGAGCTCAGCATTGAGCCCCATTGCTGCATTCGGCAGAGCTGGGCAGTTAAATTGAGCATCCAGTCCCTGCATTGTTTGAGGGAGAGGATAATAAGCAATGTGCTTTTCCAACGTGACTGCCATGTAAGGACATCGATACATTTGTTACAATATTTTACATGGAGAAAAAATATATTATATTTATATACTGTATATATTAGTTAAATACTTTTCTAATAAACACATTTAGTTATGTAATGAATGTAAAACTCTATATTGTACGACAATGAAGTTGTTGCTATTTATTTGTGGAGCACAGCAAATGCCTGTACATAACATAATGGCTCACTGCAATATTAAAACATAAGTTTTAGACCTTGTTTCTTCTGTTGGTAAACATATGACACACCATAACTTAAATTGAATCCCTCAGTGACCAATATTGCTTTTATTAAGAGTGGAATACAAGTTGTCCTCGGAGTAGTGGAAGCTCCAATGGAGAATCACAGACTGTGGTAAACAAATGTGTTCTGGTGGAATCCAATGAGAGCCGGGCTCCAGTGTCTTACATGACACTTTCGAGACGAGGAATTTCAATAGATAGAGATAAAAATAAAAGATAAAATAGTGAGTCAAGTTAAAGTCAAGTTAAATCATTGTTACAGAAACAAGTGTAATTTGTATAAATATAAAACAATGCGTACGGTATGAATCGGCAATTAATATCATCACGTACAGAATGAATTGTGTAATAACATAATTACTCCAATATAACATTTCAACATAATACCCGCTGATTTAACTAAATGCACACATCTAAATGCAAATGTTAGACATTCACTATCTTTAATTACTGTGCATTTACAGAAATGAATGATTCAAGAGTTTCTATGTGAAGCACAGCTTGTTCTGCCCTTGGTGATGGCAGAATACGCCATGTTGTATGTCGTTTTCTAACAGCATAATAGCATCACTGCATTGCAAACCTGCTGTACGAATGTGAATTGAGTGTAATTGCTTATTTTTGCTGTTGCACAAATCCACTTCTGAATCACTGCTTTGTAATTCCAAACGTCCGCAAGACAGATGAAAAGTAATTACATACAAAATGTCTACAAAAATTTCAAAAGAACCATACAGAACAGGACAACCTGTTCTGTATGGTTCAACCGGTATTCAAATTGGTTGCTGCAAAAAGAAAGGACCTCCAAAACATTTCAATTATTCATTTGTAGTCGTATTTTTCCTACGCAGAATGTTCCACATGTTCCGTCTCTCTTACCGAAGCCTTTGGTCCATCGCATCAATGTCCTGAACCATCGGTGTCCTCTTAAACTCAGAAAGACGCACACAATGCAGACAGCTCACCTCACATTTATAACTAGTAGCATTTAAAAAAAAACCTGTATGAATTAAGTCTCAGATCGGCTCTCAACCTTAAATACGCAAACTTACTTGACTCAAAGTTAGTTATATAACTTAGTTAACATTAATTAACATCGTACACTGTACCCTGCCTTTGACAGTTATGTCATGTACTCTCTCCTGCTGACCTTAAGTTTTCAAATGATCTCCAAATACTTTAAAACCAGGACCTTAACAACATCTTCACCATCTCTTTATATTAATCTTACGCATACACAACACACATGCAACACACATTAAAATGCTTTTTGCCACATTAAAATGCTTTTTTCACCATTCGTCTGTATGTATATGTATATATGTATATGTACATACGTATATGTATGTATGTATGTATGTATGTATGTATGTATGTATGTATGTATGTATATGTACATACATGTATATGTATGTATATGTATATCATCCATTAGTCACATCAGTTCTTTATTGTGCATAGTATAGTGTTGTATACAGTACTGCATATAATAGGTCATATATAGTGTTGTTTATAGTATATAGTATAGCATATAGTAGGTTATATAGTGTTGTTTATAGTATAGTATTGTATCATTTAGTATAGCATAGTAGTGTTGTTGTTGAAATTCATACTGCGGGAGGGAATGGAAGCCTACCATTGTACTGTAAAAACATCTTGAGAACATGTTGTGCATCATGTTCGTGCTTTACTTTACTGTACTATAACGAAATCAATTTCTCTTCTTTTTCCAAAAGAACCAAAAGATGGTCCCTTTTCTATCACAGTGGATATGTAATTCTTAGATTTTAAAGTGTGATAAAGATGGAGGAAAAACATAAGCTTGATTTCATAGTTGTGAAAGTCGTACACGGCTATACTATTGCCTTTTACAGTTATTAGCAGCCATCAAGCTGGCCGTTATGGCCATCAAGCTAGCCACTAGCGTTTAATATACAATTCAAGGCTGGTCTGAATATTTGAGCGGCGTCCTGAGGCGCTGATTGAAATCCCTCCCCTCCCCTTCTCCTCATTCTCTGCTGCTGGGAAATTGAGGTTAGCATGCTGAGAGGGCCCCTTTCCTCTCGCATCCGTGGACCGTTCATACGCCTCATTATGCACCTCTAAAGCCCTACGTTATTCACCCACCCTCTTTTCTTATTTCTTAAATTAAAAAAAGAAACTTCCAATTTCAACCCAAAGACAGTTTGGCCTTAAGGTTAATTACCTTGTCTCACAGCTTCGTCCCCCCCCCACCCCAGTGACTCCGTTATATTAGATGCTCAACATACGGCCAGACATTCTATATTTTTCTGCGGTTCACGTGGAACAAGTGAAATAGATAAATATGGACGTGAATGATGAAAATGTTCCACAAAATTCGAAGCAGCGGAACAACAAAGTCATTCTTAAATGCCAAAGGTACAGATAACTTCTATTATTATTATTTTTTTAAACAAGGCAGTTTCCTCATATACCTGTATGAATGTACATGGTTTTACATATTTATATACATCATTTTTTTGGTATAACTAACACATAGAAGAAGCAGGGCTCCTTCTGGAGGTCTCAGTGGCTTGTTATCACAGAGAAAGCTAATTGCCTATCAAATCTAAAGGCCCACATCGCTTCTGTTGACTGGCTGCCGCTGAAGGGTTGCCATTCCATCCAAACAAACATGGGCCAGCACACGGGGGGGGGGTCCATGCCCCGCCAACTGTTGTTGCCTCAGAGGATCACAGACTACAGTCTTTCCAGCTGCCCCATTGTCTTAGACCCCCTCTGAGGTCTCGAGCGGTATTTGAACGTGCATTTGGATGTTCTTGGGGCGATACTGCAATATGGAGAGATGTGATGTGCACTCTCTTAATTCATCCATTCTCTTATTCATGTGTCCCCTATACACATTTGCAACCCTTGTCTTTCCCTCTCTGCACTGAAAGGAGCAATTTAGAAGATTACTTTCTCGATCTCTGCATCACCACGGCAGCCGTTTGCCTCGCTGTTACCAGTAATGACAACCCAACTCATACAGTAGAGATGCCCTGCCATGGAAACAAGGAGACGGGTGTTAAAATCCCCCTTTAAACCGTGTTTGGTGCAGGCATGCCAGTGAATCAAAGGTGAGCGCCGGTCCATTCTTCAATTCCCCTGATCATCTTCCTTTTTGCAATCTTTTTTGAAAACCACTTCTTCAATGTATTCATTCAAGAGTGTTTCACCCTAAGAGTGATTCCCTTTATTCTTCTCTAAAAGTGTATGTATTCTATGTATCATTGACATGTTGAATTGATGAATACTTCTTTGGTATCTGTTTGAGTGTGTTTTGTTTTAATTCTTCTCGTTCAATATTGTGTTAGTATTTTGCTTATATCGTGTTGCCTTATCTCTTTCATGCATCATCCTCCGCAACTCACTGTCCTTGTGTGTGTAAATATACTTAAAAATATACTCAAATTGTGATTCTGTTTACACAGTTTGGTTAAAAGAGACAGTTTCAACAATACATTGTAATTGGTATCAAGCAATTACTTATCTGGCTGAACAATGCATAAACAATGCAATGTTGTGTTAGATTGCATTGTTTTTGTATTGTGTAAGATTGCAATGGGTAGCTGTCTTCAATTTCAACTCGGTGTGGTATTGCAGTCTGATATTGCATCTTGATGATATTCTGAAGTCTCACAGGAGTACTTGATTTAAAGGTTCAACATCTGAAGGCATTCCATGATTCATTTTGTGTTATGAATTACTGAGCTTGTGAAATAAAATCAATGCATTACACAACCGTTCTTTAGTCCGTTCTTTTGTGTCTGGTACATTTGTTAGAAAGGATGAATCGAAAATATCTGCCAAATTAACGGCTACTAATGAAGCCATTCTAACATTGGCAACGCTATTTAATTTGGGGTAGGTTGTGAGTGTGTGAGTGTGACTAGGGTCTTCAGCTCCCAGCTGAAAGACACTAGGTTTGATCCCCAATTTCCATTGCCATTGGTATATGACCTGTATCTAAAATCCCTAAGACGGTGTGTGCTCAATAAGTAAATAAGTAAATAGTGATACGACACCATCCTACGACACCTATAGAGATGCTGTTCCTCTTCTAACTTCCTAAGTTAGAGGAGTTGCTTGATTTGCCGGCTACAACTCAAGACAGGCAGGTGTGTAACATATGCTGTATTCTTTTTTAGTTTGCACTTGATGCATTCATCACACACCTGTCCTTGGTTATTCTTCATATATTTGATGCTTTTGAGCTTAATTCAGAAAATGTTGGCAGCCTTGCAGAGATAGATTTTTTTTTACTGTCATTACACAATCAATGGTGTGTGTGCATGTACGTGTGTGTGTGTGTGTGTGTGTGTGTGTGTGTGTGTGTGTGTGTGTGTGTGTGTGTGTGTGTGTGTGTGTGTGTGTGTGTGTGTGTTTGTGCGTGTGGTGAATCTAAAAAGCTCTCAGATCCTTCTACAAGCTGTAGGGAGTAAAAAAAAAAAAGACATCTCACTCGACTCCTGTTCGTCGAGGACCATTATAACACCATGTCTTCAGCGCTGCAACAAAGGAGGGAGGTCCACTCAGAAGAGGAAGTTTAACGAAAAAAGGTTTAATTAAACATGAAAAAAAACATCAAACAGAGGTGTGAAATCAGCTTTCAGTAACGTTGTCAGGTGTAGATTAGGAGGAGATAGCACCATGGTGTGGAGTAGGTGTTAAAGGGTACAAAGTAAAGCGAGCAACAAAACAACTGAACCAGGGCCACCCATGCAGACAAACAGCCTTTAGAAAGAGAGCCTGAACATGGAGCTCTATGCTTGCATCCAGGTGCAGCCAATGAGGGCGGAGCACTGACATTAGACATACCCATAACCATTCCATAGCATGTCGTTTGAGGAGGCGCTAGAAAGAAGTCCTCAAGGTGATGACTACACCTAGCCTCGTGTGTGTACCGTATTTGTATTTAGATTTTTTATAGTGTAGTGTTTTTGAAAAGTCACACTGAGGGAGGGAATGGGGAGTAAGCATTCCATTGTACTTGAATCTTGAATCTTGAGACCGATATCGTGAGTTCCCATTCTGTTCCTCTCGGTCCGGATTTCATCCCGTTGAAAGCCTTATCCCCAAAAAAAATCAGCATTTGGAGGGAGGTAGTTTCAGTTCATGACAACGACAAGCAGCGCCGCAGTCTGCCGAATTAAAAAAATCAATGGTGGCGCCCGAGGAAAGCAAAGTGATCTACAGAGAAATAGACTCAGTAACAATGTCAAAGGATAGAGAAATCTGCAAAGATTTTTCTCAGATTTAAAAGGTGTTTTTTTTCGCCTGCTCCTTTTTGTTTGGAGTAATGAAATATTGTTCATACATTATTTTTACTTATGATTTAAAGATTTACATGTGTCTTCAATGTGTACACACAATGGCTAATTAGTATGTTGTTTTATTCCCGAAGTAAAACATTAATAACATAACATATTTTCAAACCATGTGCATTTAGCATTGTCCTGGTTGGCCTCGGGTTGGTGTTGCGTGTTCATTCAATCTGCACGTGGCCGCGCCGAACAAGTTAGCAACGTAGTCTGTATGTGTCCGTCATTTCCGCACTTTTCATTTGAGCTCGAACTGCAGTATCATTTTACTTTTGTATTTGGACTTTCTGGACTCATTACAGCCACTGCACTTTTCTGCACTGTCATTTCATGATGCTGCTGCACTACTCGCACTTTAAAAAGCTTTTAAAATGCTTTTTGCACAATTCAACACATGTACATGTCATCCATCAGTCACTTTATTATGGTGTACAGTATTTTTATAGTCAAGTGTTGTATAGTCAAAAGTCATACTGTGAGAGGAAATGGGGAGTAAGCGTTCCATTGTACTTGCTTATGGCAAATACAAATCTTGAATCTTTAATCATAATGCTGTGTAACAATGTGTTACAATAGAGAAAGCTATGTTTGTGTCAGAAGAAAGGGGTCCAAAGAAGAAAGGGTGCTTCTAATCGTGTGTTTCATGGGTGATTTCTTATAATGGAGAAATATGAAAAAAATAATGTCACTCAATTAAAATGGCGTTGCCACCTAAATCCCAACAACTCGCCTAATTTCAATTCAAATCACTGCCAGGTTCGTCTTTCTTGTTTTTCAAAAGAGCTAGTGAGGAACTTAACTCAATAGACACTCCATCATTTGATACATTTTTATTGAAAAGACTTCTCCTCTCATTTAAATAAAGTCAAACTGTGTGTATGTGTGTGTGTTTGTGTGTGTGTGTTGGAGTTAGTTGATAATTACCAATGAAGATTAAACAATATGACAATGTTTCATGCTCGCTGGTTCCCTGAGCTCCTGTCCCACAATGCAGATATGTATGTGCTAATATACTTGTCAAATACCTACAGGGAGTTCAGACACAGGTCACCAATGATCAGATAGGGGTGGTTAGGCATCTTCCATGGTTGAGGATCAAACCCAGAACCTTTTGTCCCGGGGGAAATCGATCACCCTTGCCACCGACCGGACTATCCGGGCCGCATATGGAAAAGGAAAGAATGCCATCCGGACCTCTGTGGCACAGCTCCTGCAAACATTGACCTACACTTGACCTACACTTGACCTACACTTGACCTCGCTTCCACTTCTGCTTCAACAGTCAAATGAGGGAAACCTTGCTTTCCCCAGTTTGTATAAGAATGGGGTTAGCCCTAACCCACTCAAATTAGTTTTGTTTTAATGTAATATTTACAATAAGGTCAACCTGCTTTTTTGAGTAATAGTGACCTGTTCATATCTAAATGTAACTTATGATTTAAAGATTTACATGTGTCTTTCATGTGTACACCAAAGGCCAATTAGTATGTTCTTCAACATAAAAAAATATTTGTTCCTAAAACTGAAACATTGGATTTTCAAACCAGTGAACTAGTGTTTAAATGTTATGTAATAATTCCAATGGGGTCAACCTGCTTATTGGAGTTAGCTTCATGTGGTGATGCGATCACCCTTGGCTTTGAGGCAGAATAGGTAAAAAGGGCATGTTTAGGCCCCTCCCCCATCCCCTTCTCTTTAGTGGGCTCTCTCAATCCCCCATCCCCAGAGCGTTGTCTTATTGATTTTCCCCAACCTCCTCCATCCATCAGACTCTAATAACACAACACATGTCGCCTTAAAAAGGAGCCTATTAGAATGTTAATGGATCACTACACCGCCCTGCTTGGCACTTTATGTTGGTGTGTGTGTGTGTGTGTGTGGGCATGCATGGGTTTGTGTTTATCTCCTCTCTCCGCTTGTTGTTTGGGTGTGTGCACACCAATTTATGTTGTGCCTATGCACATGCACACGCTTCCCCCTATGTAATTACTTTTTGAAAAGGAGGACACCTTTTTTTTTTCCCTGGTGCTGCAGGGAAGGTGTGAAAGAGGTAGGAAGGTGTAGATAGAGAGATAAGCATGTTGGGGATGGTGTGGACTGGCCGCTGAGGTGCCAGAGAGGAAATCTCTGAGTGTGGAGTGGATTCATCTCTGGTCTTATTGCTCCTGCAGGGACCAATTTATCTCCATTTGTTTCCTTGGCACTTTCCCCAATTCCGGAGCAACCCGCAGACAACATCGCACACGCCTCCGACATGGCTCCTCCTCCTCCTCCTCCTCCTCCCACCACTCTGCGTGATACCCAACCCCAGCGGTAAGGACCACTGACGATGCCCATTCAGTGAAGTGGTCACAGGATAAGGCCACTTGCTTGGATGCTTTTCTTTTGCTACATAGCGGTGAAAGACTAAGTAGATATTATAGGTAGTAGTCATATCAACCTACTTATGTACTTATGTCTTAAGTTTTACAGTTGAGTTACAGCTGGCATTGACGGGTTGCAGACTGTGGTGGCAGGGAGTCAGACACTCTAGTGGTCTTCAACCAGGGGTAGGTACTGCAGGGGGTCCGCAAACATGATTAAGCAAAATACTATTTGATTATGATTATGCAAAATACTATTCTTGCCATCACCTTTCCCTCACGTTTCACACAAAGGTCATTGACATAGATTGACTCGAGCCTTAGAATCTTTTTTATCCTGCCAAACACCAGGGTCAGTCATCTCACAATGGAAAGGTTTCAGCGTTGATTTTTATTCTGTCAACATGGCTTATAACTAAGTATCAAAGCTGGATATATTAAGAAGTTAATAAGGCCTAAAGGCCTAGGATGAACTGCAACAACATTTTATAAAATTCTATAGGGGCACTGTTTCACAATCCATGCCACTGTCCTGTCCAGCTTTTAGATTTCCTCAAGTCTGTCTCCCCATCCTGTCCCTGCATTCGTCAAGCCCTCTGGTGTTGTATACAGAGTTCATGTATAATGCAAAGTAGACTACTTGACAATTCACTTTGGAACAAAAACTTTTTCATTTTAAACACAAATTCTGTAATTCAGAAATATTAGTGCAAGGAGTGTCCCTAATGATTAGCTGAACCTAAACTCTAAAAGTACAAATGTGCAGATGTTACAATAATTACCAATATATAATTACCATAAGGAATATAGATTTTAGATATTGTCTTGCTAGTTGCTTGTTGGCCTAGGTGGAAGGAAACAATGTGTGTGACTTGCACAGTATGAGAAGGAACAAAGACATTAGTTAGGTTTGCCAGCTACACAGTCTGATAGTCTCAGACCGCAGATCAAAAGGCGTATTCTTAGGAGGAGCAAATTACAAATTCAACATGGTTGTCAACAAAATCGTGTTTCACTTCCCTTGGCATTTTGGACGTCCGCGTTCATTTCCACAAACCCGACAGCGGTGTTCTCTTGAGTTTAAACGTTTTGAACAGGAAACTCACAGGGGATTGTTTGATTCTCTTTTAGGTGGTCTTCTGGGCAACCAAGTATTCAGTTGTCGCTTGCTTCAAGCAGTATTACCGGCTTGGTTTGTCTGGTTTTTGGGAAGCTGAAAGTACTGCTTTATCAAGTGTAATACTTTTGCAGTAATACATTTAAAGACATATATGACGTGAATGCACATTACAGAATCTTACGGTTAAATGTTAAAAACATTTACCTGGGCAGTCTTCTTAACCCATTCTTCAGTGTCCATCTCTTTCATTTTATTCATATAATTTCCTCTGTCTCAATAGCTCTTCTGTTCTTTTTCCCCACCATTTCATCTTGAAACCGAAATCACCTGGACTGTCCATATGGTGCCCAGCTGTCTGCTTCTTGTTAATTGTTTCTTGCTACTGAAGAATGAAACGACTTGGGAAATGGGTGATTTTGTAGGTAGTGGTGGTGGTGCTGCTGCTGGTGGGGTTTGGGTGATGGTGAAGGTTCTGGGTGGGTGGTGATGGTGGTGGAGGATTGAGGTTGTGGCTTGGGTGGTGTGGAGGAGTGCAGAAATCAAAAAGAGAGCCCCCGCTGCCTTGTCTGAATGCAGCAGTAGCTGCGCAATGAACAGAGAAAGAGAGGGCGAGAGAGAGAGAGGGGGGGGAAGCAATAGAGAGAGAGTTCTGCCTTTACGGGCTGCATCTTAGTGTTGCCTGGGCTCCTCTAGGTGAGCGTCTGACAGGTCTTAGATTGATGGATAGAGCGGTGTATCGTACATAACATCAATTCTGTCCAGCTCACTCTCTTTCTTCATTTTTGTGTCTCACTCCCTTTTGCTCAACCCCTTCACAACCCTCTCCTCCCACCCCCCTTCATCCCTGCTTCCCCCTCACTCCCCCTCCCTGCCTTTCTCTCTATCCTTGCCTCTCTCTCTCTCTCTCTCTCTCTCTCTCTCTCTCTCTCTCTCTCTCTCTATCCTTGCCTCTCTCTCTCTCTCTCTCTCTCTCTCTCTCTCTCTCTCTCTCTCTCTCTCTCTCTCTCTCTCTCTCTCTCTCTCCTCTCTCTCTCTCTCTCTCTCTCTCTCTCTCTCTCTCTCTCTCTCTCTCTCTCTCTCTCTCTCTCTCTCTCTCTCTCGCTCTCTCACGCCACCGCCTCAGATCTCTCGGCGATCCTTCTCCACATTAGTTTTCCAGCAGGCGTCCTTTCCCTTCCTGCTGGCTGCGAGCAGGCTGTGAGGCAGTGGGACCAGCGGGGGAGAGAGAGAGAGAGAGAGAGAGAGAGAGAGAGAGAGAGAGAGAGAGAGAGAGAGAGAGAGAGAGAGAGAGAGAGAGAGAGAGAGAGAGAGAGAGAGAGAGAGAGAGAGAGAGAGAGAGAGAGAGAGAGAGAGGGTGGATCGGAGAGAGAGAGAGAGAGAGAGGGTGGATCGGAGAGAGACAGGAGGAGGAGGAGGGAGGAGGAGGGAGGAGCGCACCGCTGTCTCCCAGAGACGGCATCTCCTTGCCTGGAGCACAGGCAGCCGGGAGCGTCAGTGTTCTGTGGCGTTCTGCGGAGCAGGTGGGGGTTTGAAATAAGTGGAGAGCCAGGAGGAAGACAGAAACAGAGACTGAGAGATAAATAGAGAGAGGGGAAAAGGGGGACAAGAGATACGCTGGACAGATGGAGGACATGAGCCAGAACCCTGGACACTGCAGGGTGGACATGAAGGAATCGATGGAGCTGGTGGGCAACACTGACGGACTGGCTGCTGGTAAGCCGTCCGTCTCTCTCTCTCTGTCTCTCGAGTGACTATCTGTCTGTCTCTCTTTGAAGATGGTCTGTCTTTCTGTCGGGGGACTGTCTCTTTATCTGAACTCTAAAGTCGGTTTGTCTCTGGCATCTGTCTGTCTCTAAACTCTGTCTGTTTGCCTGTCTGTCTGTCTATCTGTCTTTGCCTGGCTTTCTATCGCCCGTTAAATTCTACCCTCCTGTTTTAGGAATGTCTGTCAACTATAGAAAAACATTCAGATGCACTTTTGTCTCTCACTACTTTTTAAAAGATTCTTGTCCATTTAGACTCTCCTGTGTTCTGATGTTATTTTAATGACCTTGCTCTGATTTCTGGCTTTCACACGTCAATACTGTCAATCAATGGCTGACATGTGTTGGGTATTTAATTATTGATTCAGTTCTCGGTTTTAATATGTTGTTCTGTAATATTTGTAAGAGATACTGATATTTTTTCAAACAATAATTGGGGCAATACATGACAGGTTGGTACTTCAGAATGAATTAACAAAATAAATTTCACTCGCAAATCGTCAAGATATCTCCTCTCTAGTGGCCATGGTGTGGTAATTAATAGTACAAAACATTAATTAACATTTCCATTATCATTTGGCGCTTCCAGGGATTTTCTTCTAATTGACTTGATATACAAGCCAGCAATCAAAAATACTACCGTAGGTTTTCACAGTGTCGTTTGGTAACATAAAAAAAGTATATTGTAGGTTTACAGTCAGTCAAAAATAATAAATTAGCCTCTGAATGGTTAGGGTTCACACCGGAGAAAAAATGATGTGACACGACTGGCAATCATTTTACCAAAACAGTCCAAACCAGTTGGTTGCTGTAATAATAATAATAATAATAATAATAATAATAATATTTGCTGTAGGTGAGGCAGTGTTTGCGTGCATCAGTAGAACGTAGTCATTAATGAGCACACTCCATTTCCCATGTGTGGCTGGAGAATGATAATGTCATTTACCACCCAGTCTCTCCTCTGAAAGCAAGTGGCCCAGAGCACTGCGTAACCCTCCTGTTATCTTCAAACATATTTTATCCTTGGGGGGGGTCAATTTAACCCCAGCAATTTAAACCCATAGAAATTATTAGAATTGAAATTGTAACCCCGGTTTTTGTGCTAGGTACTTTATGTTGTTTTGTTGTTGACTAGGCTTTGAAAAAACTCCTCCCCCCCCTCCCTTATTCGTCCAGAATACACAAGTGTGAAAAAATATACAAATCACCATAACATCTCACAGATTGCCCTAAAATTAGAAATAAAGGTCAATTTTTTTTATAGGTAACGTGTCTGCTGGTGGTTGTGAGACAACATGAGGGGTCACCAGAGGTCTTGTTCCCATAATCAGGATCTCCTCCTCCACATCATCATCTGTCTTACACACGTTCTCCTGTATGTCACTTTCACTGTCCAAGAGTTGTGAGAGAAAACCTTGTTGGCAAAAAGGCTTAGAGGTCATTTTCAATTGAGCGAGAGAGAGAGCATGAAGACAGAGTACACACAGACCACCAAGAGAAATGGTTTTCGAAGGCTGCGGTCCAAGCTTTTATATGTTTGCTGCTCTCTGTATATTGTCTTCGATTTTGGATATCGTGATATGGCATAAGGGCTGTGTTTTCCTGGTTTTAATGACTGCTTTACAGTAAAGTGATTTTCTTGCCCTCAACTAACCAGACTGTTCTATGTGCCTTCACCCACTTAGTCATTACCACTTTCATATTGTAGGCTAGGCTTATTTTTTATTTTATCTCTATGGGCGGAGTTCAGAACACATAATTGCTATGCCTCGCACAAAGGACAGGTTGACAGCTGTTATTATTTTCAGGGGGAAAATTGGTTTATTTAGCAGAACACTGTGACCCTACTGTTGGTTCAGGTGAATCTTCCCACGCATGTTCGTTTTTAAACAATCCTAAATGTTGTGCTGCGTTTCCTTTGAGTGTAACAACAATTTCCGAAAAGGTTTTGCATTGGGAAAAACAGGGTGCAGTATTTTTTCCGCTGGAAAGTGGGTCTTTTCCTAAAACTGGCCTTTCTTTGCAGTAGAAAGACACAAAATAAATTGGTGCTTCATGACCAAAGAACAACAGATCTAACAACAGCCCTAGAGCCGGCAAAAGTACCCCAGATGACGCAAACAAATTAGCAAAACTGAATGCTGGTAAAATGCAGGGGAATGGATCATTGTTAATTTGCATATATACTAAATGAAAATCAAATGCAAAGTATTTCTTTAAGCAAGGTGCCTATATGCCCCCTACCTGCTCCTTAATGAAATGTATCTGAATTCACTTTGTATAATAGCATCTCCTACTTGACTAACATAGTTAATAGCCAGAACTTGCTGATGCATCCCCCCCACCTGCACCACCCCCCGTCCTTAATCCTGGACACCTCCCACCCGCCCGCACTGTGAACCGACGGGAGCCCTGTTTCTCTACATACCCTAACGATTCATAACACTTCATTAAACGCCAGGCAAACAAAACCATCTGCCACCTTCTCCATCTCCCAGGGCAGTGCCGGTGTCACGATAACTCACTCTCCCATTCAGCACCACTTTACCCTAATGGGAGGCCCCATCCCAGCCAGTATCAATCGAGTTAGAGGTGTTTTTAGCACATGCTGCTCGGGGTGGGGTGGGAGATTTAATCATCATCGCGAAGAAGCCCAGGCGGTTCCAAGTGGAACTGAAAGTGAAACTCATATCCTGGAGGATAGGGTCGATGGTGGCCTCAAATGGAGTCGCAGAGACCGGCACACCTCAACCCAAGAGAGGGAATAGCTTAAGTTGTGGTAAACAGAGGGGGAGGGGGGCAGTTTAGATATATTTCCTTCCAAAAAAAAATAAGGTGTCCCATGGACACTGAGCTTGGCCACAGCGATGAATTATTGATGATATTTGTCCAAAGTTAAAGGTAAATGTTATTCTAAAGATAAACAGCCCGGGAGGATTCCCTAGCTTCATTCTCTTTCTATGTCATATTTATTCATGAAAGGATAAGCAGCAATGATTAGGAATGTGCTGTGCTTGACTATATGTATGGATACCAGATGTGTCAACGCTCTTATTTTGGTTATTGTATTCTTCAGGTCAGTCAAGACGAGGATTTAATGGCTGTATCAGCCATTCTTGACAACATTTTCCTGCCATTATCTTTAGTCTGGTGGGAATAAGCAGCAATCTACAGCCCACCTGTCCTCTGCTTGCTATTTTCCTTTAGTAACATGTACATATGAATTTCATATTGTTTTATGTGTGTGTTTGTGTGTGTGTGTGTGTGTGTGTGTGACTGTGTGTCTGTGAATGTGTGCTTGCATACATGTGTATATGAACACATTCTTGTCTAAGGCAGGAAAGGGTTAAATTATCATCAGACTAGCCAAGGCTCTTGAGCATTAATGAACTTTGTCACCTAAGAGAAATGCCCTAATCTTCCCCTCTTCCTCATAAATCTCTCTCTCTCTCTCTCTCTCTCTCTCTCTCTCTCTCTCTCTCTCTCTCTCTCTCTCTCTCTCTCTCTCTCTCTCTCTCTCTCTCTCTCTCTCTCTCTCTCTCTCTCTCTCTCTCTCTCTCTCTCTCCCCCCCCCTCGCTCTCTCTCTGTCCTCATATTCCTATGTGACCACCTACAACCCCCCTCCCCTGCCACCGCTACAGACAGTGGGGTGATATATTATGCGAGGTGTGCCTGGGCCACGCTCTTATTTTCCAGAGCCATATTAAACTGTGCTAAAGCAGGGGAACGCACACCTCATTTGCTTCAGGTCCCCTCGTGGGCTTGTGCCTGGTAGTGCCGCTAGCCTCCCAGCCTCCCCGGCTGCTGGCTGGGCTCCCTCGCCGGGCCTCAAATTATCATATTCATGATGCCAGCAGTTATTGATTATAAACAGTGCACCTGTGCCACTTTCTCCCCACCCAAACCACTCATCGCCATGCTGGAGGTGAGTGACCCGTGTGCGTCAACAGCCAGCAGACAGCTGGATGGATATGAAGGTGGGTGGAGCTGGATGTGAAAGTGGTGCAGGTGGTTTCACCTAGACTGCTGTAATGGCTAAACATCATAATTAGGGTTGAGGCTCATGCTTCTTGCGGTGTCCTTTGTACATAAAGGTTTTTGTTTTATTTGTATGTATTTGTTTATCTTATAATTTTTTTCACGCAGGTGTATATGTGTGCTTTATGGTGTGTGTTTGGGCGCAGAAGCAATGTAAGCAGCGAGTGCTAATGTGTCAGCAGGTGCATCCATTAAGCCGGAGTGTAAGACACCCGGGAGAAATGCCCTGATTGTGCTTATGTCACATGCGGTGCGTTGCCGAATTGGGTACTTTTAGTTGGTAGTACTTTTCTCCAGCCAACTTTTTTCCTGTCATTGCTCATGCGCTGGGTCACGGCAGCTGGCACATCTTCCCCGCTGTCTCTGCAAGCCTGAACAGGAATAATAAATACAACAAATGACATGGTGTGAGGTTCATGTTCACACCATTTACACTCCACGCTACCATCTTCTACTTTTCGACAACTTCGACAACAACTTTTCTTTGTGCCATTTGCACTATTTGTATTCTTCTTCTGCTTATTTTTCCTGTTCTGTTCCTCCTCCTCCTTCTTCTCCTCTTAGCCTAATTCATCATCTTCATCTTCATCTTCATCATCATCATCATCATCATTATCATCATCATCAACATCGTCTTCCTCTCACTGTCTTCTGCTTTTCACTCAGGTTAGAGACATCATGGAGACTGACGTTCTCTCACTAGGTCCCTCTTTTCTTGTTCTCGTTTCGCCTTCATAGTCATCATCATCATCATCATCATCATCATCATCATCATCATCATCATCATCATCATCATCATCATCATCATCATCATCATCATCCTCACCATAAACATCTTCCTCCCACTCCTCCTCCTTCCATCTGACCCGCACCATCCATCTATCATTACATGCATGTGTTTCACATGCATGTGTTTTCCCCCTCGCTCCAGATCACGCTGCTCTAAATGTCACATATGGTGATGAGTGGAGGTAAGAGGCCTGCGTCAGTGACAAGTGACAGTCCCTTGCGGTAGCACTCGCACTGCAAACAGGACGCAAACAGCTGCCTTCCGCCAGATCCCACCTTGCTGAAGGGCTCTCTGTGGCGTAGCACCAAGCGCGTTATCCAGCCTTGTTAAAGTTTCATCAGCACTCATGGGAAGCTTTAGCGGCTCTGACACGAGACGACATCACCCCCCGAGGAACATGATGACGGTGATGTCAATGAGCACAACGATGAGATGAAAGTGAAAACAAGGGCACCACCATATACGTGCGGAATTAGCTTGTGTGTGTGTGCGTGCGCATGTGTGTGCGTGTGTTTTGAGTTTCATGTGTGTGACTGGGTGTGTATTTCATCATGTCAGTCAACAGGTCCAATGCATCTATGAATCCAGGCCCTATGCGGTGCCTGTTTACACAACAGACCTCCAGAGATTGCGTGAACATTTCATAGCTTGGCTTGCTGCTGTGCAGTGCACACGTTGAAATGCAGTTGGGATTCCGAGGTGATTAGCTCTCAAGAGGGTATTGAGTGTTTCAAATGATTTGCATCATTTAGTTTGTTTTTACTTGCATTTCTTTCAATTCAGCTTTAGAACTGCAATTAGAAAATGCTAGCACATGAACTCGGGAGATAGTAAAGAAATTGTACTTGATTTCAGATGCTTACAATGTAAGGTTGAAGCCCTTCCAGGAAGTGGTGAATAATTCTCAGATGTCTTTTTTAAAGGATAACAAAAAAATAGCATGTCTATATTTGTCTCTATATTCAATTATTATGCAGATTTTTTCATATACAGCACCTCTTTCACCTTTCAGCATGGACTCATGAGGTCAACGTCAAAAACTGCCCTTGTGCAAAACCATGTACATCATCATTTGGCGAATTTGCATTTAGTTAGTTTTGGAATATGAAAATACATTCATCTGATTCTTCAACTGTCTTCAACTGTGTGGCTGTTGATCTCAGCACAGTTACATATTATACTATGTTGTCTAAAGTTGCTTTGGATAAAAGCATCTGCTAAATCGCTAAATAGTAAATGGAAAATTGCAATTTACTTTTTTGTTCTATTTAGTTTGATACATATTAACATATTAAACAAACTTGTTACTCAGTTACTTGTCAACTAATGTGTTGTATTTTTCACAGGGGTCCCTATTTGATGATGACAAATGAGACTATGATGCATATTTACAAAGCCAGTGTTATAATTACTTTTCTCAAATTGCTAATTAGTGCTGGTCAGCATCCAAATTGCTAATTTGTGGTTTCAAATTAGCTATATGTGTCCAGCAAGAACAGATTTGTGGCCTCTAATGATCAATTTGTTCACTAAAATCACTCATTTGCATCCTTGGCTCTGTTTATTAAAAAACATGTCATATGCTCTGTCAAATGAATAATTGAACTTGAAATCTCTTATCTTGTATTTCCACAGCCTTTGGTTACTTTGGTCAAGCCAGTTGGTTGTTAATATAATCTCAAGAAGGCAGCTCTTTATTCTCTGCAAGCATGTCCATTTGAATTCTTGAAACAAATAAATAAATTGAAGGAGATAAAGAAATCGAAATTCAAGGGTAATGATTGTTCTGCTATTGAACGTATTATCAGACACACAAATCACACAAAGGCATTGTGTACCTCTCCTGGAGCAGCCTCTAACAGCCTCTCTTCCACCCCTGCACCCTCTCTCGCTGAGCTAACAAAAACACATCCACCCTATCGCCTGTGCACTTGACCCTCCACCTATAAACCATTCTTAAGGGAACGGCTTCCAGCTGTGGGCCCAATTGTCTGGGCTAGAGTCAATATCTTACTGTCCCTGAGTACAGCAGTAGCCACAAAGAATACAATGCAATGCAATACAATATACTGCAATAGAAAATGAGTAAGCTAAAGTCATTATAACCTATCTACATAGAACACATACAACCCTGTGTAATAGGCAATACCAATACATAATTATGTGTCGTAAATTACAATGAACTGCATCAATAAGAAGCTCAAACACAGTATTTCAAGAACCCAATGGCAGAAGAGATAAGAGAGCCACTTCTGGGGGAGCCAAACCTTCACCATTCAATGTGCTAAGAGGCATTCATTTCAAGTGGATCTTACTTGGTAGGAGAGACTAGGTAGGAGACATCATAGAGGCTGATGCTCCCTGTCTTGGTAGAGCTAGGAGACGTCATAGAGGTTCACCTTACCTCACTTGATAGAGGTTGGAGACATCATAGAGGCTAATGTTCCCTCGCTTGGTAGAGATTAGAGACATCATAGAGGCTGATTTAGATTTAGATTTCATTTAGAGTTAATTTAGTTATATTTTGTTTATACTAGTTTTGTTTAGTTAGTTTGTTGTTATTTCGTTTTTAGTTTTTAGGTATCATGGAGGCTGATGTTCCCTCACTTGGTAGATGTAGGAGACATCAAAGAGGCTGATGCTCCCTCACTTGGTAGAGGTAGGAGACGTCATAGAGGTTCACCTTACCTCACTTGATAGAGGTTGGAGACATCATAGAGGCTAATGTTCCCTCGCTTGGTAGAGATTAGAGACATCATAGAGGCTGATTTAGATTTAGATTTCATTTAGAGTTAATTTAGTTATATTTTGTTTATACTAGTTTTGTTTAGTTAGTTTGTTGTTATTTAGTTTTTAGTTTTTAGGTATTAGTATATTTTTGTGTGCATTTATTTCCCCCTGTTTCAACTGTTGCACCTTAATTTCCCTCGGGATAAATAAAGTTATCTTGAATCTTGAATCTTGAAAGTTCCCTCACTTGGTAGAGGTTGGAGACATCATAGAGGCGGATATTCCCTCACTTGGTAGAGGTTGGAGACATCATAGAGGCTGATGTTCCCTCACTTGGTAGAGGTTGGAGACATCATAGAGGCTGATGTTCCCTCACTTGGTAGAAGTACGAGACATCATGGTGGCTGACGGAGATGATCTTTCATCCAACCTTCATGTTCTTCAAACAGAATCAATCAAAGGAATGAAAAAAAGCTTTACAAGTGTTTATCCACGTCTATTCTGTTTTTACTCACACGGTATAATAATAATACACAACTAGCAAGGGCAAGAACATGGAATTTGGACCTTTGCTTTTAGGACTGTAACTATGAGGTCACTCATGACCAAAACCTGAAAAACAGGAAAATAATCATCCCTACAGCAGTAGGACTCATCAATAAGTGTTCAACCTTCACAGACAAGCCCTAGCTGTGTTTTCCCCATAGTGACCAAGTGGGAGGGAATTGTGTGAGAATATACATTTATTTGATGCTGACAACCAGTATTTTCATTAGTAAAAAAAAAAAGACAAATGGCAAAGAAAGAGAAGAACTTTTCTGGGGGAATCTTTATATGGCAATGGCTCATAGATACTTGCAGTGCAGAATCATCTCCAAGGCTTTTTTGCATGGTATATTGTATTTCATCAGAAAGGAACAGATCCCTAATGGAATACTAGAACACAATTGACAAAGCACTTGGACTTGGACCTTTAAATAAATCCTGTGTGTGACCTTTTCTTCCTTAAAAAGGCTTAAGCAAAAGCAGTGGGACTTCACCTCTAACATATTCAACATCACTGCATCCTCATCACTATAACAGATCCATATGAAGGATCA
>CM051003.1:26842004-26847004 GCA_027704905.1 Muraenolepis orangiensis
AGATAGGGAGATGAGGGCACTCAGGTCATCTGGTACCGGGCTGCAGTTGGAGGATGTGTTTTTTTTTCGGTGATACTGGCACAGTGCTCCTGTTTGATGTCTCCACTGACCAGTTCCGGCCCATCATTTTCTGAGAGAGAGAGAGAGACTGGCTGACACTTGCGTGGTATGCCAGCAAGCTAAGGTGCACCACCATGTCAACAGTCATCAGCGACATCTGCCAAAGTGGCACAGGCTTTTGCAACATGGGTTGCCCGGTTCAGCACCCCTTTTCCGACCTCTCCTCGGCCCGGGGTTCTCGCAGTTCACATCTGAGCTCTGGAACATGGTCGCTGAAGGCCGGGTGTGGCTCTCCATCGGACTACAGCTTACCACCCACAGGTGTACGGGCTATGCAATTGTTTCATCGCTTCATCGTCAGCTTCAAGGACAGAGGCTGGGTTGACAGGCTCCCATGCGGCCTGAGGACTGCCCCTAAGGAGGACCTCCAGTCCTCATCGGCGGATTTGGTTTATGGCCAACCCTTACCGTTCCCAGGGGAGTTCGTCCTCAACATCACAGCGCCTTGGTCAGTGTCCCGGCCCGGTCTGAGCTTCTGGACATCGGTAGGGTTTTTGCCCCTGTTCTCACCTCGCAACTTTGTCTCCCACGGTCCCACTTCCCATTGAGTCTGCAGTCTGTGGGCTACGTTTCATCCGCCACAATGCACACCATGGACTGTTGCAACAGCCCTACGACAGTCCTAGAGGTTGGGGATAAACACTTCCTCATGTCATCAGTGGCAGTGGGGTTGGTGCAGTGAGGGTGATCACCTGCACTAACCCCACTGCTTCGGACGACCCAGGGGCACCTCCAGCGTACGCCGAGCATATGCCCAAGGTCGTCTATTCGCAGTCTCACAGACTGGAAGAGACAAACTCACAGAATAGATGACCTGCACGTCATTCGAACTAGGAATTCAAAAATACCCCACAATTATTGTTCTGCCTTTGTTTGTTGTTGGGTAAGTTAGTAGACCTCTATACCTCATCTGCACTACACACTACACTTTACACTTCTAACATTACTCTTTATTTATACGACTGTTTATAGTGACATATCAATATATTCCGTTATTGTGTAAATATGTACATTTGTGTAGTATCTTGTATTTTTGTATTTTTGCATTTCTGTAAATTTGGTATTTTTTTTGTAATTTGTAATTTTGCACATCTTCGAAGCTGGCCGTTTCACTCTACATTGTGCATTAAACCTTAAACATGTGAATCTGAATTTTGTTTGTTGGTCGCCTCACTTTTACCTTAGACTCCTCGACGAGCTCTTGAGTGTTGAGCCTTTGAAGATAATGGGTGAAACAGGCTCACGTCTATGATGTTCACCTTTTCTGTGTTAAGTGTAAGGAATGACATTCAAGTCCCCAGAGTTGCTTGCGTTCGGCAAAGATTCAGTTTCAGAAAAAAAGCTGGCACGTGATGTATAGGGAGTGAACCTATAGATAGACCACTTTGGAGTAAATGTCATCATTTGTCACAGCAGCCTGGTGGCAGAAGTCACACAACACACATACAACACACAAAATATATATATATTTTTTGTCGGCTGTCAGCATTGAAATGGACAAAAACGATTGCCTTCATTTTTTATCGCATTCCATCCCCAAAGAACCCATTCAAGGCAAAACAGAGGCATTTGTAAGCCATAAAAATAACAGGCTGGACTTTGGTGCTCATTTTAGGCACAGCTTTCTCCAGTAGTTGACACACACACACAAAGGCAGAAATTAATAGAGTAACAGTTTCAAAGTAACTGCTTAATCATTGTTCACATTTCATGGCTATTACACAATGGGAAACTGTATTAACTGAACCCTAGAGCAGATCAGCTTGTAAACAAAACAAAATAATAACATCAATAACGTCATAAGGCTGGAATATAATTATTTCACTAAGGTAGGGTGACCATATTTTGGCTTGCAAAGAAGAGGATGTTTGCATAAAGGGCAATGTCCGGGAAAAATACAGCATCTAGTCACCCTAACTATGGCATATGGTACAATTATCTATACATACATATCTTAGAAATGACATGCATATCACAACAAAGGCTTAGCTCAAAGTTCAAGCTTACCCCAAACTAGGTTAACTTAGTTAACTTGCCTAACTCTTGTTATATCAGTATAATAATGTCATAAGCAATGGTATTTTGCAGGGGAGGAATCAATGGATCAGGAGACATCAAGGATGTCTGGGCAGACACCTGCACAGTTCACTCAATTCTTCAGTTCACTTAATTGTGTACTGCTAACCTAACTCATTGACTGTATGTTATTATAGGTAGGGTCATAGAAGGAGAAAGTAGACTGTCATCTGTGCCTGATGTCACACAGCAGCTCAGGGGTCTTCTGCAATTGAAGCAGATGCTAGCTATGCATTTCAGCCCCCAGACTGAAACAGGAGCTTGGATAGCCCTATGTTAAAACCACTGGTCACTTGTTCTAAAACATGGTAGTTAGACTCCATGCCTTTATCACCTGCATGTGGAAACAATCCACGGGCTGAGCCATTATTCTCATCTTTACACTTCAATGAGTCATGTTAAACACCATGAGGACCTCAGCTTTCAAATATTGTGAACAGTGTCAGACACGGTGAGAACTATGAACATAGAGCAGATTTCCTTTATTTTTGCAAAGGTACGACTGTCCCTATAATACATATTATACACCATCATCTTTCAGATTAGAAATCATGCCACGATCCCTCAAGCATTTCATGGGCAATTCAAGCATGACCAACTTCTGATGGAAGGTGTCCACTTGCTCATTGAATGCCACAAGTTTGTCGTTTTCCGCTATGCAGAACGCACCGCTAACCCCGACCCAAGCGCTGCTGCTGTGGGTGTGAGACTTCCTCAGGATGTCCTCTGTGACCTCTGGGAAGAAAATAAAACTGTCATCACGCTACTCAGTCAGGAGCCTTATCTTTTTGTATAGCAGAATATGATTGTTGTTGCCGTGGAGAAATGTTATCTTGTAGGCCTATTTTCAGTGCGGAAGTTTTATCCTCAAATAACAACTTCTTTCCTAGAAAGTAAATCACATTGTTTCCTTTAAAGACCCTATTGTAGTAGCATATGGTGGAGCTGAATGCTGAAAACATTGAAAAAACACATTTTTAATTGTATCTTAATAAATAGAACAATAATCACCTTAAATTATGAGGTTGTTTTCAACCACATATTGTTAAGGAAACATTAGACCTATTAAAGAACAATGAGCCTAATATACTGAAAGGTGCTGTGTATAAAAATGTATTAAAAGTATTAATGTGCAATTCAAAGAATACATATGAACTCCAATTATTTTGTAAATATAATAGCAATAACATATTTATTATAGATAAAGATCTCATCCAGTACACAGATACACACGTCATGGTTTCAGAAGCCCATGCAGAGGTAGTTAGCTGTCAGAAGGCCGATTAAATTGTTTTATTATCAATTTTATTAAATCGTAATCCATGTATTATATAATTTTGTCTTCTGTCCCTGCTTCTGACAATACTTTGATCCATATCACACAAACATCTTCCCTACATTCACTATATATTCACTATAGTATACATGCTATGTATGTCAACAAGATATGTATAAATCTCCAGCCATTGCACTTGACTCTTTAGTAGTTGACGCGAACAATGACAGGACTCAGAAGTCATATATTAAAGTTTTTCAAAAAGCAGAAACAGAACTGAACCAAATATAGGAAATATGATATTTAAAAATCATTTCACAGAAAAAGGACTTAGGCCATTAGTTTAATAAGGTGAAAAGTGTTGTTTATAGTATATAGTATTGTATAATATAGTATAGTGTAGTATCATATTGTTCAAAATGAAATTCAGAATGTGGGAGTGAATTAGGGGAGTAAGTGTTTTGATACATTGTGCTTGATACATATGGCAATCTTGAATCTTGAATCTTGTATCTCTTGAATCTACTTCCTATCCTTGAACCTGGTAGGCCTTGTACAGATTCTGTGTAATCGGCGACCGGGGGGGGGGGGGGGAGATGGTGCCCAGGGTGGGTGCAGTCCTTTATGAAGGACATGGCCTTCTTCCTACATCTGGTCCACAAGATCTCCTCAATGCATGAAGTTGCACACCCAATGATCTTTTCTGCTGTCCTCATGACCCTCTGGATGGCTTTCTTGTCCTGTGCAGTGGTGTTGCCGTACCACACAGTGACGCCACTCGTCAGGACGCTCTCTACAGTGCGTTCACAAGCCACCGTTGGCCTATTCCGCTTTTCCTGAGGCACTGCAGGGCTTAAAAGCGCTGGTGTGCCGTCTTCAGCATGACCTCTGTGTTGCAGGTCCATGCCAGGTCTCTGGAAATCTGTAGCCCTAGGAAACGGAAGCAGCTGCCGACTTCCACCAGTGTCCCGTCCAGGCTGATGGTGGAGTTGTTGCCCCGGTGGCGGTCTTGATGACATTCAGTGCGAGGCTGTTGTCCTTGCACCGTCTGAAGTCTGCGATGTTGCTCCCAATCTTCACCACTTGAGGCCTGCCTGTCAGGAAGTTCATAATCCAGTTACAGATGGGGGTGCCGAGACCTAGGTCCCTCAGTTTCGGGACCAGATTGGAGGGAATGATGGTGTTGAACGCTGAGTTGTAGTCAATGAACAGCAGTCTGACGTAGGTGTCCCTCCTGTCTAGGTGCTCCAGGGCCGTGTGTAGTGCCAGGAAGATGGCGTCGTCTACAGACCTGTTTGGTCTGTATGCAAACTGGAGTGGGTCTAGGGACTCAGGGATGGAAAAGTTAATATGCGACATGACAAGCTTTTCCAGGCACTTCATAGCTATGGGTGTTAAATCCACTGGACGATAATCATTGAGGCTTGTTACCTTGGTCTTTTTGGGTAACAGCACAATGGTTGACTATTTGAAGCACGCTGGGACAACAGACAGTGGTCAGTGCAGGTCTTGAAGACACGGGATGGAA
>CM051003.1:26852004-26859504 GCA_027704905.1 Muraenolepis orangiensis
ACCGGTTTATTTATTTTTGTTAAGAGTGACCGTGAAAATTGCTAGACAATTTAGTTGTACTTGAACAATGATAACAAAGGCATTCTGAATAGTAGACTGAAGTCATAGTAGAAAAGTAGTAAATTGTAGTAAATCGTAGTAGAATAGGAGAAGAAAAATAGAATAGCGCAGTAGAATATTACAACATCTGCTTACCAACGGAATACTAAAGAGTGGTGTCTTCACAGAGCGCAAGCTGTTGGATATCGACCGTTGATTGGAGTGGAAATTGATACATGTACGACATGACCAAGTCAGACAGACAACACGGTACACATTCATGTGTCCGCCATGGAAAATCCTGTTGTGGGAACATAACTTGTGGCTCCAACAGAGCCAGTGTTCCCGAGGGGATTTGACATCAGTCAAAAGACGGGGAATAAAATGCCCTTTGATGTCCTATGAGTTGAAACGGAGCATCCAATGACATGGCTCAGTCCCAAGTGGTCTAGTCGTCTGTGTGTGTGTGTGTGTGTGCGTGTGTGCGTGTGTGTGTGTGTGTGTGTGTGTGTGTGTATGTGTGTGTGTGTGTGTGTGTGTGTGTGTGTGTGTGTGTGTGTGTGTGTGTGTGTGTGTGTGTGTGTGTGTGTGTGTGTGTGTGTGTGTGTGTGTGTACGTGTACGTGTGTACGTGTGTGTGTGTGTTTACACAGCGTGAGCGGTCAAGGGAATTACTTAGAAATAATCTCCTGTATGTAATCTCAACTACCAACAGAGACTCTGACTGATCCCACCCAATATAAAGTAAACATACTGAATTTACAGCACATTTATAGCACACACACACACACACACACACACACACACACACACACACACACACACACACACACACACACACACACACACACACACACACACACACACACACACACACACACACACACACACACACACACACATACACACATACACACAAGCACACACACACATATGACACACAGGCACAGGCACACACATCTCATGCACAGGCACACACACACACACACACACACACACACACACACACACACACACACACACATACACACACTTTCATACAGCCATACACACAACCCAAACAACACGGTGCAGACAAACAAGTGTGCCACACCCACACTAATGGGCCCGGATGGCCGTGGCGGGGAGGCTGTGGAGAGAGCAGATCGCGCAGCAGGCGGGGGTGTGAGAGGCAGCTGTCTCCAGCAGCATATGCTAGCAGCAGTAACAGCAGCGAGAGTCTGGCTGAATGAGCGATTGTGTGGCAGGCTCTGGCTGCTTGTCTGCGTGAATGAGGACAGGCGGACCGCTGTAGCTCAGCCCGACAGCAGCACTGAGAGGACCCGGCTGCACGGGAGGCTGGACCGGCATGCTGGTGAGCGGCAAGCAGCACCGCTCAGCATGCCACTATACAGGCGTGCTGTGTGTGTGTGTGTGTGTGTGTGTGTGTGTGTGTGTGTGTGTGTGTGTGTGTGTGTGTGTGTGTGTGTGTGTGTGTGTGTGTGTGTGTGTGTTTACCTGAGATGTGTCTGTCTTATATTATCTCTTGGGAGGGGTGTTTTTTTCTTTTATGTATATTAGTCATTAATAAGTCAATGTGTGTGTGTGTGTGTGTGTGTGTGTGTGTGTGTGTGTGTGTGTGTGGGTCTGTACTAACTGTAATCTTAGCCTGTCTATCTATGGCTGTGCACTGTCCAGGTATACAGGCGTGTATTCAGGGGCAGCCAGGCTCTGCTCTGGGCGCAACACTGGTTGCATTGTGCCCATAACCACTGGGACGTCTCTGAGGTTCGGTATCCAACGAGTTCCTGGCCCACAGCCCTCCACGGACGGCTGAGCCACACCACTGGGTGTCCAGAACCCGTAGAACCATCATGCTTAGGGAAGCTGAAAAAGGCTTCTGTGGATTGGATTTCATTTCCAACTCTCATGCTCAGCACTTTTAGGCAGCTTTATCTAAATACCAGGGATAACTAACTGTTACATGTAAAAGTATGGAAAAGGGTCTATGAATGTCTTTTTAATGCATATGTGAATGGTTTTGTGTGTGTGTTGTGCGCGTGTGTATTGTGTGTGTGTGTGTGTGTGTGCCCTGTTTCTATGCGTGTCTGTGTGTTTGTGTTGGACCTCTTCGCTACAGTAGCTCTGTATCGTGTCTCTCTCTAACATATGCGAGAGGTCAATGCTTTGACAATATCTCTATGAATGCACACTCTGTGCTGTTGGTAATCCATTTCAGTAGTTGTATAATATATCAAATGTGTGTGTGTGTGTGTGTGTGTGTGTGTGTGTGTGTGTGTGTGTGTGTGTGTGTGTGTGTGTGTGTGTGTGTGTGTGTGTGTGTGTGTGTGTGTGTGTGTGTGCGTGTGTGTGTGTGTGTGTGTGTGTGTGTGTGTGTGTGTGTGTGTGTGTGTGCCAGGGTGTACGTGTGTGTCTATGTGTTATCTAAGTGCTATCTGGCCTGGGCCTTGGCGTGTCCTCTGTCCGTCCCCTCAGGCTGGATTCCAGCGCTGCCCCAGAGAGCAGCGCTCAGGAAGAGGAAGCCCTGGCTGTAAACACACACCTCTTTAGTTCTGCTCAGTCTGCTTCCCAACTGAGTGATGGAATCATTTTTACCGAGCAATGGCAGTTTTAACACTGAAATCTAAATGTCATGTTGTTGAATCAGTGAAATGCCATAAGTGCAAGTGTACCTCAGTTGAATTTTCAAGCCTTCAGACTTGACTTTTCCGAGTACTTTGCAGACTTTTAAATTGGCCCATCATCAAGATTGTTCCTGAACAAGAGGTCAGGGGGAAGCAACTTCTTTGACTAAAGCAGCATTTTTAAGCACAATTGTCTCCCATAACTGAGAAAAATTGTGCCTACGAAAAAAGCTAAAACAGCTTCTGAAAAAACCACAGCCAACAACAACAACAACTGCAGCAACAGCAGCAACAGCCAGTCCCCTTTCAAGTATGTACAAATATGCAATAAATCTCCCCAAAAGGCCCATGTATGGCAACCGCTTGTGAGTAATGGCGTTACGGTCTGATAAACCTTAAGAGCTGCATTTATATTTTTTCCGATCCTCGGTCTGGTGAACGCTATGTTTGGTGTGGAGCCAGCTAGCTCAGCCCAACCCCCAGAAGAGCACAGTGGTAAATGGTGGTGGTGGTTATTACGTGAGGTACGGTGGCGTTACTGCGCCGAAGGGACCGCTTCTGTCCGTTAAGTCACTTTCGAGAACCATTCCGCTTTTCACCACAGCTCCCAGACCGCCGATCCAAACTGCCAGATCGGACCGTTTTGGCGCTTGAGGATGGTCTCCTCGGGATTCTGTAGGAGTTTGCCTCGCCTGCCCCGAAGACCCGGAAATGTGCTTAAAAATCAGAAGTAAATTTTAGAAATTCACCGTTTTAGAGGATGACAACTTATAACTTACAACGTAAGTTTAACAACGTAGACTTATAACACAAACCACCTGCTCTTTAGATTTGGATAGATTTAAATTGGTTCCACTGTATGAGGTTTGTTGCGTAACAAACACATGAAACATCCCAAAGGTTAGTGTTTGTGCTTATTTCCAAAGAGGACCTGGCTGTTGTTCACACTGTCACGTATCGTGCCACATCCCATTGAGTTACCACATTCATAAATACTCTTCTCCAGTCAACACTGAAGTGCAAATATTAAAACCTTATTTCCGTCATGTTTTCCTTAAAGAAGTATTTTTCCGCTGAAAAGTAAAGGTTTTCATACAACTGGGCGGTCTGACCAGAGAACAACAGTCTGAACAACAGTCCGCCGGATGACTAAATAGCAAAACAGAATGGTGGTTAAATGGAGGGGAATTGGTCATTGTTAATTTTGCATATACCATCCACATTGCAGTGGTGCAAAGTTGCTTGAGCCTCTGCAAATTATTCCTTTAAACCTTGACTTTCCGAGGACTTTGCAGACTTTAAAAAAATTGGCCCATCATCAAGGTTGTTCCTGAGGTTTCTCATTAAGAAAGAACACAGGTCGGGAGGAACCAACCTCTTTGACTATATCCATTTTTAAACACAAAAATTGCCAGTCCCCTTTCAAGTACATACAAATACGGTGGCCCTAGCTGTTGTTCACACTGTCTGGCGTCGTGACACCACCACATGAGAACCATCTGTAACCATTAGCAATAATAACAAGAATGGGGGCTTGGTGTACATACACAACAGCTTGTGAGGTCAAGATTGCATATTGCAAAAAGCCAACAGCTGAAAGAGACACACTGGGATCTGGTTTTAATAATAAATTACACCCCCCCCACCCCCTGACCAGCATAGTCTACTGGGAGTAATTACACGGTGTGTGTGTGTGTGTGTGTGTGTGTGTGTGTGTGTGTGTGTGTGTGTGTGTGTGTGTGTGCCCCCTCCTACACTTTGTCCTGCAGGTGTGTGTGAGTCTGTGTGTTTGTGTGTGTGTGTGTGTGTGTGTGTGTGTGTGTGTGTGTGTGTGTGTGTGTGTGTGTGTGTGTGTGTGTGTGTGTGTGTGTGTGTGTGTGTGTGTGTGTGTGTGTGTGTGTGTGTGTGTGTGTGTGTGTGTGTGTGTGTGTGTGTGTGTATATTTGTGTGTGCACTCTGCATACTGCTATGCTTTGTCCTGCAGGTATCCTACATGTGTTGTTGCCAGCCCACCTGTCAGTGTGGCTAGCTCATGGCTTGCTCTCCTTTTGGACAGGACTTTTATTTTGAAAGGCTCTCAGTTGTTGCCAAGGCCCCTGGTCAGCCCCAGCAGGACCAGCTTTATCTTCAACCTTCTTGTGCTCTTCCATCAGCTGGGGGTGGATGGAACAACTGGATGCCAGGCATGTCCAGAGTTTGTCTTTCACACAACAACACTTCACTCATGTTTACCTTCTTCCTCTCTGTCTGCCATATCTCCAACAGGCTAACAGAGACCCCCTGTTTCTGACGGGAGTCACCCTCCCCCCAGAGTACCCCCGAGCCCAGAGATGCTGGTCAAACTAACCGTCTACGATGTGAAGGACAAGAGCCAAACAGTGAGTTCACTTTGTTGTATTGCTGCATGTGTTTGCATTTTTGATTGTCAACCCAAAATTAAAATAATAAAGAAATGAGCCTGAGGAACAGAGTGGAGGGGGGGAGGGGGGGAGGGGGGGGGGGGGGGGGAGGGTATTTTGGATTCTGTTTGTGGATGATGTGTCTTTGAGGTTTTTTATTTATTTTCCTCTGAGGGGAGTGAAGAGAGAGGCAAAGCGCTGTGAGAAACACTGGCGCAGGCCCTCATTATCCATAAATTCATCCGGCATATCTAGAGGTCCTTAGATGTGGGTGGTGAATTACTGCATAATTTCAGTAATCATGCGTGCGCTTGTCAGTCACACGTCCAGCCCTTGAGTTGTGAGGGTCCCGGGTGGGGAAAGCCCCACGGAGAGCCTGGCTTGGGTTTTGGGGAGAGTGGGGAGGACTACCAGCCAGAGCCCATCAGCCCAGATGGGAACTTGTTTTGTATAATACAGATATATCCGTTTTATTTTGTTTATCCTATTGACCTCACTGCCGAGTTATCAAAATTGCGTCACTTGCTCGGAACACCGTGATTCCTTAGCAGTTTTGTCTGGAGTAATGTGAAATAAAATGCTTAGGGCACTGCAACAACGTTTAATTAAACACAAACTCGACGGAAAAAAAAAGATATTGAATGATTTCATGTGTCTGGAAGCTTGGTGTTGGTGCAAATTAATTTGTTACAAAACCATTCAAGCCACGGTTGATGAACATAAGTGGCACATGTGAACAGCAAGCTGTCTCGAGTCTTGAGTCTCCTTCCCCAGTCCGTTACGGCAGGTTGAGCAAGGCACCAATCACCTATAGCTCAGAGTTTGGGGGGTCATCTGATAATATGCATAATTGGTTGCCGGAGAATTTTGACTTTATCATCTATAGATATTTGATGGCACTTTTTTTTTATAAAAAGATGTGGTAATTGTAGTAATTCAAATTGTTTTATAGGCTTCCTAAGGATTCAAATCGACACCCAAAGTACTTGGTAACCACTAAAAGTGGAATGTGATGTGCATACACTACACTGAGACATTGATATTACCAACTGATGTTTATTGGGTTACAACCAAGCATATAGGGAAGCATATGCATTAAAATATAAGAAGTCGGTGTCAGAATAGTTCTCAGACCTAAGAGTTTATCTCCGGCTGGTGTTTTTTGTGGGGGTGGTTTTTGGGACTATTTTGGTCTATTTAATGTTATTTTACTAATTGAATGGGTGTCTCCTTTAGAATTCAGCTCTGTAAATAATGAACCTGTCCAGGTTTGTTTTCCACAGCTGTGTCTATTGGCAAGGCAGCGTCTCTGCTAAATGACCAACTGCCTCTACAAACTAATTACCTTAGTCAAAAAAAGACGACGACAATTGTGCTCGTCCATTCATGTCATTCAATTTTAAAGAAAATATAGGCTTCTTTATTCTTATTCTTATATAATATACAACAATTTAGTCTAATACTTTGTAATAATTAATATTATTCATCAATAAAATCAAACGGGTTCATATCAAACCGTACTATCAGGGGGAAAACGCTCCAGGTTTGATCGAAACAGACCAAACACCTCGGGTGTGAAAGCACCCATCGAGAGACGTTTCTTTCTTCTTCTTTGTTTACCGTGACGGAGCGTTCGCCCGTCAACGTTTTTAGTTGTAAGTCTCCCATTAGATCCAACATGATACACGTCTCCTCATAAAGCGTTTCCCTGGATAATTATAATTGCATCTTACCCGTGGTTAAGTAGGGGACTCACCCCCGTCCGCAAACACATCTGCAAATATATTTGCAGACTATCTTTTACCCATTTTACCCCAGCTGCTCCAAGCAGAGCGGGTTGTTGCCTTGCATGGTTGATACTTTGCCAGCTGTCATGTGAGCTGAATAAAGTCTGCAGTGCGTGATAGAAAAAAAAGCCTTATGTCCATCGCAGTGAGCTTAAAAGGACCCCTATACATTCAACAACACCAAGGAAGATATTACGAAGCCATGTTGAAAAAAATGCTGGAGTTAGGTTGGTACATTAAATATTCCCCTCCCTCAAAAGACTGGTATATAATAATTTGATTCGATTACAACTTGCCAACTGTCAATTTATATTTAAAAAGAAAAGCTGGTAAAAGTTCTCCACTCACATTTTAGGACCTCCAGCTCAAAATGGTGGAAACACAAAACAACCACAGCGTGTCACTTTCTAAATATAATACAGATGAAAAAAATGTTGCATAGGTGTTTGTTGTGACATGTTATCAGGGACTCTACTACATTTTACATGTGTTAATTTCACACACTGTAATTTGATATTACAGGGAGAGCTATAACTGTCTTTCTGTATCACTCTCTGTATCTCGCTTGCCTCTGTATTGCTCTCCCTCTACCTCTCTCTCTATCTCTCCTTTTTCCCCCTCTCTTATTCTCGTTCTTTACTTTGCTCCAGGT
>CM051003.1:26862004-26864504 GCA_027704905.1 Muraenolepis orangiensis
TTTATTTCTCCCCTCTATACAGAGAAAATATGTGTTGTTAGGAGCAGCTACGTTATAGATGTGTTTTCGATTCTTGTTTTAGGTCAGACACTCAATATTTCATTTATTTGTTGTTGCTTCCTTTTTGGAATTGTGTATAGTCAGTCATTAATAATGTCCATTACTTTTTATATTATTTTTTCCCTGAATTCTCTGTGAGAAAGCCAGGATGACAGTGGTTTGGATTTGTTTGTTGATGATTGTAGAAATAACAGCCTGTGTCAAAAAAATGTTCTGGTTCTAGTTGACATACATTCAGACCACAGCCATATTAAAGTAAACATTGAACAATCAATACTTTTTTGCATCACTACTTTTAGAGGACACACTGGCTTTTGAAAATAAATGCACAGCACTTTGTAACGAGATATCAACATGGCAGATTCAAATGTTTTATCCTTCCTGCAAATGTCTCAAAACCTTTGGACATATCGTAGATTAACATTACGTCCCTTTTCACAATGTGTTGTTTCGTAAGACATCCGCATATATATATATATATATATGTATGAAACCAAAACAGCATGTTTAGGAATCTTCCTTGGGTTTTGCTGTTTACCTTGGAGGTTTGACTCTAGGTGTTATTCATAGCTGTTGGAGGTGAGAAGACTTTAGTATTGGCTGTCTGGGGTGATTTGTCATTCCAATTATGAACCTGCTGAACTCTGAGGAATCCAAAAAGGCCCTGTCCATAGTAATGACGTGGAGCAGACAGGGCTCTCCACATATTCTGCCCATTACTTACTTACTGGCTGCCTTTACTCAAATGATGGTGACTTGAATTCATAAAGAACCCTGGGCACTGGAGTGACTAGAGGAGAGAGAGAGAGAGAGAGAGAGAGAGAGAGAGAGAGAGAGAGAGAGAGAGAGAGAGAGAGAGAGAGAGAGAGAGAGAGAGAGAGAGAGAGAGAGAGAGAGAGAGAGAGAGAGAGAGAGAGACATACTCACAACCAGAGAGAGAGAGGCAAATAGATAAACAGATCGAACTGTGACACATACAGCACTGTGACATCTACACACGTTTCTTGCACAGATACACAAGCAGGTCCACGCACCTTACATGTGTAACAGAAAGCTGTTGTTTCCGTTGATGAAGTTACTGCAGACTGCAGAGAGAGCTGGGGACTATGAATGGGTTTATATGTTGAGTAATGGTATGCAATTCCGCAGACCTGGGTGGACTACCTTTTTCTGTCTGACACATAAAAAACGCTTGCCTTACAAATCAGGCCCCACCTTAAAGTGCGATGGCTTTTCATTCACGATGTTTCTAAATATAATATATGTCAAGTCTCCAAAAGCCGATTTAATTTCCATTGAAATTACTTAAAAGGGATCCTTAGACTGAGTGTCGATTGGAGGCCCTGCTCTTGACACTTTGAAACTTCCATGTAGCTTTCTTTTCCTTATTAATGGGAGAATTATGTTAAATTTAGCACCCTCGTAAAGAGTGTCGGTGCAAGCGAGTTCACAATTAAACGCGAATAAAGTGGCTAGGAACTATTGTGAAATAACGCTGGCGGACGTATTTTATTGACACATAAACATTAGTTCTGTCACGTCAATCTAGTGCTGCGTGTTTCCCTCGGCAGCCAAACAAAAAACAGAGTCGACAGCCGGTTAACAGGGAAACGTATTACACCACGTGACCCGTGAAAAAAGCCATTCGATCGCCCTTTAAGAGTGTTATCGTCTCAGCAGGGGGTGAGTGTGTGTGTGTGTGTGTGTGTGTGTGTGTGTGTGGGGGGGGGGGGTGGTTAGATGGTTGGGGGCACTGTGTAATTATATCATTATTGTTTTTGTCCCCGTCCTGATAGTCTAGACAAACGCATTAGAATCAATGTTTAAAAAAAATAAAATTTCTTTCATTTTATTGTTTTGCTGCGAATCCTTTACTACACTCGACCACAACAAAGCGAACCCGCTCTGCCGGAGAGGGAGATTGTGTGTGTGTGTGTGTGTGTGTGTGTGTGTGTGTGTGTGTGTGTGTTTGTGTGTGTGCGTGTGTGCGTGTGTGTGTGTGTACGTACGTACGTACGTACGTTGAAGTGCACAGCGGGGGGTGGGGGTGGGGGGCGGTGTGCTAGCAAAGAGGGGGAGGGAGGGACAAGCGCAGTCAGTCGTGAAAACAGTTGTTGTAAAACGGAGCGCCCTCAATCACAGCAGCCATGTAAATCTTAACAGAGAGACTAATTACTTTAGAGTGGGGGGGGGGGGGGGGGGGGGGGAAGCAACGCGCTGAACACTCCTACTCAGACTGAGGGTGCGCTAGCTGCCACTAGGAGATGCACGTCCCCGACGCACGAGGGACGCCAGAATATGCTGCAATTACCGCGAGCAGACCTCATTACGCTGGCGAAATATCGGATACTTGTCGTCAATAAAAAAAGAAAGAAACGAGGAAAGAAAAACAACGGCCACAAACACTCCGTCTCTCTCTCTGTGAACGGAAAAACCCTAA
>CM051003.1:26874504-26879504 GCA_027704905.1 Muraenolepis orangiensis
AGATGAAAAGATGATGATTTAAAAAAGTTCCTCTTTTAGCTCTTGACTGAAGCACGAGCGACCGAGCAGAGACAGAGCGAACAGGGAGACGGAGGAGGAAGAGAGAGCCAGGGAGAGAGGGGGGAGACAGAAAGACACAGGGAGAGGGAGGAGGAAGAAAGAGACACAGGGAGAGCGAGAGGGGGGAGACAGAGACACAGGGATAGGGAGGAGAACGAGTGAGAGACAGGGAGAGAGAGGGGAAAGACAGAAAGACACAGGGAGAGGGAGGAGGAAGAAAGAGACACAGGGAGAGAGAGAGGGGGTAGACAGAGAAACAGGGAGAGGGAGGAGGAAGAGAGAGAGACAGGGAGAGAGAGGTATAGACAGTGAGACACAGGGAGAGGGATGAGAAAATTGAGAGACAGGGAGAGACAGAGAGACAAGGAGAGGGAGGCGGAAGACAGAGACACAGGGAGAGGAGGGGGGAGACAGAGAGAGAGAGAGAGAGAGAGAGAGAGAGAGAGAGAGAGAGAGAGAGAGAGAGAGGAGAGAGAGAGAGAGAGAGAGAGAGAGAGAGAGAGAGAGAGAGAGAGAGAGAGAGAG
This sequence comes from Muraenolepis orangiensis, assembly GCA_027704905.1. Classification (NCBI taxonomy): domain Eukaryota; kingdom Metazoa; phylum Chordata; class Actinopteri; order Gadiformes; family Muraenolepididae; genus Muraenolepis; species Muraenolepis orangiensis. The sequence continues at coordinate 26,875,090 of CM051003.1, forward strand.
AGAGAGAGAGAGAGAGGATGGTGGGAGGAACCGAGGGAATATGATTATCAAAATCAATCCTCCATGAACCCCCCCCCCCACCCCCCACCTGCTCCTCCTATCCTCGGCTGTGCCACGGTCTCTTTGATCTGGTACGAGGTGGATGAGAAGTCACCCCTCCCCTGGGTTGCCTCTCCATCTCTTCAGTGCTTCATTAACCGACAGCCATAAAAAAGATGCTAAGGAATGAATTTGTGAAGCCATTCTGGGCCAAAGTTCTGTATTGGCCGTGCAGGTAAACGGTTCCGTCAGAAGGGGGGGGTGTAAAATAGTCTTTCTCTGGTGCTGTGCGTTTCTGTTTGTCTGGCCAGTCAGAGGTGTCGTGATGGGGGGCATCGTTCGAGAATAAATTGCAACATATCTGTGGCTGTCGCTTTACCGCGCACGTTCAAGAAATCATGCACACCAACATACACACACATGCGTGCCACACGCCGCAAATGTTGCGATGCTTACAATAGATTTTTGGTTAAACTGTTATTTCTGCTTTTTTTCTATTTTCGTATTACTTCACTGATATATTGTTGGATTGAACTGCCTTGTTCTAACAGTTTATCGTGCTTTCGCTGCTTTTACAGTGCCTTAAATGTGCCACGTTCTGACTAGCTGTGAAGAATAGGTCACAAGTTCTGCTTTTTGCTGTCTGCCTGTCACTGTTGTGTGTGTGTGTGTGTGTGTGTGTGTGTGTGTGTGTGTGTGTGTGTGTGTGTGTGTGTGTGTGTGTGTGTGTGTGTGTGTGTGTGTGTGTGTGTCTGGCTCAGAGGCAATGCTTTGAAGGGTTTGTTGCCATAAACATGGAGATTCATAGTCTTGCAGTAAAAAGGTTTGGGCAGGAAGTGATGGAGAGAAAAGGTCAGTAGACAGGATGCCCTTTTTCAGATTCAGGGGAGTGGGGTGAGAGAGGAACCGAAAGAGATAAGAGAGGAGAGAGAGAGAGAGAGAGAGAGAGAGAGAGAGAGAGAGAGAGAGAGAGAGAGAGAGAGAGAGAGAGAGAGAGAGAGAGAGAGAGAGGAGAGAGAGAGAGAGAGAGAATAAGCACGAGAGGGAGAGAGCGAGTGAGTGCCATTTGGAAAGCTGGGAAGGGAGACGTAGTATTAGCAATAAAGAGAGAGGTAGTAAAGTAGTCAGCGACACAATTTAAGCCACAATCAATCTTTCAACGTACCCTCGGCTCTCTATGCTAAACACGGCGTATGCAACACACTGCATCTGATAGATGCAGTGTCATGCCGTCGGGAATCAACTGAAAGCTGTCATGTTGAATTAGCCGTATGTCTGAGCACTGAGCCCCCCCCATGTATCAAGATGTGTGACCCCTGTGTCTGTCGGTGTCTCGTTGTGTTTGCATTTGAGATCTATTAGTAGCGGTGATGTTGCCTCGCAGCCTTCAAGCGTGTCTCCCATCTCCATTAAACCTTAGACATGACATATTAGACCTAGCTTATTAGCTCGGAAAGATTCAAGATTTGTTAATTTTGCCAATGGAATGCCTACTCCCTATTCACTCCCGCAGTATGCATTGTAAACAATTCGAAACAATACAAAAAAATCAACAATAATATAAACAATAAAAAACAACAATAAAGTGTCTAAGTAGGGACGATATGGATGATTTATTCATATGGCATTTTTAAAGGTTTTGTAGTGCAGCACCGTAGTGAGTGGTAGCAGCATCATAAATACAGTGCAGTACAATGCAGTAATAAGTCCAATAAGTCCATTAAGGAAGTATGACACGTGACCTTCGCAAACCTTGATACAACATGTGTGTTGTACATAAATTAATAAATAAAATTAATAAAATTAATCAAACATTAGTTGTTTGAAAATGTTATGGTCAATGCGCAAAGATGTTCGTATGAGATGACCGTAAATACTGTCAGAGCAGAGGATTTCATCCAAAGCCACTTGTGAAACAGTGAATGTGCTTGCATGAAGGTCGTTAAGAAGCAGACAGATTTCTTCAGGGATGCGGACACTGACATTGGGCATGAAACCCAGAACTACTGGGCTGGTCATCAAAAACCCAAACCAACACACTGGAGTCCTGCCTCTCCAACTCCCACACTGATACCGATACCAATTTAAAATATACGCCCTCACAGCCCCCGTCCGTCCGGCTCTCACACACCTGCGTTCACTGATTACACTAATCACCCAACCCTTCATTAGTTGAGTCAGATGTGTGTGAGCGTTCCGCAGCACCAGTTCCGCAGCACGCTGGTAGAATAGTGTAAAGAATGACGACTCTATATACCCTATGAGGGAGGTAGACGGCATGTTGTCCATGCATCTTCTGGTGATTTGTTTTAGCGCGAGGCGCTAGGCTTGGTTTTGATGAGCGCTAGCGATAGGTCAGCACACCTTGTGTGCTAGCAGTGTCGTAAGTGGACGTCTGTAAGTTAACCACACCCAAGGTCAGTGGTGATAGAAATCAAGTTTGGGTGTTGATTTCATAACACACCGTCACCACTGTCCTTGGCACAGTTCCACGCCTCTCATCCTGCCGCTAGGCGATGGTGTGTGTGTGTGTGAGTATATATGTGTGTGTGTATATGTGTGTGTGTGTGTGTATATGTGTGTATGTGTGTATGTGTGTGTGTGTGTGTGTGTGTGTGTGTGTGTTTGCAATTACATATGAAGGACATCAGGGAGTGAGTGTGTGTTTCTGTGTATGTGTGTGTGTGTGTGTGTGTGTGTGCCAGTATTCACATACAGCCACATGCACAATACACAGGGGCATATGTGTGTGTGTGTGTGTGTGTGTGTGTGTGTGTGTGTGTGTGTGTGGATGGGGTTGGCCCTACAAGCGTGATTGTGACTTTTCGTGAAACGTGGTCCATGTCTCTTGGTTATTGATGGGCTTGTTCTGGAATCCACTCGCCGTGACCCAGTTCTCCTGCACTGACACCCCCCCCCCCCCCCCCCCTTACCCTACTGGCTGCCCTGGTTCGCTGCCTCAGCCTCCTCAGCCAGCTTCTCCGTCCTCCCCCCCTGCCCAACCTTATAGAAACACAGATCACGGCGGTGGAAAGATGTCAGGAGGACGGCAAGGGGAAAAACAAGGGGGAGGAAGAAAGTCTCTGATTGGCTCGAACAGCACCACCTCATAGCTGACTTAACAGTGTGCCGTGTTGTTTTGTCTTCAATGTCCCACGATCAAGAGGTCAAAATCTGTCACATTTTCGGTGGGGGAGGTTGCATCCTGTCCGGGAGGGGGTGGTAGTCTAACCACAACCTCACAATAAGTGAGTGAAATAAGCAATGATGTGTTCTAGTGTGCCTGCCTCTGTATGAGACCGTTTAGAGTTTAGACTGATCCTGGCTCATCAAGACTTCAGATGTTCAATGGAATGCTTACTATCCGCAGTAATGCTATATTGCGCCATATGCTATATGCTATACTATCCTATAAACAACACTATATACTACCTACGATATGCTATACCAGGGGTTCCCAACCGCGGACCGGCACCGGGCCGGGCTGCGGACCGGTACCGGGCCGGGCGGCGGACCGGTACCGGGCCGTGGAGGTGTTAATGCCGGACCGCGAAACAGCTGTGTGTTTATCATCATATTTGACTCAAATAATTTGAGTATAGGTGAACGGCGGGCGGTATAATCTATATATAGAGATTATATATATAGTATAATCAATATATATAGATTATATAACGGTATATATGGGCGGTATAATCTATATATATAGATTAAATATATATCGGCGGCATAACGAGAGACTTTCAGTTGCACGCGCTACTAAAGAGACTACGCGCTAGTGACGTGTCGGTCGTGAACGAGCCGGGTTTTGTTACGGGTGCTCCGCGTACATGCGCGTTTATACTGAAATCGAGCCCTGCCGTTTTGTTAGGGGTGTGTTGACAACACACTTTGACAATCGGTCCGCGAGATTTTTTTCATGTATCTGCCTGTCCGTGGCACAAAAAAGGTTGGGAACCCCTGTGCTATACTAGTTTTCTGAGCCAATAGATGGCGGGCCAGAACATAATCAAAGTCTAATTAAAGTAATTGATTGTTAAAACATGTGACACATTGTAAGGCTTTGACTTTTCTTTCGAAACATTTAAATACATTTCCGCGTTGTGGAAAATCAATGACACGTCGCAACTAATGATACGTTCCCACTATCACGATTCGCGGCACAATTGAAATCGTGGTCTTAATCGTGGAGTAATCGTGGTGATCCTGTCAGATCTTATCATATCTTGAGGTCAGTCGTGGCAATCGTGTTAATCGTAGAAACTTTTCGGTTCAACATTTTTCTACAATCAACACGATCAATTGTCAATGGGATCATCATATCAGATCGTATTGCATCGTAACAAAGCGCGACAGATCGCATCTAATAGTGCTTC
>CM051003.1:26887004-26909504 GCA_027704905.1 Muraenolepis orangiensis
AACTTCCGAAAGCATTGCATCGCAGACATGGGTGGTTTGACCCTTATTTATAAAATATTACATTTAGAGCTACTGGAACGACAAATACATTTACACACATTTGGACACACTGTTTCAAGCAGCATGTTGTTTTTACAAAACGTGAGACTGCGGGACAGGGCGTTGGTTTAGCGGTAGCTGGGACTCTGGGCGACGTGTGTGTGTGTGTGTGTGTGTGTGTGTGTGTGTATGTGTGTGTGTGTGATGTTGTACACTCTGGGGACGAGCCATGATTATCTGTGAGGAGGAAGCCGAGCTCCCTTCACACCTCTGTCCTCGCAACAGAGACACGGCTGTCCAAACAAGGACACGCTCACACTGTAGGTGGAACACAAGCACACACAGAGGTCGACGCGAAAGGCATAAACAAGCCACACACACACACACACACACACACACACACACACACACACCACACACACACACACACACACACACACACACACACACACACACACACACACACACATGGACACACACAAGGACACACACACAAGGACACACACACACCTACACACGCACGCAGAAAGACAGACACAGACACAGCGACACAAACTAGTATTGACTGTAATATTCGGCTTTGTATTGCCTGGGGATCAGACTTTTTTTCAATTTATCTGCCATTTCTTCTTGTAATTGTTTTGCTGTAAGTTATCCTTGACATTCTCCCTCAATTTCAATTTCCCTTGCTCCTCTCTCTCTCCCTCGCTCCTCTCTCCCTCCTCTCTCTCTCCCTCACTCCTCTCTCTCTCTCTCTCTCTCTCTCTCTCCCTCGCTCCTCTCTCCCTCCTCTCTCTCTCCCTCACTCCTCTCTCTCTCTCTCTCTCTCTCTCTCTCTCTCTCTCTCTCTCTCTCTCTCTCTCTCTCTCTCTCTCTCTCTCTCTCTCTCTCTCTCTCTCTCTCTCTCTCTCTCTCTCTCTCTCCCTCGCTCCTCTCTCCCTCCTCTCTCTCTCCCTCACTCCTCTCTCTCTCTCTCTCTCTCTCTCTCTCTCTCTCTCTCTCTCTCTCTCTCTCTCTCTCTCTCTCTCTCTCTCTCTGCCACACTGTCACACTGTCTTGACTCTCTCTTTCTCTCACTGTCTTCTCTCTCTCTTTCTAGCTCTCTTTCTCTAGGTCACCACTCTCTCTGACGCTCGTTATCTGCTCAACTTCACAGCCTCACTCAGAGAGAGTCAGCCTGCGACCCAGTTCTGTAGCACAGTTACATTTGATTCTGATGAGAGTTTCGCTCGCAGTGTGTCGTAGAGTAGCGGTGGAACTGACTTTATGTGTATGGGTGTGGATGTGTGTGTGTGTGTGTGTGCGTGCGTGTATATTTGTGGGTGTGGGTGTGGGTGTGTGTGTGTGTGTGTGTGTGTGTGTGTGTGTGTATATACGTGTGTGTGTGTGTGTGTGTGTGTATGTGTAGATGTGTTTATCTTTGTGTGTGTGTGTTTTTGTATGTGTGTGAGGGTTTGGTGTGTGTGTGTGTGTGTGTGTGTGTGTGTGTGTGTGTGTGTGTGTGTGTGTGGATGTGTGTGTGTGTGTGTGTGTGTGCGTGCGTGTATATTTGTGTGTGTGTGTGTGTGTGGGTGTGGGTGTGGGAGTGGGGCGGGGGCGGGGGCTGCATCCAGATATATAAAAAAAGTCACATTATCACAGAGCAGCAGTGGATCTGCGACTGGGCCCCCTGTCTTTCCCTGTCGTTTCCCAAAGGGGCCGGCCTCTCCATTTTGTCACACCAGTAATAGCTTAGCCAGCTATTATGATAATAGCACTTTAATATCCCACTTCCCTCCCTATCCTCCCCACAGGGTCCACTGATCCACGGCTGACCGTCTGGCTGCATTTTAGCCACCGCCCGTACCCTACCCAATGTAATCCAGTCCAAAATACATGGAAGCGCTTGCTGGTCCGGGGAGATTGTGTGTTTTTGGGCCCGCACATTATTGGCTAGAGAGGGTATGGCATCCGAGGACATTTTTTAACACGGTACAGCGGTGCCCGACAGCGTTGAGGGTGTGTGTGTGTGTGTCTGTTTGTGTTTGTGTATGTGTGCGTGTGTAAATGTGTACATGTGTTCAATTAAGTGTGTGTGTGTGTGTGTGTGTGTGTGTGTGTGTGTGTGTAGTTATGTGCAAGGAAGTTTATTTGCTGCATGTTAAATATAGTCTCTCTAATTACTCTATTCCATCGAGTACTTAGCCTAGCTTCCCTAGTGACAGTCCCACATACAGCCTCCCACACACACACATACACACACACACACACACACACACACACACACACACACTTATACCTCTGTGTGTAGTCATTAGTGGCTCTGTTTATACTGAGGGGGCAATCAAATATTTAGTTATGAATAATATAAAAGGGGAATAATTACAAAACAGATACAATTATAAAAAAGTCTTTCCCGTGTGTTGCTAGCTTTCTGCGCTACTGAATAGGACGGCACTTGTATCGCAGTGTTTTAGAGACGCTTAAGCTTTCTGAGGCTGGCCGAGTGTGCTGTTTTTAATGTTTATCAGTAGTCAGCACATGGAAAGACTATTTTACAAATGAACGCAAACTTCCTGTGCAAGAGTGTGTGTGTGTGTGTGTGCGTGTATGTGTGTGTGTGTGTGTGTACACACACACACAAACACATTCACTCATATGGCAAAGGCATTATTGATCTGTATAAGAACACACATGACCTCCATATTTCCCCTCCATTACTACTGTGGATTTCCACAATGTTCTACTGCATAATCTGGCCAGCCCCTGGGCTACAGGACTCATGGGCAGAATACAGAGATATCTGGCCGGTGCTACACAATCATAGTCGGGGAAAAATTATATACATAATTTATGAGAACATAAGTACCATCACTGAGGCTGTACAATATAGAGTGTGGCATGAAATTACACTTCGGGATAGTTATTTACTATGTTTTTGTGATACATGTATTGAATATTGCTTTGACGTAGCCTGACGCGGTATAAGATGTTATGTTATAAAAGTATAGAAGGCCTTCTAATATTCTTTCTGTGTTTTAGTCTCTATTACTTGGGATGACAGATGATAACACAGAATACAGCTTACGACGTCTACCACGAGAACTAACTGGCGTCCCATCTTCATATAAAATAAGGCCGCGTGAACATATATTTTCGCCTAATTACCTGTCATGGTAATTATGCTAAATTATGCGGAATTGGCACGGACATCAAAGACCTCCTCTGTGTTGAGAAGTGTCGAGGAAAACCAAGTCCTAACCTGGGTTACAAAGGATGAGTCATCTACTTGGGTTTTATTAGCGCAGTAGAGAACAGTATCATCACAGCTTTGCGGTGCAATGTGTGCGCATCGTGCGTTACGCTTCATTCTTCATATTTATGTGGCTTTCTTCATATTAATATGGCTCTCGTGCGCAGTCTAGCTCAATTTCAGTGTTTGACTCCCAGACGAAAGGGTCCGCATTCGAACCGTGAAGACTAACTAACTGTAGGCATCCTTAAGCAAGCTGCAGATCCCGCTAACGGCTCATTAATGCAAGTCACTTTGAATATAAGTGTCTCAATTCATTAAACAGTAATTAGGGAAAACATATGTACAGCGACAGAACAAATACAGCGCACAAGCACAGGGAATGTCTTGTGACATTGGAAACAATATGTTTTACACAGACTTCACGCTACAGCTGCATAAGAAGACACAACACTCAGCCACTGAACAACAACACTCTCTGGCCTTCAACTATGTTCTCTTCTTATTCTTAATATTATGCATACAATGGGAATACAATATAAAACAATATAACAGAAACAGTTCACTCTCTTCCACAATCCCTCGTTTTACCATCATGAATACAAAAGGACTATAGCTTTCCAGTGGGCAAATACTTACCAGACGGAAGGATAACAACATCTTACATTGTGTTTAACAGCCTTGCAAAATACGTTTGCATTTGAATTGGAAATTAAAGTGTAGCATTAAACTTCAAGTGGCACCTTGAGAGGGATTGAATATACATACTGTACATAGGAGGTAAGTAAGTCAAATGTATTTATAAAGCGCAGACAAAAGTCACAAAGTGCTATACAGAAAACGTTAAATGCACAGAACAAAATAGGTGGACACAATACACAGTACCACGTAACACGTGGTACAACAATAGACACACAAAAAACACAGTTACCCAAACGCCTGTCTAAGCAGGTACGTCTTTAGCTGCCTTTTAAAATGGTCAACAGATTCAGAAAACCTAAGAGGTGTGGGGAGAGTGTTCCATAGCTTGGGCGATATTGCCTGAAAGGCTCGGTCACCACAGGGTTTTTAAGCGGATACGCTGGACAGATAGTTGGTTGAAATTATGACATAGATAGAGTGACTATTGGTTCTTTCTCACACTGGATTGTCATTTATTTATGACATTTGACCATCGAGCTGTGATACTGGCTACATCATCAGCTGCATCATGTGCTTGGATTCTAACTCTAACATCTAAACATAGTAAGGATGTAAAAGGATATTAAATAGTGTTGCAGATTAAGTATCAGATTAATATCAGTATATATAGTTATACACAATATCGTTTTTTTGACATGGTGGCACAGGCGCTCACGGTCTAAATCAAGGGCAAATATAGATAAAAAATCTAACTGCTAATAATAACAGGCTGGTAATTATGAAATCAGACTTATTTTGGCGAGAATAGTTTTTCTTTGCACGCTCTTGAACAGCATTAGTGCTGTGGTGCAATTTCATTGAAACGTTCGCACAATGTCCATATCGTAGCGCCATCCATTACCAAGCTAATTTGAGGAATCTCAGTCTGTCCTTCGATTTTCTCGACAACCTGACAGACTTGCCACTCGGGGGTGAATCGCGGAGGACCCAAGGAAGTGCAGTGTCTAGCGTGAGGTGGTCCGGAGAAGGGGTTCTCAAGAAAGGTGCAAGCAGCCGAGCAATCGGGCCCTTCCGAACATGGAGGCACTTTTTTGAACGTTTTGAACATTTTGAAGAGGCACTGCACTAGTTCTGTTAAACACAGAACAAGACCTGAAATCTTCCATTGTGTCTATTGAGTGGATTCAAATTGCCGCTGACTTCCACCACATGGCACTTGTGATATTATAGTTTTGCTTTTTAAAGGGTTATGCGATGTGTTTTCCATTTCCATTTCATAAATTACATGTCAGGTAAATGCCAGTGTCATGACAACCCTATGTTGAAAGGTTACATGGTACATTATGCTATTTGAGGTTACAACAGTGCTGGATTTTGATTCATTTTGTGGACACAACTTTATCAGGTGTCCCTGTGTCTCAGTGCTCTTCCACTTCCACAAAGGATTGGATGTGGTTTGGATTGTATTTGCACCAAAGCAATGATGGTACAGAATTAAGAATTAAGAACATTGGCTATACAAAACAAAGTATACATATTTATGATTAAACAAGACAATATCACAATATTCTGTCGAAAACCATATATTTTATACAGACAAAGAAAAGAGATGGTTTGTCCTAAACCTAACACCTGCATACCTGACAAACAGCCACCCCCTTAGACAGCATATACTTTACTTTCACTTTTACAAGTCAAACAATCAACAACATGTGTATAATGGACATATTTAGTAGAATATAATAGAACCAATGAGAACTTGGAAACAAGGTGGCAGAAATACTGAGGCCAACCTGACCGGCTGTACCTTCCAGGGTTCTGTCAGTATCTCATTTCCCCTCCAATGTGCATAAATACAGAGGAAAACAAGGGACATGTGGCATTGGGAGCCAAAGGCAGAGATCTTACTTTAATAAATCTGCCCAGACGTTTGGCTCTGCCCGTCTAGAGGGGAACAACTCATGCCAAGTCCTTGTCCAAATGATGACAAGATGTAAATGAGGACAAAATGGGTGAGAAAAGGAGAGAATGAAAATGAGAGCAGTGGGGTTGTATGAGGTTCTCAAATGGGGATACTTTGAACAATTGCAGGGGGAAAATAACAAAAGTGGTTTTAATATTGGTTATGAACACTTAATAATAATTCCATCTTCATAAAATGCACAGAATCTGAATACTACCTTAATAAAATGTCAATCTGGATAATACTAGTAGTATTTCCATACATCTTTCCAATAAAAGCATATCACGTTGACTTTAAAGGGGTATATCTTGGGGGGGTACATTCTTTTTTTCCTGTTTTTTATTTATTGTTATTTATTTGTTTATTTATTGTTATATTGTCCATGGGACAAAATGCTTGGCTGTCCTGCAATGCAAGAGCCGCTCGTTCAACAACCTCCTCATACATCAAACATGTATGGGTATATATGTGTGCAACTATATTCTTCCTATTTTATATACAGTATATATACAGTATATATATATATATATATATATATATATATATATATATATATATATATACACAGTGTAACCAATTGAATAAAGTAGCATAAATACAGAACAGTTGTGAAGCACCTCTTGTTATTTGTAAATAATGCTATCAGAAAGTAGCAGTTACTGCTGAACACAATGAACTGGTCTCGTAGAAAAGGTTAGCGAGGATTAACCTGGAGATGCATGGAGATGTATCGACGACTTCAGTAAATATTCAATATGTATTGATGAATCTTCAGGGGAGGGGGGGGTGTCTGCTATTTATTTTATTCCATGTGGTTACACAGCCGAAAGGTACTGGGTTCGATCCCCAATATCCGCAGCATACATGTAGGCACCCTTGAGTCTAAATAGTAGTAATTTGTATCCAGTGTAAAACAGGAGATACATTGTCAACTAGTATTCAATAGTAATTAGCTTTGCATTGCACAGCTCTGTTCAAACAGAACCCCTTTGGGGTTTCGAAACCCTGGTTAATACCTTTAGGAGCCTCCCACCCGATGCACGGGTGCTAACAACCCTGTAAGCATGGCCAAACGTGTCACTACAAGGCTCCTGGGTGCTCAGCCAGCCAAGCGTGCAGCTGCTGCTGTATCTGTTGTGCAATGCATCTGCTTGTTAGCATAACAAGGGTCACGTTGTCCACACGGTTTCCGATTATCTCACTCGTGGTACATGAACATGGGTAGTGCCACTTGGGTGCGCTGCCATTAAGGTAAGATGAGATCCAGAGAATGATTGTGTGATGTGTGGGGTCGGATGGCTCCACACAATAGGTATTGTGTTAGGGAAGCTCCGGTGATTCAACAACAAGTGCATTTAAAGGTAATGTTGTGACCAAATTAGTCTGACATTTGAATATCTATTATGCACTGTAAGTGCCTCTGGGATTTAATTGGATTGTGCAAAGATGTAGACGATATTATTGGTTGAAATTAAAAGCCTCAGTCTAAGAAATGTTAAACTGTAGCAGAAGTTAAATAGACTAGGATGCCACATTGATTAGGATAAATCACTGAATTGCTAAGCAATAGAATTGTGAAAAAGTCACTTTTCACTTGATTTTAACCCAATATAGACCATGAACTTCATTCATGGTCCAGCTACAGTCTGAAAAGTGGAGAGCTAATGCTATCCCTTTAAACCAACCCTATGGTTAACTAGTAAGTAATTGATCGTGGATCAATACGTCCACACTGGTCGTGATCACACAAATAGATCTCAGACAGCAAGCCTTTAGTCTGGAAGTGAAACCAGGGATTACTGGCTGCTTTCAGTGAAACTCTGCCTGGTGCTAGTTTGTTTAGACCGCATCCAATAGATGAGTGAGTAGGGCTTTTTATCATTTGGCTGTCTTTCATAGGTGTATGAAAAAGTGTGACCAACAGAATTTCAATGCATGCCTGTCACTTTTGACAGAACGGTACAAATCACTGAGGATCTGTGTAAAAGCTCTGCTCTTGTGGTTGCCAAGATGGTAAACTGTTCGGGGGGGGGGGGGGGGGGGGATTACCACCGCCAATGCTAAAGCTATTTCCTTTGTTGCCGTAATCTGTGTTGTCTTGTGAGAAGCTGCTTGTACCCTTTTCCTTTGCTTGTACCTCTTTCTCTCATTTCTGTCCCCTGCATCTGTAACTTTGAGAGGGAGTCAGGCAGTGATGTATTGGCAGGGGACACAGAAGAAACAATCTTTCTCTTGCAATTTCTGCTGTTGTTCCTTACCTACCAGCCTAAATATAATTTAGCCACACAGGTTGACAAACCTACCACCCCTCTCCTTGCAGCCACAAACTATCACACTTGGTTGAAATGTGCATACGTGTGTATATGTGTGCACGTGTGTATTTACGTATGTATGCATGTTTTTCGGGCCCATGGTTCTGCCTCCAGGTGATTGTGTGTGCTTGACGCCGCTGGACCTAATAATTATACAAACCCCTCTCTGGATTCATCCGTTTCCCGGAGGCCTCCTCATCCACTGCTTGCCAGAATCAATTGATGAGCAAGAGTACAACAATGGCTTTGTCTGCCGACATCAGCACGCCAGTTGGCGCCGCGAGTTACGCCGGCTCTCGCTTCTTCTCAATTTGTCGTAGTTTGCAGATTCACACGCTAGTGGCCCAAAGTGTGCACACGGGGACAGACACGTGCACACCGATTACGCCCTTCCATCCTCTCCAACGATGGGTGTACCGCGACATAGATAAACTGCTCGTTAGCACTCCCTCCCCTGTGATCGTTACCCAACACTTCCCCTGGTGTCTATTAGGCTCTAACAACACCATCCCCATGTAGCTGTCCAGGTAACACGCAAAACTGCCAAAATTGAAACAATCATTAAACCCCCTGGAACAAGCATTTCTCTTTGACGTCTCCATCTGATGTTTTGTCGGCATGTCTTTCAGCCAACAGGCGCTCGTGTCATGTGAGTGAGTAGGCCTATTTAACCTTGGCAGCATGGAACAGCCGTCGGCATATACACAGATGAGCTTTCTCCTTAATAGTCTAGTGGTTAGTGTGTTTGACGCCACAGTCAAACAAGCAAGATGTCTCTGCGCAACCAGCTCATTAGTACAGTATCTGAGGAACAATAATGATGATCTAAAGTCATTAACTTATTCAAGTATAACCACAATTTGGGAAAATGTGTGCCTGGATAAGGATTGTAGAGTGTTATCTTCACCTGGTTGTAATTACTGCAGATCCAGAGTGCATGCAGTTTTGTTGTTGTAAGTTTGTCAGGATTCTTATGTTTTTCATATAAGATTGAATATGGCAAGCTGCAGATAACGATAGGCCCACTATGGGCAGCATTCACCTATCAGCCATCATGGTGCTAAAGCCTAACTAGATAGGTGATGGCCACTTGGTGAATGTGATCCAGGATACAACTGTGTCACGAACTTCAAAACACAAGGTAGTAGGACTCAAATGCACGACCCCAGGAGACAGAGACAGAAGTATGAGAAAAATACTTTATTACAAAAATCTCCTCAGTATGAGGATTAAAAACGATCACAAAAAAACACAACTATGGTGGTCAGAAAGTATCAACGAAAAATCACTCACAGAATGAGGAACAAAACTTACTAGAACAAAAAACTCGGGAGCATGAATCAGGCTTCAAACCAGAAGAAAAACCACTGGTACGTGGCCTACTGACATCAGGACTGGACAAGACAAACTGGCACCAGACAAGGGGAAACTGGAGAAATTAAACATGAGGTAACAAGGAACAGGTGGAGACAATCAGGGGCGGGGCTGACGCTGACGAGGGCGGACACACGCACACACGCACACGCACGCACGCACACACACACACACACAAGGATAGGGAGTCAAGGGACCTGGAATGAGACACAAAAGGTGAGTACCAAAATAAAACGGGAAGTGGGAGACAAGACAAAAATGACTTAACAAAACATGAAACATGACAAGATTTCTGACGAGACACAACAAACTGTGGCTGCAGGGGGGAGCTTCAACAAATTCTCACCCGTTGTCAGATAAATACAACACTAAATAATGCCCATACCTGTTGTCATAGATTCAAAAGAATCCTGGGGTCCTTAACTCTGAAGGGGCTGTGTAACATGTGTGTCCAGTGTTTTACCACAGCCAAAAGAGGACAAAAGTGTCCGGGAATCGCCTCTGGATGCTGTTAACGCTTTGTTGATGCTTATTCTTTACATAAAGGTCACTGATGGCCTGAGCGATGCCACAGTGTCCTCGCAATAACAATGCCCAAGGGTGTATAGTAGTATGTGAGCAGTATGTACGGTGCACTCATGCACATACCGTGATATGCATTGAGGCTTGTGACTGTGACGTTGTTTGCTTTTCGATTTCATGGCAATTGTACAAAACAACATTTTTCTGGACAATTGGAGCCAACTTTGAGGTAGGTTTGTTGAAGACTGGCTGAAATATAGAACTTAAATTGTCCAGCAGGCAGGCATTACATGGGGGTTTAGTATGTTGCAAATTAATGATTAAACTTCTTAAATGAAGCCGTTGCTGTGTGCCGAGTGCCTTGACGAAATGCATAATTTGTTACATTTCAGTTTATATTTATATATTATTGTTCTTGCACTGGTTTAGCACTGGTTCAGTTATTGGAGACTTGTTAGGAATGAAATGCAATGATGTAAAAATGACTCTAATGCAAAATTACTCTAATGTAATGTAATATATACAGTATATACAACCTTGGATACCTCTTCAAAATAAGCCTCAGCACCAATTTCATAAAAATGATTTCAATTGTAAAGGGTAAATAAAATGCACATCAAAGAAATACAAAAATGCTACACTATTTCATTCTATAGTTGTGCTACCCAAGGCTGCATTTTAAGCTCATGCTAATTCGGTTGTCCACGGAATGGAGTCTGCACGTTGTAGTTGCTGTTGTTTTTTCTGTGTACACACTTTAATGGTTCCCATCTCAGCGGCAATCCTTTATTTTGCAATTCTGTAGGCTTCAATCGTTTTGCACTGAATGTGCGCAATTATGCACTCGATTAAGACGCAAAACTGCAACAGCAGAAGCCGCCGCTAGCCCCCTCAAGCCACACCGATCCCAGAGATGTGTGGCTGTCTGGAACTGTCATGGCAGATACGGCGTGAGTCTGCTTCTTTCCCCCATCCGAAGCAATTACTGCACGAGCGCCATCTGTTTCACGTTAACACACAGGGACGGTGGCTTGTCAGCCTGTTCACAGATTGTTGAGGAATGGTTATGAAGCCTTTATCACGGCGATCACGAGGGCTCGGTCTCGATAGTGGCGATGGTGGCTTTGTCTGGCCTTCTTTATTTGTATAACTCTCTATTTTTCTACTCGGCTCTCTCTCTCTCTCTCTCTCTCTCTCTCTCTCTCTCTCTCTCTCTCTCTCTCTCTCTCTCTCTCTCTCTCTTACCTCTCTTACCTCTCTCTCTCAATCAATGTTCTTGTACAAGATATTTTGAGATTCCCTAGGTAATGTGACTAACCGCTCGCCCACTGCTATGGCATTGTGTTATCTGAAATAATGTGGAATTGTACATTGAACATAGTGGCTTTCAGTCAATTTAGTTGAGAGACCCGCGTCCAATTAGTCTGATGTACTGAAAATCCTACAGGTAATATTTCACACATTATTACCACATTGTGGAACCAATCTAATAGTGTGTGTGTGTGTGTGTGTGTGTGTGTGTGTGTGTGTGTGTGTGTGTGTGTGTGTGTGTGTGTGTGTGTGTGTGTGTGTGTGTGTGTGTGTGTGTGTGTGTGTGTGTGTGTGTGTGTGTGTGTGTGTGTGTGTGTGTGTGTGTGTGTGTGTGTGTGTGTGTGTGTGTGTGATCCATGTGCGAGTGTGTATGCATGTGTGTGGGTGTGTGCTCCATGCGTGTGTGAAGGTGTTCCATGTGCACGCCTGTGTGTGTGTGTTGGTGTGTGGGTGTGTGCTCCATGCGTGCAACCCCGTGGGCGTGGGTGTGTGCTCGGAACAAATCCAATTATATTTCCCATTGATTGTCAGTTTTCGCCCGCCGATCACCTTGTCACACATGCCTCCATGTGTCTCTGGCTCGCACTATAATTACTTGCCAAATAAAGACTAGCGGCATGCATTATTGAAGCAACGGTGACGGGGGGGGACGGGGGGAATCCAACACAATGTTTGCACCCATCCAAAACATCAGGCCACATTATCATCTCCCAAATTGCCTCTCTATAATACGCGTCTGGCATGCTGCGAGTCATGTCAGGCCTCCAGGGTGACGCCTTAACCCGCCTGCATTAGCATGTGATTTAATGGTCCTTTCAGTTGTTGATGTTGATGTTGTTGTTATTGTTGTTGTTAGGGTTACGTTCCTTTGTAACACTGTGAGAACAATTAAGCTGCCGCTGTTCTCTTTTTGATCTGCGATCGAGCACACCATCTAGCAATATGTTTATTACTTGTTGTCATATATATGTATATATATCATATATCATCATATAATATCATATATTATCATATCATTATTTATTTGTAGTTGTAGTAATGGCAAGAGTAGGAGTAGAGTACTGCACTAATTAGTGTAATAATTCAACGACAGCGATGAGTGTCAGAATTATAATTCTGAGAGAAGTGCAACTCTACATTCCCTCGAAGGGGTCCTGGCACCGCTCCGTCCTGTGTGTCATCAGAATGCCCCCTAACGGTCCGTATCCAGTGCAACAATAACACACGTAATGCTCTATAAATAATTATCAGTGACCTTTCAGCCTGTAATATCACCATCCCCCACATTCCGGGGACTAAATGAGGAATAACGACTTGAAAGTCCATGACGCCATGTGACCCAGTTTCCGCAGCATCACACGTATGTGTGTTTTTTTCGATTTCCACTCCTCACTTATCCACGCAAGTCGGAGTGAATTTTACATGGAGACTAAATGTGGCCTTTGTTTTCCTTCATCAAGAGGAATTGGGGAGCAGGGAGCTGTGTTTAGAAGAACTAGCTGCGGGGTGGGTCTGATCCACACCAGACGAGTTAGTGTGGCTGTG
Organism: Muraenolepis orangiensis; assembly: GCA_027704905.1. NCBI lineage: Eukaryota > Metazoa > Chordata > Actinopteri > Gadiformes > Muraenolepididae > Muraenolepis > Muraenolepis orangiensis. Next base: position 26,899,945 of record CM051003.1, read on the forward strand.
TGTGTGTGTGTGTGTGTGTGTGTGTGTGTGTGTGTGTGTGTGTGTGTGTGTGTGTGTGTGTGTGTGTGTGTGTGTGTGTGTGTGTGTGTGTGTGTGGTGTGTGTGTGTGTGTGTGTGTGTGTGTGTGTGTGTGTGTGTGTGTGTGTGTGTGTGTGTGTGTGTGTGTGTGTGTGTGTGTGTGTGTGTGTGTGTGTGTGTGTGTGTGTGTGTGCCTGGCTGCTGATGGAGTCCCACGGCAACACACACACCCCACCCCCAGCAGCAGCAACCCCTTTCCACGGTTGCAAATGGACCCGGTTATTGCTGACTCACATCCCAGCCACCCCCCCCCCCCCCCCACCCCCCTCTCTCTGCTCTCCTCGACAGCCCTCACGGTGGTTAACAATCGTCCTCCATCCATCTCCCGACTCTCACTATTCTTAGCTCCTTCCCGCCTTTTATATAGGTCAAGCATCCCAATTGCATTTCTTACAGCTTGACGTGTCGTCGTTACCGTCGTATTGTTTTTCCGTTGTTCTGTGTGCCTTGGCCATGCTCCGGGGTGTATGATATGTGTGGGCACATTCACATATTTCTCCGTGCCGCAGCGTTAGATAGGTAGGTTGTGGTCCCGCGTGTGTGTATTTCCAGGGCACGTGGGCTGTGAAAGCAGCAACCCCCCCCCCCCCCCCGCACTGTCTCTCAGTGTGGGAAGTGTGGGCCACTAATGAGGGGGCCGGTGGTGACCGGCTGAGCTGCTGTGGCTCTGCTGGAGCCCCTGTCAGCAGCCTGCTCCTCTCCTGGCTTCCTTCCTGTGGAGGAACGCACCTGACAGCAGTAGCGATGGTGGAGGGGGGGGGGGGTGTGTGTGTGTGTGTGTGTGTGTGTGTGTGTGTGTGTGTGTGTGTGTGTGTGTGTGTGTGTGTGTGTGTGTGTGTGTGTGTGTGTGTGGTGTGTGTGTGTGTGTGTGTGTGTGTGTGTGTGTGTGTGTGTGTGTGTGTGTGTGTGTGTGTGTGTGAAAAAGAGAGAACGTGTGTGTCTAAGAACAAGAGTGTTAGACGGAATCTGTGAAGTTTGGCATGAAATGGAACAGCCTATATTTTATTAATAATTTACAGATTTTGTAAGAATGTTTTACAACTGTAACATATTTTTCCTTCTGGCCTTGATGGGTTGCTATTTAGTTCTGCAAAGAGTTTTATTACACTGTAGCGACTGATTTAAACCCCCGACAGCAGCGTGAAACAGTCTCTTTGACACCAATTGTATCCCGGTAGGTAAGTAAAAATAGGGAAAAGTGAAGCATTTCGTAACAAAGTAGGTCTCTGTTGGTGAAGTGTATGTATTCAAGATGGGGCCTAATGGGGTCCCCTTGAGTGAGCCGGGATCCTGACCTGTAATGTATAACTGTGCTTCCTACATAGTGGACCAGGTGAGCACGGGTGTGAACATGGCATCTTGAAATGTCACGCCATCTTGGTTCCAGCAGCACTTTTGGCACGCATGGGTGCTGTTTCTTATCTCTTTTTGTGAGGTTACCTAGTGCTTCCTGAGTATATCCCGCAGTGCTGTAGCTGCATCGCTTGGGCAGTAAACGGTGTGTACACTCAACCTCTGTGTGATGTTACTGGTGACCTTCTCTTGTCTTACAGAGGTCATAATAACACTGGGGAGTACTCTTGCAGATCGTAAAAAGTAGAAAAAATCCGGAAAGAACCATTGTTAGTGTCCAAACACACAATGTTTCCGTGAAAGTGCCCCTGAATTTTTCTTGACACATTAGTTGTATGTGTGTCTTGGTTCAGATTGTTTTGTGTATATATTTTGTACAAGGCTTCCTATGCCTTTATGGTTGTCTCGCCAGACCATCATCAGAAAATCATGTTTTTGTTTTGCAATGCATATCAGTCTGGCCTTGGCTGGCCAACAATTGATTTACAAATATGGTCGCGGCCTTACGTCGTTCAAAGAAATCACACGCCCCACTGAACCCTCCACCGAGTGACACTCTGTCGTCGCTCTTGATGAATCCCGTTTCTAAGCGAAGCAACAACGTGTGCTCATCTGAGAAAAGCCTTCCGTGCAGATTCCTGTTAATCTTTTAACATCGTTACTCAGTCTATTTCGGAAACCGTTTTGATTGCTCCCGAAGATTGCTACGCTCTCCTCGGGCGGTGCTGTTATTTCTATAATTTGGCAGACTGAGGCGTCGCACTTGCTCGTCACGGACTGAAACACCAATCCCTGGGAGCGAGATTGGAGGCCAGAGTGAAACAGAATGTATACTCGCTAGGATCGGGACAGACTCACGTGGCTACCTTCACGGACGGGACAGTGAAGCGTGACGTGACATGGTGGCGTAGGAGCGCGGATCGGAGTCGAACCTGGGACGCTACACCCACAATAACGCCTACGTGGTTAGCGATGCAGCGAAGGATAAGCCACCAAAACTCCCCTCTTCTGCCCAAACCCTACAGAGATAATACGAAAATATGTCACTCTCACGGGAGCCGCCGGGTCTCCCCGCACCCGCTGATGCGTGGCACACGTGGGGGAATGGCGTGTTTGTGTAAACGGCGGAATGGGATTTCAAGCGGTGATCGGCTTTTAAATATAACGCAGTTCCTTGATCAGACGTCGCCTTTTCAGCGGTGCCAAATGCGCGGCAACGGAAGATTTTGAAGCACATTATTTTTGTCACTTTAACAAAGCTGTCTGATTAAGTGTTGTCATAAAGGTAATCCTAGGCCAACTGGATTTACGGGAGGATGAGATCTCAGACGAGGAGCAATCTGCAGATTTGTGCCCACGCCAGCTCCAACAGATGGAGAGAGGCACTGAGAGAGAGCTGGGGGGGTGGCATGGTGGTGGTGGTGGTGAGGGTTAATAACATTGAAGGTGAAGAGCTGCAGATATGCAGATGTTTTTTTTGGAGAGAGAGAGAGAGAGGGAGAGGGAGAGGGAGAGAGAGAGAGAGAGAGAGAGAGAGAGAGAGAGAGAGAGAGAGAGAGAGAGAGAGAGAGAGAGAGAGAGGAGAGAGAGAGAGAGAGAGAGAGAGAGAGAGAGAGAGAGAGAGAGAGAGAGAGAGAGGAGAGAGAGAGAGAGAGAGAGAGAGAGAGAGAGAGAGAGAGAGAGAGGAGAGAGAGAGAGAGAGAGAGAGAGAGAGAGAGAGAGAGAGAGAGAGAGAGAGAGCGAGAGGGAGGGCGAGCGCGCCATAGCCGGCCTCCAAGCCAGCCAGCTGTGGAGGTTCTTATCAGCACTGTGGGTGCAAAAAAATAGATATCGATAAAACTTTACTTGGGGGGATGATCTATTAAAAGGTCTAATAACTCTCAAAAGCGAAAATCGATTGACTGTGATATACAGGCCTCCACAGCTATATACTGTGGAGGTTTGTATTAGCCTGTAGACATATATATAGTTATAGGTAAGGGCTGCCCAATACTTCGTCTTACATTTTGGATATCATTTTCTGAACTCACCAGACAGTTCTAGTATTTGCCTTTACCCACTTAGCCATTATATCACTGCTCACTACCTGCTGTATATACATTTATCTATATTTATCCTGTTTTTCATAATTGCATACCCCTGATCACCACCTGTTAAATACTTGTATACTTACCTGTGTATATACCTATAGATATATATATAGATATAGATATATATAGATATATGTATATATCTATATATATATATATAATGCACATATCTCACACATACTCACATAAGTAATCTTATAACTGTTTTATACCTAGTAGACTGTCTTTTAGCAACTGTAAACTGTAAAGTATATATTACCATGCACTTTACTGCAACATTTGCACTCTGGTTAGATGCCAAATTAATTTCGCTGTACTGTACTTGTGCTGTGCAATGACAATACATTAGAATCTAATCTCATATCTACACTGCTGATGATTATTAAAAATCACATTGTGTAAATCTTTTGTGAAAACACCGATCGTCAGCCCTACAATATCGTGGCAGTATTAATATCGAGGCATTGTTTAAACATATTGTGATATTTGATTTTCTCCATATAGGTAGATGATAACTCTAGAAGATCCATCCCTTTTGATCTCTCTCTCTCTCTCTCTCTCTCTCTCTCCTCTCTCTGTCTCTCTCTCTCTCTCTCTCTCTCTCTCTCTCTCTCTCTCTCTCTCTCCTCTCTCTCTCTCTCTCTCTCTCTCTCTCTCTCTCTCTCTCTCTCTCTCTCTCCTCTCTCTCTCTCTCTCTCTCTCTCTCTCTCTCTCTCTCTCTCTCTCTCTCTCTCTCTCTCTCTCTCTCTCAAATGCATACATCCATTATCTGTGAGAGGTGTTTTACTAGATCTCCTTGTTGTCTGTTCCAGTTGAGACCTTTCATTAGTGGATGGACCCAGACAATCTTAAGAGTAGCAGGTCCAAGATACAAGCACCTAAGGTTTGCCTTGTAAAGACTAAACACTAAATGTGATGCATGTTAATCTCATCTCTCTCTCTCTCTCCTCTCTCTCTCTCATCTCTCTCTCTCTCTCTCTCTCTCTCATCTCTCTCTCTCTCTCTCTCTCTCTCTCTCTCTCTCTCTCTCTCTCTCTCTCTCTCTCTCTCTCTCTCTCCTTGTCTCTCTCTGTGTCTCTCGCTCTCGCTTTCCATTATGTGTAAGGCAACTGTCAGCTCACACTGGTTGTTCAAAGTCAGGGTGACTTTCTTCTCCTGTGCAGTGCACCCAGTATGCAGAGAGAGAGAGAGAGAGAGAGAGGGAGGGAGGGAGGGAGGGAGAGAGGCGGGGAGAGGAATAGACTGAGAGGAGAGAGAGAAAGAGAGAGAGAGAGGGAGGGAGAGAGGCGGGGAGAGGAATAGACTGAGAGGAGAGAGAGAGAAGAGAGAGAGAGAGAGGGAGGGAGGGAGGGAGGGAGAGAGGAATAGACGGAGAGAGAGAGAGAGAGAGGAGAGAGAGAGAGAGAGAGAGAGAGAGAGAGAGAGAGAGAGAGAGAGAGAGAGAGAGGAGAAGAGAGAGAGAGAGAGAGAGAGAGAGAGAGAGAGAGAGAGAGAGAGAGAGAGAGAGAGAGAGAGAGAGAGATGATGGTGATGAAGGATGAAGGGTAAGGGGGGGGGGCAGGGTAGAGAGGTAAACGCTGAGACAGGTGTCTAGCAAGGGACATTAAGTTGATTTATAATCCAGCCAACATGACTTCCCTAAGTTAAAGTTACACTGTCCAACTGCGCTGGCTTTTTTCCTCTCTTTTCTATTACTTTTCCCCCAGCTCCATCCCTCTCCCTAATTCCCCATCCTCTCCTCCAGCGCTCCGAATGGATCTCCTTTTCCCCCCTGCACCTATTCTCCCACCTCTCCTCCCCCTGGGGGGGGGGGGGGGGGAGTCATCACACTGCCTTCCCCCTCCCCCTCTTCCCAGCAGAGACGGATTGGCCTTGAAATTCTCCCCTCTCCTCCTCACTGGCCCACCGTTTCCTCAGACTGCCAAGCGTTCTACTCCTTCCTTCATCTCTCTCTCTCTCTCTCTCTCTCCTCTCTCTCTCTCTCTCTCTCTCTCTCTCTCTCTCTCTCTCTCTCTCTCTCTCTCTCTCTCTCTCTCTCTCTCTTTCTCCATCCTCCCCCCGTCTCCCCCTGAAACATTAGCTAGCTCTTGGACACGGCATAATTTCTGTCAGAGTGGAGTGAAAGCGAGTGCATTACGGATAGCTCTATTTCGGGTCGGTCCAACTGGCTGGTATCTTGTCCAGTGATCATTATTCTCCATTTTGAGGGTGTCTGTCTTTCAGCCAATACTATAGATTTTCTATTACCTCCTTAATCATGGCACCGTCATTGGTTAAGAGATGGCTGGGCGCCTCCCCTGAAATAAAAAGTGGGGTTTTTTTTAGAGAGCCTACACGGACAACTATATTTTCTTGTGTCATTTTGACAGAGGGCCTACACATACGGTCGACACACACACTCCCTGTGTATTTGTTCCCATTTGTTTTCCTCATTGTATAATGGTGGCTAGGTAAGCTGCCGATTCCATGAGAAGAGATAATGGGGTCTTGATGCTTCGCTGATGGTCCCCATTTCGTCTGTGGCTTCCTCTCCATTGTTTGAGCTGCCGGTTTGCTTGTTGACAGGGAGGATTTGTGCTTCACTGGATGGGTGTTTTTACAGAAAAACGATTTGCCATGGGTAAATAAATATATATACAGATATATACACATATTTTTCTTATATTTTCTCTCTTGTTGTGCGCACAAAAACAAAAAACTAAAATACATTTTGAATATATGCATAAATATATGCATTTATTCAAATGCAGGTTGGAAGTCTACAAATCCTGGCAGCTGTGTCTGATTTAGCACATATGTTGCTTTATCCATTTAAACACAGCTCTTCGACAGTGGCAAAATGGAGCTAAGGTAGCAGATAGCATCAACCAATAACTCAACCCACGGTTTAGTTAATTAACCTAAGGTGATATCATCACAATTGTAAATGATTAAGCCTTTAGATCATCTAGCAAGGATGTGTCCAACTAGACAGTAACTGTCAATATTCAGTCATATTAAGGCTTCAGCTCAGGGGAGATTCAAACCCGAATCCCTCAGGTGAGGTATTGAATTTCATGTCAAGCTACACTAATCAACATATACAGAAAACATCAAGCAAAAGGAGAATCCTCTCTAAAGAAACAACTCTGGATCTTTGGATTTAAGATTTAAGATTCACGATTTGTAAGTACAATGTAATGCTTACTCTGTATTCCCTACCCAGTATGAATTACCTACAATTCAACACTATATGCTATATACATATGTTGAATTATGGAAAAAAGCATTTAAAAGCATTTTAAAGTGCCAGTTGTGCAGCAGCATCATGGACCCATGGCAATTTGCATATCGTCAAAACAGATCCAAGGACGACGCAATTGCCATGGCCCTCCACACTGCCCTTTCCCACCTGGAGGGAAAGAACTGTTATGTGCAAATGCTATTTGTGGACTATAGCTCAGCGTTCAACACGATAGTTCCTGCCAAGCTCGACACCAAGCTTAGAGGTCTAGGCATGCCCCCATCCACGTGCAGCTGGATACTGGACCTCCTGTCGAACCGCTGTCAGGTGGTGAGGATGGGCAGCACCACCTCAGAGCCACTGACCCTCAACACGGGAGCCCCCCAGGGATGCGTGCTGAGCCCTCTCCTCTACTCCCTCTACACCCACGACTGCATGGCTATGCACAGCTCCAACGTCATCATCAAGTTTGCTGACGACACGACAGTGATGGGCCTGTTCGCCGGCGACGAGACAGCCTACAGGGAGGAGGTCGGATCGCTGGAGCAGTAGTGCCAGGAGAACAGCCTCGCCCTCAACGTCAAGAAGACCAAGGAGCTGATCGTGGACTTCAGGAAGCAGAGGGGAGAGCACAGCCCTATCTCCATCGGCGGTGTTGCAGTAGAGAGGGTCAGCAGCTTCAAGTTCCTCGGCGTGCACATCTCCGAGGACCTCACATGGTCCACGCACACCACACACGTGGTGAAGGGGGCCCAACAACGCCTGTATTTCCTCAGGCGTCTGAAGAAATTCAGCATGGGCCCCCGCATCCTGAGAACATTCTATAACGGCACCATCGAGGGTACAGGGTGTATCACCGCCTGGTGCGGGAACTGCACCGCACTCGAGCGCAGAGCGCTTCAAAGGGTGGTGCGGACGGCCCAGTATATCATTGGAGGTGAGCTCCCCTCCCTCCTGGATATATACAACCAGCGGTGCGTGGCCAAGGCCAAACGCATCATAAAAGACATTGCCCACCCCAGCCACAAACTGTATTCACTTTTACCGTCAGGCAGGCGATACCGCAGTATCAAGTGCCGTACAAATAGACTCCGAGATAGCTTCCACAGTCAGGCCATGGCAGGCCAAGGGCGTATAGCATATAACAATGTATATTTTATTACATTGATTTATATATACATATTGCTCTTTTTCTGTGCTGATATATTGCATTTTAAAATTGCATTTTAATTTTAATTTTTAAACTTTTTTCTATTCTATTTTTATTCTATTTTTATAAATGTTTTGCTTATTTTTATAACTGCTGTCTGTCATCGGGTATTGCACATAAGATTTTCACACCACTGCTTTATACTTGTGTAAACTGTGAAGTGACAATAAACTTGACTTGACTTGAATACAGTGTAGTGGATGTAATGAGTCCACAATGTCCAGCAAAAGTATGATAGTGTAATGTAATATGGGTGACAATGTTATGAAAGTGGCAGCACTCCTAGCGGATTGTACGGATGCTGCGGAACTGGCGACCGGACGGTAGTGGGGGAGATGGTGCCCAGGGTGGTTGCGGTCCTTTGTAATGGAGACAGAGGACAGAGTTAGTCCAACATCTTGTCCTAAAGATCTTCTCAATGCATGGAAGTGCACACCCGAAGATCTTTTCCGCCGTCCTCACAACCTCTGTGTTGCGGGTCCACGCCAGGTCGTCGGTGATTGGTAGTCCCCCCAGCAGCTGACTATTTCCACCTGTGTCCTATCCAGGCTGATGGTGGAGTAGGTGCCCCGGTGGTTCCTGAAGTCCACGATGAGCTCCTTAGTCTTGCCAACATTCAGTGCAAGGCTGTTGTCGTTGCACAATGACATCAGCCGTACTACCTCATATCTGTAATCAGTTTCTGAGAATATAGAAAACCCTAAAATGTATCTTACTGCTACAAAAGTTATGTAAGGGGGACATCAGTTCAGGGCACCTGATGTGATGAAACAATCAAGAGAGTGCAGAGATGGGTCCAAACTTGGATTAAAGTGCAAACACAACAAAAACATAATGTACAACAACTGACAAGTCAACACCACTGGTCACCACCACACATTGCCAATTGCTAAATATGCAACCTACAACCAAGAAAACCAAAAGTAAATATGTAATAACACAGCCCAGAAAAAGTCACGAAAATAACCTTCATCACACGCGACGGTTCACACGCGGTTCCATTGCGTAAACACTTGTCGGTAGACGTGTCTGGTGTTTAGGGGTTGTCTTTTGCTGGTTCCGCTCATCATAGCAGATACAATTATTTGATTGGCTAGCGCCTGGGACTAGGTTGAAAGGTCAGCAACCAATGAATTGCTGACTGCTTACTGATTACGAACTTCATACAGACGTAATATTTTGTGACAATAATAAGGGTTTTAGATTTTACAGTGTCTCTCTATATTCTTGCAAACGACCAAAGAACTCAGATTTACATATAAAACAAGATTGAAGTTTGGCCGCCTTCTTGGTTGTAGTTGAGAGCAGGATTTTGGTTGTGATTTGCTAGCGTCTGGCACCGCACTTTTCAAGCAGCACTTTTCTCAACTTTTTGCCGTAAGCCAAGTAAGCAGGGCGACAACCACAATGCAGTTCGGCAAAGCTTTACGTCACCCGATGAAAAGTGAATAAGAAGCGTCTCCGTTGAAGCCTGTGAAGCTGCGTGTGTGAGCACTGTAATTATAATTTCAGCTGTCGTTTGCATCCCTGACAGACAAACAACCTACCGGCAGGCTGAGATAGGGGATCGTCACTGATCGACACGTTACTCCGTTAGCTAAGCAAT
>CM051003.1:26914504-26959504 GCA_027704905.1 Muraenolepis orangiensis
TGTCTCCAGGGGACAGGTTTAGACAGAGAGAGACGCATGGCAGCTGTTTAGCTGTGTTAAACTGTCCGTCACACCGGGCCGTCGTCGATGACGCAGACAGATGGAGACGACGGGCTGCTGCTTGTCACTATAACTGCCATGACCAAGGCAGCCTTAAGTGAATACATGACGGAGAACAATATTAAACGGACTGCATTTATATCGCGGTTTTTCTAACCTGCGGCAGCTCAATGCGCTTTACACCTAACTGCTTCACATACACCCCGTTAAAGCAGACACACTCAGCCAGGGAGCACCCAGCTCGTTGGTAGCTGTTAGGGTATGGGTCTCTTGCTCCGAGGGACACCTCCACACTTGGCCAGAGGAACTTAGGAATTGCACCGGCAACCTTTCAGCTTGCCAGACCACCTAAGCCGCTGCAGCCGCTGTGTCTAACGAAGACAGAGAGTGCCGATGTCTGTTCCTCACACAGCCTTGTGCAGATGCTCTATAGAGATACTCTGCTTTATAAAGCAGCCATTGATGTCATTTATTTGATTATATTTTCATTAGTACTTAATACAGGATACTTAAGGGTCCCATATCATAGATCATACATTTTTTCCCCACTTTTGCGGAGATGTGCCATACATCAACCTATTGAGAAAGTCAATACCTTGTTGCTGTTTGGTGGGATCAATAGCGTTTTCAATATCTATCCTCCAGGGAGGGATTCATATTGACACCGAGCAGGGAAGCACGTGCTGCTGATTTGATTTGAATCCACTGTGTGTACGTTTACAACATTCACAACCACGTGGGTACAGACGGAGAAACGACACAGTGGCACCTTCCGGTCACAACGTCTTCTGAAGTTAAATGAGTCAGATGGTAGATAACGGCTGGCTCCCCAATGTCCGCAGGGTGTAAGCACCCTTAAGCAAGAGGCCTGAATACTCCCTGCTCCTTAATCACTCCAATATAATTCACTGTAAGGAGCATTTCAGGAAGTTACTAAACCACTAATTAATAGTAGTAATTGGTTGTAATAGTGGATAAAAAGGTCCCAGCAGTAATGTACAAGCATATCTGATCTTAAGTTCCAACTGACGACAGAACTGCTGTAATGATCAGTCATGACAATATCTGCATCCACCCATAGTTATAACTGAACACACAATATTATGAAAACAGAAACAAAGTAGAATACATCAAGATGGAGCTCTGGGTTTTCTTTCCCAAGTCCACTCTGAAGCTTTTTGGATTTGACTCCTGTTGAAACATTCATGGGTTTGAGGATTTGGGGATACGTCCCTGGAACAGATGCCGACTGTCGTAGCTGTTGACCCTCCTGGGTGGTCTCTCTCTCTCTCTCTCTCTGTCTCTGTCTCTGTCTCTCTCTCTCTCTCTCTCTCTCTCTCTCTCTCAGACATTCGACTGTATGATTCACTGAGCCGCAGGCTGCTTCTACCCAGCAAAAAAACCTTGTTAGTCAAAGGTCCACTTTCAATACTTCATGGACGTTGGAGACGGAGAAATGTGAAAAATAAATAGATAAACAAGTGCAGCTTCAATGAACCTCTTCTACTCAGCTAGATAATTGCATGTCAGTGACAATGGTGTACATATTATAGTCTTTGTTCATCTCCAGTGTTCATTTTAGCACTCGGCTCCCGACAGACAACCACTTTGCTGAAAATGCTCTTTTTTTTGTTATTATTTTTTTATAACTTGTTGACAAAAGCTGTGCAGTATGTTTAACAGCTCCAAAGATTACGAGTGTCTCTCCCTAAAAGTTAAGATATTCTTGTAAACACCTTGCCCTCCCCTACCATACACAGACACACACACACACACTATCTCACACACACACACACACACACACACACACACACACACACACACACACACACACACACACACACACACACACACACACACACACACACACACACACACACACACACACACACACACACACACACACCCTATGCTTTGCTGGTGTGTGCCGTTTGTCAAACATGGAAGGGAGGAGGCCAGTTTATTTTGAACTTGAAGGACCCACTCAGCCCACTGCGTACGGCACTACCTTCTGCCACCGCGCGTTGTGGACGTGTACTGATTTAATTTCAGCGTTGCTCTTACCATGCTGACTTAATCTTTATTTTTTTAAGATACCTTTGCTATTGTACATGAGCAGAGATACGGCAGAAGATGTGGGTGTAAAGAAAAAAGATGGACTATAGAAGTACCATATTTACAGAACAGTTCTTCTGTCGGTGACATTTTATTTCCATATGTTAACCGTCTCCAGGCTGCTCTCCAGAATGATGGCAATTATTTCAAGACTCTCTCTCTCTTTTTTTCCCTATTTTCTCTCTCTCTCTCTCTCTCTCTCTCTCTCTCTCTCTCTCTCTCTCTCTCTCTCTCTCTCTCTCTCTCTCTCTCTCTCTCTCTCTCTCTCTCTCTTCTCTCCAGTGCTCCATGGTGTGCGAGTCCTCGTCCCACGCCTGCATCAGCAGAGAGAAATGCCTGATAACCGGACCCGGTAATACACACTAATTTGCACACCTATTTTTTGCCCACTACATTACCACGGTAACCTTGATGATGACACAAAAAAAACGCTCTACATTGTCTTTGTTTTATAATTTTTTAAATGATCCGTTTCCCCTCTCTTCACCCTCTCCCATAATGTGTTACCAGGCACAGCTACAGATACACTCAAAACAGGAATGACCTCAACAAATAGAGTAATTCATGTGTTAGGCGTACTTAACCTCCGGTAAAAGCGCTGCACTTTCCCAAAGTCTTGTCATGTTTTAACACGCATGTAATTATGATTGCGGTGCCCTTCAATAGCCTTTGCATGAAAAGGGAGTTGCGGTCTCAACAGAGACTTTTCATTTGATTAAATAATACAGATTATTGGTGCTTGGGGTGAATTGACCTTGGGAGTTTTTTGGAGAGCTGGTGTATATATATATAGAGAGAGAGGGAGAGAGGGAGGGAGAGAGAGAGATGCAGGGGGAGAGAGACATGCAGGGAGAAAGAGATACAGAGGGAGAGATGAGAATGAACAATGGGGGATATGATATTGGCTGACACGTAGGTAAGCTTGCGTTGTTCTAAGTGGAGTGGCAGACGATATCACCAGCTGTGTGGGACTAATTAGGAGGCAACTCCAAAAATATCATATTCATCTCTGGAAGAGAGAGAGAGAAAAATGTTGACTATAGGAGAAATAGGGATGGCCTTGAGAAAACAGACCCCCTGCTGCTTGGAGGTCCCACAATGAGAATGAATTAATTTTTCATTATTCATGCCTTCCATGACTTTGCAATTCAGACCTCTCCATGTGTGTGTGAGAGTGTGTGTGTGTCTGTGGTTTCCTCTACTTCCTTCCCCTGCCGGTTGTCATGCCTTGTCATTTCCTGCTTCCTCAATCTATGATTAGACAGGAAGTGGCAGTTTTTCGGCACATAGGTACACAGCTGCCGCCTGTCAAAATCACCCCCCCCCCAACACACACACACACACACACACACACACGTAGATCCACACCATTTAGGGTCCGGTGCAAGCAGCAGCCAGGGAAGCCCGGGCAGAGCTTCTCTGGGAAGTAATTGCCTTAAGTGCCGATGTGGAAGCACGGAGCACTCTGATTGGCTGTCGGCTTAGCATGTCCTAGTAGGAGGAGGGGGGGGGGGTCAGAGGTTAATCAGTCTTCTTTGTGAAGGTTGGAGTCAACGGCTGTTTGTGCTGCTATGGGGTCTTTATCCCCGACCCCTTCCATCTGTAGCGCTCACTTACCCTCTCACCTGATTTCTCCTTCCTTCCTTCCTTCCTTCCTGTCCTCCTTACTTTGTCCACAGCCATAGAAAGAAAGCGTTCCAAGCAGGTCATTTGAATGAGTGGAAACACTTTTCTGATTCACCATGAAACAACAACTAGTAAAATGCAATGCAAATTGATTCGGAGTAGTGCATACCGACCTGAGAGGGCCCAGTATTGAATTCAATAGGTATATGATTATAGTATGATTATATGACCAGTTCAAATTTGAGGGTATGAGTGACAAGTTGAATGGCTATCCAACATTGTGCTACTTCTAGTATAGAATCTGTAGAAGTTGAACCTCAATCCATCTAGGCAGTAATGTGCAGCAAATATGATGTCCAATTGAAAGCTGCATAAGGGCAGTCTATTCAAGCGGTGTGTAAATGCGTTCCACTGACCACAACAAGGAAATCATAATCATCTCAAGTTACAAAAGGTTAGGCCATAATTGGGGTACATGCTTCAATACACATGGAGAACATGAGTCACAGAGATGTACCACAGGTACTCTAGTCTTTGATATGCCAGTTTGCTATAACAGGAGTATATAGGGTGACAGAGAGGTTATAGGATAGTCCTAGAAGACTAAGAGGTAACATGACTATAAGAATGACCCACCTTATTTAGGGAAACATGGCTAGAATAAGTCACCACCTTATTTGAGGCTAAGTACAATGTGAATATAATAACCACTTACAGGACTAAGGGTGTAATGACACATAAGCATGATTTATATTTTTGACCCACCCCCCAGATCCAGAATCAATACTTCATCTATACCCAACATATCCATATTGGTTTACACTAAGCTTAGTAATGTAGTGGTAAGTTATGGCTTTTTTTGTGTGTTGGCTACTGGGCAGTGGATGCTTTTCTATTGATCTCTTTTGATGTAAGGAAGCATTTGGTAAGTTCTCACTTACTAGGCGTGTGATTTACTGGGCTGTGGATGCTATGCCATTGACTAACAATGCCTCATTTTACCTTTTATTATAGTAACTGTTTCATAACGTATAGAAGCAGTGTCACTCAAACCCTCTCACGGCTGATCTGACTTTATGTTTAAAAAAGCATGGAATAGGCATTTATTTGGTAAACTGAAAGAATGACCTATTATTTATAACAAACACAATGATCCCCTTGTAGATCCAAAATCTCAATCCTCCACATATATTGGCCTTACAATAACTACCATCAGAAACCAAGGATTATAAATGATCTTGTATGCTAGGTAACACTTTACCCGGATAGTTTATATTGTTCATGATTCAAGATGTTTTTATTTGCCATTTGCAACAACTACAATGGAAGGCTTACTCCCCATTCCCTCCACCAGTATGACTTTCAACAACAATACTATACTATAATATACTTCACTAAACAATACTATCAAAGCACTATATACAACCTACAATATGCTATACTTTATACTATAAAAAGCACTATATGCTGTACTCTATACTATAGATAATATAAACAACACTATACTATAACAATACTATATACAATAAAAAATAACAAAGTGACTGTGGTTTCTTTGTGCAGAAAGCAGTAGTGCCAGTAGTGCCGCAGCATCAGAATACAGCGCAGAACAGCGCAGTAACTGCAATGAGTTCAGAAAGTCTAGAAGTCTGAACTTCTACCAATGGCACTGTAGAGAGCGTCATGACGAGTGGCGTCACTGTGCGGTGTGACAACACCACTGCACAGGACAAGAAAGCCATCCAGAGGGTCGTGAGGATGACCACCAAGCACACCATCTCTTCTCCCCCCTGCAGTCCGGTCGCCGGTTCTGCAGCATCCGTACAAGGACTACCAGGTTCAAGGACAGTTTTATCCACAGGCGGTGCGCCTACTGAACTGCTAGGAGTGCTGCCACTATCATAACATTGTCATCCATATTACATTACACTATCATACTTTTGCTGGACTTTCTGGACTCATTTCAGTTACTGCATTGTACTGCACTTTATTCATGATGCTGCTGCACTACTGGCACTTTAAAATGCTTTGAAAAAGCTTTTTGCACAATTCAACACATGTATATATCATCGATCAGTCACTATATTGTTCTTATAAGTATAAGTATTGTACATTGTATAGCATACATGTTAGTACATAGTATAGTAAAGTGTAATATAGTATAGTATTGTATAAATCTAAAGTGCAGGAGTGAATGGGGAGTAGGCATTCTATTTTTGTTGTTGCATATGGCAAATTAAAATCTTTAATCTTGAATTGGATCTTGATCTACTAACTTTAAAAACATAGCTTAGATGCAATATAATATATATTGCTTACTGAATTAAATGTGATTATAAACATCAAAGTGATGCCGTTTAACTTCAAGATTCCAGATTCTTTATTTTTTCTTAAGTACAATAGAATGCTTACTACCCATTCACTCCTGCATTCTGAACTTCTACAACAATACTATACTATTCTGCACCTAACTATACTTGACACTACACTACACACAACATTATATCTACAATAAACTATTGTTCATACTATAAACAACACTATAACAATGCTATAACAATGCTATACACACTTACTTGCTATACGCAGCTCCTATGTAGCTCCTGCATGGCTCCTAAACGATTCCTATGCAGCTCCTATGCGGCTCCTATGTGGCTCCTACGTGGCTCCTATGACGGCGGAGTCAGCCATGCAAGGAGACAGCCAGTACGTCAGGAGCAGTTGGGGTTAGGGTGTTGCTCAAGGACACCTCGACAGCTTTTGCTAGGAGGAGCCGGGGGATCAAACCTGCGACCTTTTGGTTGTGAGGCGACCGCTCTACCTCCTGAGCTATACTGCCGCCCATGTGTGAATGTAGACTTACGCCAGAGCACAGTTTCACCCCTGACTTCATGAACAAATTATGAAGTCTCTGGAAACACTCATATATTTTGTAAATATAAACCATTTGGTAAATGCTTTTATTCAAATACTGAGAATTGACATTCTTAGCATGGGTTGTCCCAATGGGCATCGAACCCCTAACCCTGCTCTAGCAGTTGAGCCAGACGGGGTTGAAACTACAGCAACCAACCTGAAATAACGTATAATATATTCTAAGTATATATATATCTTAGTCATGCAAACACATTGCTTGTTAGAATAAATATTTCCTGGAGGTGTGGTGGTGCTGCTAGTGGTTTTTACCCAACAAAACAGCCACATTCCAATGTCCCCGAAGCAGCATTATGTGGAGCCACAACGGGGAGATTACCAGAGTTTCACCGCGGGTCCTTCACTGACTTACTACTGAGTGACTTCCCCTCCTCACTGCAGTAATGAGAGAGAGAGAGAGAGAGAGAGAGAGAGAGAGAGAGAGAGAGAGAGAGAGAGAGAGAGAGAGAGAGAGAGAGAGAGAGAGAGAGAGGAGAGAGAGAGAGAGAGAGAGAGAGAGAGAGAGAGAGAGAGAGAGAGAGAGAGAGAGAGAGAGAGAGAGAGAGAGAGAGAGAGAGAGAGAGAGAGAGAGAGAGAGAGAGAGAGAGAGAGAGAGAGAGAGAGAGAGAGAGAGAGAGTTCCTCTACTCCGCTGCTTGAGGCACACTGCCTCCCCTGCCCTCTGCTGCCAGCATGCAGATAAGAGCATTACGGCTCACATTCTCCATCCCCCGGTCTTCAATTGTTGCCATTAGCCAATCAAAACGGAAAGAGTTTGGATGGAATGCGACGGGGGTCCAATGAGAGAGCGGGATGGATGTGAGGGTTTTGAAGAGCACTGTCTGGAAAACCACCCGTTTAAATCTGCTGTTCAACAAAAATGAAACATTTTAATTAAAGTGGGGGGCCATAATGTAGTAATGTGTAGATTAAAAGAACATTTCTATTTTTGTGTGTTTAGTCCGCAGGGGTGAAGGAAATGAGTTCAGACCTTCCGGCGGACAAGCAGCACCTTATCTACCTTAGACACATGTATTGATTATAGATTTTCATTTGCCACTTTCCAACGTTCCTTGACAGTTGCGTCCTTGAGTCTCCCCATCCGTGAAAGTTCGTTTGAATGGTCTGTTCGTTGCCGGAGAAATGCAGAAAAAGTTAGAATTTGTTTGTTTTTGTCGACCAGGTAGTTTGTCATTGGGGTGTGACATTGGTCTCAATTGCTTCTGTGTTTTAATTCTCTAAATAACTTTTTCCCCCTCTCTCTCTCTCTCTCTCTCTCTCTCTCTCTCTCTCTCTCTCTCTCTCTCTCTCTCTCTCTCTCTCTCTCTCTCTCTCTCTCTCTGTGTTTCTGTGTTTCTGTCTCTCTCTCTCTCTCTCTCTCTCTCTCTCTCTCTCTCTCTCTCTCTCTCTCTCCCTCTCTCCCTCTCTCCCTCTCTCCCTCTCCCTTTCTCTCTCTGTCTCAGTGTTCAAGAACCCTGTATGCAAGGTGTACCGGTTCCAGACGGTGGACAACAAGTGGATGCTGGTGCGGGAACAGATGGAGGAGTGCACTCTCTCCTTCAGCCTGCCCAAACAGCTTTTGTCCTTGTACATCCAGGAAGACATGATGAGGTGAGCTCATGGCATTGCTAGCTCTCAACTCTGAGAGACTGGCAACACTCAGCGTTTTGAGCAAATGTGTTTTCTATTTGAACCCAAAAACATATTTATCACGGCGGGTGTTGCTTGTCAATTAGGCTTAGACTGGGGCTTGCTTTTCCTTTTAAGTAAAACTTGTATCCGCCTGGCGTTTCCTGGCAGATTTTTTATATTAAGGTGCGTTACTTCTTGAAGGCACATTTTAGAAGGCATTAATGATTCTTTAAGATGAGCGCCCATGCTCGGGAAGCGATGCATTATTCATCTGTGTTTAGCACATCAAAGGAACTTCACCTGCTCCGTTCTGAAACACTGACATCATTGTCCTCCTCCTCAGCACGCACATGTGTACACAAACACACACACACACATGCAGACACGCACACAGACACACACATGTACACACATACAAAAATGCACACATGAATAAAGTGAATTCCGCTTAATCTGCACATATTGAACAGTTTTCATAACATACATAACCTTGGAACTGTCAGCAATCAGAGCACCACAACACCGCGACAGCCTCCCACCAGGGTGCATGAGTGTGAATGAGGAGCTGTTTAAGATGATGTGGGCGCACACACACACACACACACACACACACACACACACACACACACTGCTGATTTCCACCTTGTTTGTAACAAAGAGCCCAATGTGTTGCAGTAAGGAGATCAACATGTCCTTCCCCTAAGGCACAACCAGTGTTCCTTAAGACAGCCCGTTGTTATTCCCCAGCTAGCACACGTAAAGATATATGGGCACATACGGTAGGCAGCAATACATCTCTAGGGTCTTAACATGGAAAACCAAGGGTGCCCTTGTAACAACAATGATGCAATCAGAGCTTTAGTAAAACAACAGCAACTAATGAATCGATGGATGTTCGTTTTACAATCGGTACGTGTCCATAAAAGGCTTAGAAAACCTGTATTTGAGTAGTTTAGTAGTTTTAGTATTTCCGCAGCAGAGTATGTGTCCACAGTAGGTTTGGAAGCAAGACTGGTCAATCCAATCATGCCACCGGTGCACCACGGTGTCTATATTGAAGTTTATGTTTTATAATCCATGTTGACTCTTCCCCACGGAGCCTCTCAGGCTAGCCACGTCTGCCAATGCTGTTGCTAGCTTTTTGCCTTTTAAGTGCTTCACTGGCGCAAAACTCAGAGTGGAGTGACTTGGTTAGCTTTGCCAGACGATCTTTCCCCTTTTGCTACATCATTAAATATTAACCGTCAATGTACAGTGGGGAAATCTCTCGGTGTGAGTGTGTGTGTGCGTTTGATTTAGTCCATATTGAGCTTATCAGCATATCAGACATGGTTTGGTCGATGTCAGTCTCTAATCATATTTCTAAAATGTTGATTGGATGTAAACGGTGATTACACACACACACACACACACACACACACACACACACACACACACACACACACACACACACACACACACACACACACACACACACACACACACACACACACACACACACACACACACACACACACACACCGGTTGGATTGACCTGCACACAACACAAACCCCTCTGTGATTAAATTGAGCGGACGCTAACACCGTGAAATAAAAGAGGTCTTCATAACAGGAAAAAAACAACAGGCGTCCTTTAAGGCTGTTGGCGTGTCTGCCTGGAGCACGGCTCCTGTGTGCACTATCGGCACTTGCGGTCTAATAGTTAAGGGCTGCTATGAAGTACCTTCGAAGGGACGTCAAACACGAACCGTTTACTCTCCTGGCCGTGTGGTGGATTTCCTCGGCCCAAAATAATCAGCCTTTTTTTTTTTTGCTATCCAATATGTATCTGGTCTGTTTTGGCTCTTCTCTCCACTTATTTAGCGTGTTGGCTCCATCTCAATGTTATGGTTATTAAGTTCTTTGTTCCTGCCTTCTTTTATTTGACTTATTTCAGATGCGTGGGTTGCTTTGTTAGTTAAAGATGGGCTCTTTCCAATGGAGCCAATTTGCGGCAAATTACTAATTACCTGTCCTAAAAAAAAATCCATCGTACAACCTTTTCTTTTCTGTACTTTATTCCACAACAATTTAGGTGGTATTCAAATATGTTCATTGTGGATAAATGCATCGTTTGTAAATGCAACTGCAAACTAGGTATTGGTTCTGCCTAACCTGTCTCACAACTATACTTTCTTTTGGACAATAGAGCTCTGATTAGGGGACATAATTATAGTTTTTGTCTGTCCCTTTGCGCTGCCTTTTCCCCTTCATTTGGCAAACAGACATATTCCTCTATTTACTGTGTAATCAGCGAGGGCCAGCCCTTAGTCCTTATGGCAGTCCCCTCTGACACCAAATAACAGGTCTGTCAATGCACCAAGCTCCCCTTTCCACACCCTGATATAAAAATAACTGTGAGCGAGAGAGCGAGAGAGAGAGAGCGAGAGAGAGAGAGAGCGAGAGAGAGAGAGCGAGAGAGAGCGAGAGAGAGAGAGCGAGAGAGAGAGAGAGAGAGAGAGAGAGAGAGAGAGAGAGAGAGAGAGAGAGAGAGAGAGAGGAGAGAGAGAGAGAGAGAGAGAGAGAGAGAGAGAGAGAGAGAGAGAGAGAGAGAGAGAGAGAGAGAGAGAGAGAGAGATGCTATGGATTATCGGGAATTGTGGAAAATTCTTAAAGACCAAGTGTCTGTCTAGTAGTGTGAAAGTGGTCTTCTGTAAACCCTGGGGAAAATCAGAGAACATTGCCATTTGATTGTTTAAAATGGCACATTTGGGGGTGTTAGGGGGGCCACTTTGGGCTAAGTGGTTGTGCTTGAAACAATATATTTGATTGAAGCCAGTTGTGGATGTGAAGGGATGTGAAGGGATGTGAAGTAGGACCTGCAAAGATCTCACTGGCTGTGAAATGTAGCTCAACACCTCCACTACGCCCAAGCACCATGGCCATTCAACGACCTTCAACATTGAGATATCAATATGCTATTATAACCTAATATTTCCACACCTGCATTCATCTTAAATGTTAAGACAGTTTAGTTCTTTGTTTTTGAGGAAATTGTACTTGAACTACTTATATATTGTATAATATAAAAGATATATATGTATATATACATATATATATATATATGTACTCTCTCTCTCTCTATGTATGTATGTATGTATGTATGTATGTATGTATGTATGTATGTATGTATGTATGTATGTATGTATGTATGTATGTATGTATGTATGTATGTATGTATGTATGTATGTATGTTTATATGTATGTATGTATGTGTGTATACTGTATTGCACATGGTGGCTGGTTTTATCTTAAGTGTCTTACATGAGTGCACACATTTCTTCCCATGTGTGGCCCCAGTGGGAATCCAACCCTATCCCCTGGCAGTGCTACGGCCATGCTCTGCCAAATTGAGCTACGCAGGACACAACGCTGTTTGTATTATGGACAAACAATGCATTGCTCAACAATGGACCTGGCATACACACACAGCTAGCTTGGGGAATTAACTCCAAAGCAAATGTTATTTATTTAAATTGGATCCCTCTCTGTCTGACGTGAAGGGGCTTCTGTGTGGATGAAGATGAAGTCGAGATGCGGCTCTTAAACTCCGGTGGCAGTGGCTTGGCTTTTGTTCTTTTGGAAAACACGAAACACCCCAGGCCTTCAGTGCCAGCAGCATCGCCTCACTTACCACTATATGTGTGTGTGGTGTTATGTGTGTTCTGTGTGTTCTCTGTGTGTTCTGCAGGTCATGGAGTAATGCCTGTGCAGAGCCACTTAAAAATTGGGTGCACCCAGTGCCACCCAGATGATTGGTCTATTAATCTATCAGCCAAGCACCATCCACATGCAGCTATACATGCTTCCTGGTTCCTCACCATACAATATAAGAGTCAGACTACAGTAATATATATTGTTACGTGTATGATTGTATTCCAGTCCTTTTATGGATCCCCGCTATAGGGAAAGAGCAAGGTACGTTTGGGGTACCCTGTACAATCCCCATTACATTAGGTTTTTCAGTTTTTGTGTTCAAAAAGAGGTGTGTGCCACCCCATGTATTTTTGTTATGATATGAATGGTAAGGTTTTTGTTAAATAGGTGTTTCTAACAAGGCCTCTGCTCTGTTTTCTACATTAAGTTTTACCATCGGTCCTTTTCCTTCCTTCTCTCCCCGAGTGTTTATTGTAAATATTGTAAATACAAGGAGTCAGTGAGCACATAAAACAACTGTACACTTAATTATCATTTTTATATTTATTGCTATGTTCCTGGGTTTCATCAACTGGGTTTTATGTGTACGTCCCTCCTTCCTAGACATCAACAATGGTTTGTAACATAATTGGGGGCTCAAATACACAAAACACAAAAGCCGTACTACTCTTACCATGACAAAAACACATTGGGTGGCACACACCTCTAGCCTAATGTTTTTATTACTGAAAAACCCTTGTGATCATGATTGTACTCCAAACGTACCTACCTAACCCCTATACAGGGGAACCATAAAATAACTGGAATCATACAAATCACACACATGATAATATATAACATGCTCTCAGAATTCAGACTATATTGTATGCCCTATGAATGTGAGCAATCAGGAAGTATGTATGGCTGTATGTGAATGGTGATTGGCTGACAGGGAATATTAATGAACCAATCATCTGGGTGGCACTGGGTTGCCAATTTGACTATTGTCTCAGGACATAGGAGTGGCTCTGGCTTTTCTCCGTGACCTGCAATACGCACAGAGAACACACAGAATACACAGAATGCCATACGTTCACATAACACCGGGAACCACCTCCAGAGAACCATAGCACACTGGCCCAGTGTGTGTGTGCCTCTGTCCGTGTTCTTTTGCGCAGTTCACCGCACTGGTACACACGTTTATTTACCACCGCAGAGACACCGGGGGAGAGGGAGAGAGACCAGTCAGCATGTCGCCAAGTGTTGTTTTGTCATCCAAACCAGCTCTGGGAGAAACAAGCCACAGAATAAGGAAGCTCTGTGAAGCTTGCCCTATCTTAGTTTGTTTTAGATAAAAACACTCTTAAACCCCCAAGTTTGTTTGTGTTTTATGTTGTGAAAACGAGTGAAAACTAAGGCCCAGCAACAGCTGTTGTGCTTGTACTATTGCGTCTTTTCAGCAGTTTCTTCGTTCAATGAAACGTTCATTATTGACATTGTAAATAATTGCAGACATACAATACAATAAGACATACATACACATAGCGTTTCAGGTTATACGGGGTTCAATTATCCACAAAGTGTACTCCCCATTGTCGCTCTGATGATGTATTTGCATACATCATCATTCGTTTTTTTTTCCTTTTCCTGAATGCCATTATTACATTTCCCTGAATGATTTCCTGTAGTATCGTGGCAATTGAGTTGCTGTTCAATAGAGGGCGTGTGCTGTCCCCTCCGATGTCTCTCATTGAAATGCTCATGAAGTTCAGCCATTAGAAGAGGTCACAAGCTGGTAATTCAACCCAGTGAAGGCCCATGTGGTTACTGCCGTCCTGCTCCCTGATTGGCTGGGTGCTATGCAGTGGTCTGTAGTAGTTTCCAGATCCAAATCCTTGCCTCACATTTTAAATATGAAGTTTATGCTTATGTTTTTCTATGTATGGCATATTGGTTAAATATATGTGTATCGAGAATGATAGAATGACACACCATTAATTAATTTGGATTTTGCCTTAGCAATGGGCTGTTACTACGGATATCTGTGTATTATTTTCTGTCTGTTCTGAATTTGTGTGTGTGTGTGTGTGTGTGTGTGTGTTATCTAGGGTACAGGAGCTCAGAGACCTGGGGGATCTGTCGCCCCACTGGGACACCCTGAGGAAGGAGGTGATCACACACTATGGAGGACTCGTCAGCTCCTACCAGGACACACTGGCCGAACTGGAGAAAATCACCGGTACACACACCTTCACACACACACACACACACACACACACATCCCTATGCATGCAAACAAGCGTGCACATAGACACACACACACACACACACACACACACACACACACACACACACACACACACACACACACACACACACACACACATCCCTATGCATGCAAACAAGCGTGCACAGAGACACACACAAATTAAACGTACATGCAAACATGCAAAATCACATGCACAGAACCTACATAGTTACATATAGAAAGTGCATTATATATACCTGTCACTTTCATACCTAAACTCATAGATATAAAAAGACACACACATATACACACACACACACACACACAAATTTAATCGACATAGAGAGAGACACACATATGCACAAACATAACGTGTCCAATCCATGTTTTGGACTTTAAAAGGACATGGCCAGTGTTACACAGTCCTAATAAAACCCATTTTTTTATACGTGTCACTAGTCTCACAACAGTTAGTTTCCCTCCTTATTTGTTTTGACCAATCATGTTGCTGGAGGTGGGATCTGTAAGCGTGTACTTGGTGAACACAAACTCGGGCAGCCATTACAGACACTGTAAAGAGGTTTCAAATCAACACTGTGTAGACTGGCCACTGTAGAAATAGACTTAATAAAAGCTTTTTTTTTAAGAAGCTTCTGAAAGCTTCATCCACTCGCACAGATGATGCGAGTGGATGATGGAATATCTCGTAACGAAACGGGAAAACAAGGTGTAACTCCGCCCCTTGCACTTTTTGGTTTCTGGCCCAGACTCTCTGCCGTCTCCCCCCAGAAGTTCTGCTATATATAACATAGAAGGACTGCTGGATGCCAGATTACAGTGTCACCAGCTGATTTAAAAATAGCCAAGAATCTACTTTGCCTGGGAAGTAGGCTCCTCTTGACTCTAGACATGCAAATGATTCCACTAAGGAAGGCGGCTGTATTTATGGCATTGGTCTTATTTCTAAGCATCCATTCATTGCAGGGAATTTCCATCAAACTTTGAACTTTGACAGTTCTTCCTGTGTCATAAACAAGAAAATTGTTACTTCTCTTGCTTCATTTCTGTTGCCATTTCAGTAATGATTTACTTGACCGTGAAACTTCACACATTGGAACTGAAGATTTATTTTGACAATGTAACAATGAAATTGTCTTATTATTGCGGAATGGTGAGACATTCTAGATGTTATTTTTGTTCAAATTCATGGAAAAGACCTTGTCTACTCCATAAGTCAAGTATAATCATTATGTATTAAGAGAACATGCTAGAGAAACATGTGCTACCAAATTAAAGAAAGGTGGAAAAAACAACAGTTTTAACCAATAGGAGGTGTCAGGGCAGTGTTCGACTCCCAGGTTAAAGGCTCTGGGTTTGATCCCCAATGTCCATTGTTATACAATATACCGTTATTTGTAAGATAGGATGAAACTATATATAACACTGTTTCTCTCGTCCATTTCTGCTCCCTTTCTATCTTTCCCTCCTCCATCCTGCTCAACTTAATCGATAATTCACTGTGTTTTGCCGCTGTGGCCATTGGCGAGTGATTGATTTGATCATGACTCCCCCCTGTCCTGCATTATACATTTGTCAGCTCTCTCTTGTAGCTCTCCCCCCGCGACCGGCCTGTGAGTGATGATGACTCCTCGCCGCTTCCCCTCAGTGCGCTGGACCCTCCGGAAGGGGGAGGGGGGGGGGGGGGGGTGGACAGGAAGACGAGGGCGCAGTGTAGGCTGTTATGGTTCCTGACAAGCGTCACCCATGTTTTTATTTTTGGATTTTTTTATTGTTGCCATCGGGCAGATGTCGCACGACATGAGGTGGGTCCCCGAGCGATCATCTCTCCGTTGTTCGATCAAGCCGTCGGCTTCACGCCACGACAACGCAAAGTGGCAGGAGCAAAGGGAGTGGGAATCAATTATTGATACCTGATGTGATTAAAGGAGTAGTGAGGAGAGAGAGAGAGAGAGAGAGAGAGAGAGAGAGGAGAGAGAGAGAGAGAGAGAGAGAGAGAGAGAGAGAGAGAGAGAGAGAGAGAGAGAGAGAGAGAGAGAGAGAGAGAGAGAGAGAGAGAGAGAGAGAGAGAGAGAGAGAGAGAGAGAGAGAGAGAGAGAGAGAGAGAGAGAGAGAGAGAGCAAACAAAGCGAGCGAGTGTGTGAAGGGAAAAAAAGATGAAGGGAAATCTCCAGGAGGCCTCGTTGTAACACTGGTAGAGGATTACAGGTGGATCATGGACATGCCGAGGTTAGGGGTTCCATTCCCTCTGGGCTCACCGTGCTAAGAATACATGCCACCATGGCACTGTAAGATGCTTTGGATAAAAACTGTCACACAAATGGCATTTATTGTATATAAAGGCCATATACCGCATGATGGGCACAGAACTGAATAGACAGAACTGGGACGATTATTTCTCATAAGATCGCTATGGTCACAGTCCCTGCTTCTGGATTCTGGATTGAAAAGGGCTTTTTAATGACAAGAAGTAAGCAACTTGGCAAACAAAAGCCTGCATTGTTTCCCTGCTGATTGGCACCATGTGTTTTAAGTGGCGTGCCACGTTGTGTGGGGGAAGTGCAGACTAAGAGCTGGAAAGTGCATAACAAGGACCCAAAACAAGTCGTGGAACGCAGTTAAGACGGTAGGAAAAAAAAACCCAGGTAGCGCTAAAGCACCCCGTGTATAGGAGCGATGGCAGGAAGGCGCGCCATCCCCGAGGGAGACCGAGGAAGGTTCGCCACACTCGGGTTCAACATCCTTAGTGTTTCATTTCCATTCATTTTTAATGAGTCGTGCTGACCTCAGCCCGCACTTTATAACTGCTCTTTATAACTGCTCTAATAACTGATCCACTCATGAATAAACCATTGACACCTTCATTGTTTGCAAGCGGGAGAATTAGAGGCACGAGAGTAATCCTGTCATGGGAGTCGTTTGTTGGACCTCCAAGCAACCTGTGACTTTTATTCGACTTCTCTCTCTCTCTCTCTCTCTCTCTCTCTCTCTCTCTCTCTCTCTCTCTCTCTCTCTCTCTCTCTCTCTCTCTCTCTCTCTCTCTCTCTCTCTCTCTCTCTCTCTCTCTCTCTCCTCTCTCTCTCTCTCTCTCTCTCTCTCTCTCTCTCTCTCTCTCTCTCTCTCTCTCTCTCTCTCTCTCTCTCTCTCTCTCTCTCTCTCTCTCTCTCTCTCTCTCTCTCTCTCTCTCTCTCTCTCTCTCTCTCTCTCTCTCTCTCTCTCTCTCTCTCTCTCTCTCTCTCTCTCTCTCTCTCTCTCTCTCTCTCTCTCTCTCTCTCTCTCTCTCTCTCACAATCGGCCAGAAACAAATATGGATGTTTCAGACGATCGTAAATTAAGCTGATATGGAAGGTTCCTGTGTTTGTGGAGGTAACAAGGTTTAGCTCTGCTATGCGACAGCAATGTTGGCAATGCTAGCAGTGTTTTCATTTGTCATTGATATATTAGTGTCCTGGTTTGTTTGTGTCACGTGTCCTATGAAGGACAGGACATCCCAATGCTACAGATGAGTAAAGGCACGGTATGCTTAAAATTCAATCAAAGTTGGCACGTTGGAACAGTGGGGAAAGTCAGTGGACAGTCAGGTTCGTGACCAAATTCGAAGGGCTGCATTGGGCTTCAATCACTGCAGGGTGTGTTGGGTACTGAAACCCGAACAATCGCTGCTGCAGTTCGTCAACAATATCACATGAATGATTGCATTTTGCCTCACTGCGGCACTCCCACAAATCTCACAGAATATTTGCTCATATCCTTGACAACGGTCGTTTTCTTTCTTTCCTCTTTTTACATACAATATATAGCTAGACCTCCATAATAAAGGAAAAATGGTTCATTATAAAATAAATATAAGAAGATAAATAAATTAAATAATAAGTCAAATTATAGATTAGAAAAATGTTATTTTGACACATATGCTGTTATAAAGGCTATAAACAGGTAGCCAGACTGATTTGGAGATTATTCTTTGGAAAAGCACAAGATGTGAAGATGTGAAATGCAACTGCATGTTCCACCTTGTTTCGTAAACCCTAGAGACACACAACTACACTCACACACATTGATGCTGACAGACTCTCAAGATCATCCTCTTCTTCTCCTTCTGGTTCTATACAGAAGGAGCCTATACACCTGTAAACCTAGCTAAGTTGTATACTGAGCAATGAATATCTTACATAACAGCGATGTCATTAGCCTCAGAAAATGTGTCTCATCAAGGCCAGTTCTCAATGGAGCCAAAATTCCCCAAGCAAATCATCAGAGTAGACTATTGACACATTTTTTCAACTCTGAGGCTTTGGATCAACCAATGTTAAACCATAGCAGTCATCCTTCGAAAGAGCAGGATCTCAGCATCCACCCTGAAACTCAAACTTTCAAACTGTTCAGCGGTTTATCTTTCCTTTTTTTTTGGTCAGGCACCTGTGTGCTATTCTGTTAATTTTGCAGAACCCAAAATGTCGAAGTCCATTCATCTGGATCCCCGAAGCTCTTTAGACCCCACTTAAAAAGAGAGACTCTTTAGTAATATAAGTTTTATAGATACAGCCCCAGCTAGAAGAGATAAAGGCTGCCACATCACACCAAGGACACTTACTTAATTGGGAGGACCGTGTGATGGTGGAATCAGAGAGTTAGCAGTCAAAAGAGACAAGCCGGGTTAATTGTGCCTAGTTAATTAGCATGTCTATTTAACGACATAAACAAGCTTCTCCTCAGTGATTAGAAGGAGAAGAAGAACAAAACGATTACTGACACTTGGCATGGCCATGGCGCTATTCAAGATGCCCTGCCAGTACTGATAACTGCTGGTGCAATGTGTGGGAAGTTATTGTTCCCCCTTATCAGTAAACGTCAGAACATCTCATTATTAGTGGTTGAAAATTGGTACTGTGTTTATATCTAATTGTAGCACATTTTATGAACGGGAAACTAAACGTTTGAGATAAGGGAACAGACCACTCTTTAATTACACGGCAAATTAGTAAAAGATAATGAGAACTTTCCCTGTTTTCTTGACTCTACCTTGTTGTGTTGAACGCCTTTGATCGATGCTCTCTGCCGACATCGCGACATAATATGTGGTCTCAAAGATCCCAATTTACATATCTGAGGTTTGAGAGCGTCGCGCTCTGTGAGATTAGATGTGGAAACTGTGCAGAATGACTTTGCTTCACTAGGGTAGGGTGTTAATTGGCGCTTTTGAATAAAACAGTGGGTGTGAAGTACATAAAAAGCCATCAAAAGCACATTTATATGCAGCCTAATCCTTTTAAATTAGGGATTCCTATTTTAAAGGATTATGCTGCATATAAATGTGCTTTTGATGGCTGTATATATATTTTTTACAATGATTAGACAAAATCAGTGATTTGTAAGTGATTCCAAGTCTGTATTAGATTGTCTTCAATGTTGTCTCATTTATGGGAGATAATATTTGAGTTGTTTTATGTTAGACGCAATGTATTTAGGGAATTTCTTGGAATTAGTTTATACTATTGTCAATGCTGTGTACTCTGTTGCATGACATGTCTTTTTATTTAAAAATTCCGCAAAGCAATGAATACATTTCCTTATTCTGCCCTGCTTGCACCAAAATAACACCATGAAAAGTGTTCTAATGCTGTTAAAGAAAGTCCTCCAAACCAATGCCTATGGTATTTAATTAACACACACACAAAATAGATTGAGCTCAGTCCAGTAGTTTTATCCACACGTCTTAAAAGGCATGCAGAGAGAAGTCCAACACGCACGAACAAGAGCGTCTTCCTTCTTATTAACAATGTGGGATGCAATGTAAATCAGAAGATAGTAAATCACTGAAGTGAGTCACACTCAAGACTACCGGCTTGTTGTTTTCAAGCTGGGTGTAGTAATTTATCTAATCTTATCGTGGGCCTGGAACAGGCTGGCTGGACCCCCTCGCAATGACATTTTTTCATCAACAAGGCCGAATCACACTGTTCTTTTGTGGTTAGGTGCGCAAACAGGTGCGTTCATTTTTTTAATTACAGGTTGTATGGCTTACCATAATACTTAGTCTGTCCAAAGTGGACAGACTAAGTATTGTCCACAGTGTCCAAAGTGTCCAATGACCTGCTCCTCTCTATTGACTCTGGTGGCTCTGCCATCCTGATTCTTCTTGACCTCAGCACAGAATTCGATACACTGGATCCCAACATTTTAATTTACCGTCTCCAGTAAGGGATTGGTGTTGTGCCTTGACCTGGTTCACATCCTACCTCAGCAATAGAAGTTTCTCTGTCAACACAGGCAATTATTCCTCTGCCCCAGCTAGTCCCTCCATCCTAGGTCGGTCCTATGCTCTCTATTTAAAATGCTTCCCTTTGGTCAAATCATGCAAAAGTAGATTTCATTCATGCAATGCAGGTGACACACAACTTTATCTCCCCCTGAAACCACACGACCAGTGTAATCTAGGCTGCTTTGAGGACATCAAGTGTTGGATTGCAGCTGAATGAAAGTCTGAAGTTGTCCTCTTTGCCCCCCCCCTGACAGCATCAAATGAACAAGCAAACAGCTTGGGCTACCTGTCCACCCTTGTTAAATCTTGTCAAAAACCTTGTGATATTTTACTCTGCCTTGAAGTTTGAAAAGCAGGTCAATGCATTAGTAAAAGCCTTCTTTCAGCTTTGTATTTTTGCCAGGTATTGCCAAGTATTTTCTCTCATTCAATGATCTTGAGAAGGTCATCCATGTCTTAATGTCCTCCTGCCTAGACTATTGCAATTCCCTATATGCTGGGATAAGTCAGGCGTCCTTGTCCCACCTGCAACTTGTCCAGAACGCTGCTGCCAGGCTCCTGACTGTTACCTGGAAGAGAGACCGTATAAGCCTATTCTGGCCCATCTCCACTGCGGTTCAGAATTGGTGTTTTGGTTCTCATGTTTGTCTTTAAAGCCCTAAATGGACAGCCCCTCTCCTATATCAGGGACCTTGTATCCCCTTATTTGACCTTCAGGCCTCTCAGGTCGTCTGACTTTGGGCTCCTGGCTGTCCCGCGATCTAAACTAAAGCTCAGGGGTGACAGCGTATTTGCTGTTGCAGCCCCTAGATTGTGGTATAGCATCGCCCTCCCTATCAGATGTGCCTCCTCCATTGATTCCTTTAAGTCCAGACTTAAAACATACTTTCACTCTTTAGTGTTTAGATTAGCACTGTGGTCCACATGAACTATTTTTAAATGTGCTTTAAAAATACACTTGACTTTGACTTCTTGTTCATCTTGGGTGACAATTAGCACATACAGATTTTCAGATTTCCAAAAATAAGATATGTTTGGTTTAGATATGATAAGATATATAATAAGATATCTTATGTGTTTGTTTGACTACTTAACACCTTTACTATATATCCAAATGCATGAGAACCATGAGACTCAATCAAATCAAAATTGCTGATAGCAGCTTTAAGATAAGATATAATCAATGATATTAGTTTAAGAGAAGATATAATTTTAATTCAAATAACTTTATTTGATGTAGTTAGGAACTTGCATGGTCTAAGGTTACTGTGCATTAAGACATGTGAAATAAAATACAAGTACAACTTAATGTTCACTTTATGATACAACAAGAGGAGTGTGTTTGGAGTGTGTGGTTTGTGGATGGTTTAAGCAGCCTCACCTGGCCCCAGTCAGACTGATTAGAAACCAGCCACCACCACACACACACACACTCAGGAAGGAGCACTGAAATGTACCATCTGCTCACTTAAACTTGTCAAAACGTACAATAAACCGGATTACTCATCCCCTTGTGTCGTTGTTGTCGGGAGGAGTCCCAAGGAGCCATTTTACTGGCATGTGGCAGCGTTGACTGCTACTATGTGTTAGGTTAGATCACATAATATAAGATAACAGGTTCCTGTAGCACTGTTGGCTTCACTCCCAGCTGTGGCTTGTTTCATTTTCAAAAGTTCAATGACCAACACTATTACGTTTAACAACACAGTTCACACTTTGTTCTTGTTCATTTTTATTTATTTATTTTTTTCCTCACCCGCAGGTCCTTCCTTCAAACCAAGCTGCTGCAAAGCCCAGAAATCCCTGGAGTTTATCCCAATCAACCTCCACACCCAGAGGATGACGGTTACGTGTCCCAGAAAATCAGGTACTCCACTGCTTGAGGAGGACATTCTGTATATCCTGAGGTTTTGAATTCATTCTTTCACATGAAATGGAACACAACAAACAAAAAGGTCCACATCTCATCCACCTCTGCATCCTTCAGTAGTCTCCTGCCCAGCACATGTTATACAGAGGATAAGGACTGTGTGTGATTCTTTGTTTTTAATAAAAATCGCTGATGTCCACATGTGAGACCTAGACCTAGATAATGGCAGACGGACCCTAGTCGGAGGCAGGATAGTCTTGTGGCAAAGGTTTTAGCTTCTCAGATTTCAACATTCAAGAACTTTTGCCAGATTCACATGCAGGATGTGCAGTGAAATTAAAGTGGCAGTGCCTTACAGAAATTGTGCAAAATACAATAGAAAAAAATGTTTGTGGTATAATATGGTAAATGTAAAATAGCAGCTAGACACTTTCTTCTGCTGCTGTAGACTTGGATAGTTAAATTTTGAAACGAGCAAACGTCCCATAGGTTTTCCCAGCAAAAACCTGTCATAACGAGAAAAGTGCCTCCTACTGTGTTGTGGTGATTGCAAGGAAAGTAGGTGATTGCAGGGAAGATCTAATATACAAGTATAACCCACGAGGTCCTCCCTTCAAAGGTAAATTCACTGTCTCGCAGTCCACTCAACACCAACGTTTTGGTGAAAGTGAAAGTGTAATTAATCACGGATAGATTCCATAGACAAACGCAAACCGCGTGCCGCCTGTCCATTGTTTTGATGTATTTTAGGACAACAATGGAAGCCTCTGTGTGTGTCGCAAAGTATCTGCCGATCACCAGACAGGTGATGAATGTGATCAGCGGGAAAATAAATTGTGTTTCGTGGAGGAGGCAATAAAAAAAAAAAAGAATCGTAGAAAGTCAGCGACCTCATCCATCAAGCTTTCATTATTTATAAAAGTGCAGTTATTTATCCATTTATACAAGACAGATCTTTCCAAAAGTTGAATTCACAGCGGTAATCTTTTACTTCCCCTGTCCGACGCCTCGCTTCCCCAATTTGTCATAAAGAGAATTCCTTCAGAAATGTATCAGGTCATGGCCAGGGCCGGATCCTGATCATTTACAATACCCCAAGCCTCATCCTTGAAAGTGACAATCGCAAAAATATTTCAAAGGCTAATAGCCCGACTTGACGACACTGCGGTAAACGCGTTGTTCGGCACTTATTTGCGCTTTTATGTAAAGAGGACATTTTATCACCGCTAAACAGCAGGATAGGTTAAGTGTGAATTATAACAACTTATCGCCACGCTGCAACACACAATTTATTTTTCTGTGTGGGAAAGTGTGAGAGAGTTCTCTCTCTGCCTGCTGGTTTCCCTGGCAATTCATAGGGAGCGGGATGAGAGAAAGGGGCAGGGGGGAGACAAAAACAGCACAAATTGGCCATTGTGATTGATGTTCAGAGACCCACCATTGTATTTCAGTGTGCCGATGTTGAGAGCAGAACCAATTAAGGGAAAGTCGGTAGTTTATAACTCCAGGGGCCTAACGTGAGGCTGGCAGGGGGACACATGGGCCAGGCACTGGGGTTATGATTTGGGAATTCAGTGGGTTCTGCCCCCCCCCCCCCTCCCCCCACTATAACCACTACTTACCCCAAAGTCCATTAAATTCAGCGCTTCTTTGGAGAGGAGACAGTCCGGCCATCCCTGTCCTTTGCATTGCCCCGGCAGCGTCTGCAGCGGGTCTGTGTCATTAATTTTGTGTTTGAACAGCTCTTCAAACCAGCCTTCCCTATGGCGGGAGCAGAAGCACTAGTGGGCTTCCCCAAGGGTGTTCATTAGCTGACCTGGCTATAAACCAACCCCAAAATATTCAGCGCCATAATCCCCCATAACCCCTCCTCTCCGGCCCCGCATTGCTCTGATATTAGTGTCAGGCTTATCCATTACTCATCCGAAACAAGGCCTCTTTTAAGCACCTCTGCGCGAGCCGCAGCGTCTTCTGTGTGTGTGTACTGTGTGTGTGTGTGTGTGTGTGTGTGCGTGTGCGTGTGCGTATGTGTGTTTTATTTACTTTTTGATGCCGCTGTGCAAATTGGAAAGAGGCAGCGTGACATTGGTTGTCCTTCTTGTTCAACATGGTAACGGAGCCATGAGGAGGCGCAGGGGGCTCCTGGAGACGAGGAGGAACAGGGAGGAACTCAGGGGCTAGCCATATGGGAATCCCTCACATTGTGCTCACTGCAGTCCCACGCAATAAGCACAATCCTGGGAAGGAGTTTAAAACACCGCACACAGTCCTGAGTTAATCTGGGGCTTCGGGTTTCCTGAGGGGTTCATTCAGCGCCATCATTATTCACCAGGGAGCGCCGGTAGAAAATGTCAAAACGACAAGTTTTACAGTTAAATGTACACTTACGGATTGTGTTTGTTATCTTTCTGCTTTCTGAGGGACTCTCTCTCTCTCTCTCTCTCTCTCTCTCTCTCTCTCTCTCTCTCTCTCTCTCTCTCTCTCTCTCTCTCTCTCTCTCTCTCTCTCTCTCTCTCTCTCTCTCTCTCTCTCTCTCTCTCTCTCTCTCTCTCTCTCTGGGGGGGTAAGGAGAATGACCGTAAGGGTGGGACATGTGATTTATTATTTTATATATCATGTTTCGTGTGCGTAGATGCCGCCTACGACGTCGTCACGGTGGGTGCTCCGGCGGCGCACTTCCAGGGGTTCAAGAACGGCGGGCTGCAGAAGCTCCTGAGCCGCTACGAAGCCGAGAAGAAGAGGTAGGATCAAAACCACACAAACTATTAAACACTCACTGGAAGGGTTACCACACAAACTATAACTCACTCACTGGAAGGGTTACCACACAAACTATAACACACTCACTGGAAGGGTTACCACACAAACTATAACTCACTCACTGGAAGGGTTACCACACAAACTATAACTCACTCACTGGAAGGGTTACCACACAAACTATAACTCACTCACTGGAAGGGTTACCACACAAACTATAACACACTCACTGGAAGGGTTACAATACAAACTATAACTCACTCACTGGAAGGGTTACCACACAAACTATAACACTCACTGGAAGGGTTACAATACAAACGCTTTTATCCAAAGCGACTTACAAGGTGTACATTTGTTGAAGTAGACAATAGCATAACACTGAGGTACGCAAACATAAAAATAGAGCAGTTCACAAGCATTCATATTAACAAGATGAATAACACAATTTCTTACTGCCAGGTCACCTGCTTAAGTAGCTGTGATAAGAGTGTGTTATCAACATTAAGGATATACACTTGCTAGAATATACAACATGCTAAGAGCTATTAATGTCAGGACTTAAGCAAGTTAGGGGTTCACAAAGGAGAAGGAGGGTTCAAGGAGAGTCCAGGTGGACTCTGAACAGGTGGGTCTTGAGTCTCTTGCGGAAGCTGGCGAGGGACTCTGCCGTCCTGACATGAGACGGGAGTTCATTCCACCACTGTGGAGCCAGAGCCGTGAAGAGCTGGGTCTTGGACGAGCGATGTTTGGTTGTCATCAGTGAAGGTCGAACAAGTCGCCTGGCAGAAGTTGAGCGGAGCGCTGTGGCTGGGATGTAGGGCTTGACCAACGCCTGGAGGTAGGCTGGGGCAGTTCCATTGACTGCCCTAAAGGTCAGCACCAGAGTCTTGAACTTGATGCGAGCATTTACCGGAAGCCAGTGGAGATCGCGGAAGAGAGGGGTCACGTGGGAGAATTTTGGTAGGGTTGGGTTAGGTTTGGGTTACCACACAAACTATAACACACTCACTGGAAGGGTTACCATACAAACTATAACTCAGTCACTGGAAGGGTTACCAC
Organism: Muraenolepis orangiensis; assembly: GCA_027704905.1. Taxonomy (NCBI): domain Eukaryota; kingdom Metazoa; phylum Chordata; class Actinopteri; order Gadiformes; family Muraenolepididae; genus Muraenolepis; species Muraenolepis orangiensis. The sequence continues at coordinate 26,940,739 of CM051003.1, forward strand.
ACAAACTATAACTCACTCACTGGAAGGGTTACCATACAAACTATAACACACTCACTGGAAGGGTTACAATACAAACTATAACACACTCACTGGAAGGGTTACCACACAAACTATAACACACTCCCTGGAAGGGTTACCATAAAACTATAACACACTCACTGGAAGGGTTACCACACAAACTATAACTCACTCACTGGAAGGGTTACCACTCAAACTATAACTCACTCACTGGAAGGGTTACCACACAAACTATAACTCACTCACTGGAAGGGTTACCACACAAACTATAACACACTCACTGGAAGGGTTCAATACAAACTATAACTCACTCACTGGAAGGATTACCACACAAACTATAACACACTCAGTGGAAGAGTTACCAAACAAACTATTAAACACTCACTGGAAGGGCTACCATACAAACTGTAACACTCACTGGAAGGGTTCAATACAAACTATAACTCACTCACTGGAAGGGTTACCACACAAACTATAACACACTCCCTGGAAGGGTTACCATAAAACTATAACACACTCACTGGAAGGGTTACCACAAAAACTATAACTCACTCACTGGAAGGGTTACCACACAAACTATAACACACTCACTGGAAGGGTTACCACACAAACTATAACTCACTCACTGGAAGGGTTACCACACAAACTATAACTCACTCACTGGAAGGGTTACCACACAAACTATAACTCACTCACTGGAAGGGTTACCACACAAACTATAACTCACTCACTGGAAGGGTTACCACACAAACTATAACACACTCACTGGAAGGGTTACCACACAAACTATAACACACTCACTGGAAGGGTTACAATACAAACTATAACTCACTCACTGGAAGGGTTACCACACAAACTATAACTCACTCACTGGAAGGGTTACCACACAAACTATAACTCACTCACTGGAAGGGTTACCACACAAACTATAACACACTCACTGGAAGGGCTACCATACAAACTATTAAACACTCACTGGAAGGGTTACAATACAAACTATAACTCACTCACTGGAAGGGTTCAATACAAACTATAACACACTCACTGGAAGGGTTACCACATAAACTATAACTCACTCACTGGAAGGGTTACAATACAAACTATAACTCACTCACTGGAAGGGTTACCACACAAACTATAACACACTCCCTGGAAGGGTTACCATAAAACTATAACACACTCACTGGAAGGGTTACCACACAATTATAACTCACTCACTGGAAGGGTTACCACACAAACTATAACTAACTCACTGGAAGGGTTACCACACAAACTATAACACACTCACTGGAAGGGTTACCACACAAACTATAACTCACTAACTGGAAGGGTTACCACACAAACTATAACACACTCACTGGAAGGGTTACCACACAAACTATAACTCACTCACTGGAAGGGTTACAATACAAACTATAACTCACTCACTGGAAGGGTTACCACACAAACTATAACACACTCACTGGAAGGGTTACAATACAAACTATAACTCACTCACTGGAAGGGTTACCACACAAACTATAACTCACTCACTGGAAGGGTTACCATACAAACTATAACACACTCACTGGAAGGGTTACCACACAAACTATAACACACTCACTGGAAGGGTTACCACACAAACTATAACTCACTCACTGGAAGGGTTACAATACAAACTATAATTCACTCACTGGAAGGGTTACCATACAAACTATAACACACTCACTGGAAGGGTTACCACACAAACTATAACACACTCACTGGAAGGGTTACCACACAAACTATAACTCACTCACTGGAAGGGTTACAATACAAACTATAATTCACTCACTGGAAGGGTTACCACACAAACTATAACTCACTCATTGGAAGGGTTACAATACAAACTATAACTCACTCACTGGAAGGGTTACCACACAAACTATAACTCACTCACTGGAAGGGTTACCATACAAACTATGACACACTCACTGGAAGGGTTACCACACAAACTATAACACACTCACTGGAAGGGTTACCATAAAACTATAACACACTCACTGGAAGGGTTACCATAAAACTATAACACACTCACTGGAAGGGTTACCATAAAACTATAACACACTCTTTGGAAGGGTTACAATACAAACTATAACACACTCACTGAAAGGGTTACCATAAAACTATAACACACTCACTGGAAGGGTTACCATAAAACTATAACACACTCTTTGGAAGGGTTACAATACAAACTATAACACACTCACTGGAAGGGTTACCATAAAACTATAACACACTCACTGGAAGGGTTACCATAAAACTATAACACACTCACTGGAAGGGTTACCATAAAACTATAACACACTCTTTGGAAGGGTTACAATACAAACTATAACACACTCACTGAAAGGGTTACCATAAAACTATAACACACTCACTGGAAGGGTTACCATAAAACTATAACACACTCTTTGGAAGGGTTACAATACAAACTATAACACACTCACTGGAAGGGTTACCACACAAACTATAACTCACTCACTGGAAGGGTTACAATACAAACTATAATTCACTCACTGGAAGGGTTACCACACAAACTATAACTCACTCATTGGAAGGGTTACAATACAAACTATAACTCACTCACTGGAAGGGTTACCACACAAACTATAACTCACTCACTGGAAGGGTTACCATACAAACTATGACACACTCACTGGAAGGGTTACCACACAAACTATAACACACTCACTGGAAGGGTTACCATAAAACTATAACACACTCACTGGAAGGGTTACCATAAAACTATAACACACTCACTGGAAGGGTTACCATAAAACTATAACACACTCTTTGGAAGGGTTACAATACAAACTATAACACACTCACTGAAAGGGTTACCATAAAACTATAACACACTCACTGGAAGGGTTACCATAAAACTATAACACACTCTTTGGAAGGGTTACAATACAAACTATAACACACTCACTGGAAGGGTTACCATAAAACTATAACACACTCACTGGAAGGGTTACCATAAAACTATAACACACTCACTGGAAGGGTTACCATAAAACTATAACACACTCTTTGGAAGGGTTACAATACAAACTATAACACACTCACTGAAAGGGTTACCATAAAACTATAACACACTCACTGGAAGGGTTACCATAAAACTATAACACACTCTTTGGAAGGGTTACAATACAAACTATAACACACTCACTGGAAGGGTTACCATAAAACTATAACACACTCACTGAAAGGGTTACCACACAAAGTATAACACTTCCACGACTCCAAAGCTGCTAAGAATGTGTAAGAGTGAACAAAACCTTTAGCATTTGAAACGTCACTCCTCCTCCTCTGCGCTAGTGAATGCTCAGTCATGCTTTCCCTAATGCCAGAAAACAGTGGGGGGCAAGGGTGTGTGTGTGTGTGTGTGTGTGTGTGTGTGTGTGTGTGTGTGTGTGTGTGTGTGTGTGTGTGTGTGTGTGTGTGTGTGTGTGTGTGTGTGTGTGTGTGTGTGTGTGTGTGTGTGTGTGTGTGTGTGAATATATATACACACACACACATATGCCCACATGCGTACACTTTCAATGCCACTTTGCACTTTTAATACAGATAGGCGTACACATCACAATCACATGCTCGCTTGCTTACAATAAGGTGCAGGCGTATCAGCAGTACTTGTACTTGGATTGTGCTGCTGCTGCTGCTGCTCTTTCGAGGGTGCAGGGTGTTTGGTGGTGGAGGTGGGAGGATGCCGTCGAACTGCGGTCTGCTTAAGTGATGCCCCGGGAAATGAAGAGTGATTTTTTTTCTTTTTTCTTTTCTGTCAGCCCTTCGCTTAGATTCCAAAGTCATTACAAAGCACGCCAGCTCCAATTAGCTCCGCGGGAGTTTGGAGCTTGACAATAAAATTAATAAATAAATAAATAAATAGTAGTAATTAATAAAAAGGGAGGATGAAGTGGGGTTCTGAAAACGGACTGCGGCGATGGGGGAGGGAGGGCGATGGGAGGGGGGAGTGAATTTGCTGAAGACGAGGGGTTTTATCGGCGTACACACACGCTATACTATGATGATAAGAGTTTAGCATATTTTTTCCGTGTGAGAGTCCACTGGAGTGAAATAATTTTCCTTTTTTTAGAATGAGAGATTAGACTTGAATGAAGTCTCTGCCGGGAGACACCGCTTTTTTTCCTTTTTTTGTAGTTTCATATTTGACTTACTTAATGACTCACTGTAGCTTGAAGTTTCCAATTTTCTGCCTGGCTGACCCACCGCGTCCGCCTTCAATGAGCCTCGGCCGACTTTGACCTGGAATTCCGCCATTTTGTCACTCATCGTCAGAAACGGGAATTAATTCAAACTTTTTTCTGCTTTTTCGAATTAGCTGAGTCTTAATTCTCTCTTTATTTGGTGAAAATGTGTGTTTACTCGAATGAGATTAACTGCATGTGTTTGTGTGTGATTCTTTTCCTGACGGTACACTACTAAAGTATATGCTAAGCGCACACTGCATTTTTCGACGTTGTTTTGACAAAGTTCTGATTGTTGGCCGGTAAAGATGTGGGGTTTCTATATTCTTTCTATAATTTCATAGAAATGACTGAAAATAATTCCATGAGAGCTTTTTTAGTGACGTGACCACACACACACACACACACACACACACACACACACACGCGCGCAAACACACACACACGCAGACACACGCAGACATGCGCAGACACACACACCATCTACCTGGCTGATTTCAAAAGATGGAATATTCTAGATTTCTTTTACTTTCAATGCGACACCGGCCAGCACTACCGCTACAAAAAAAGGAAAACACTGAGAAACAAAGAGAGGAAGAAAAAAAAAAAGGCCAGCGACGGTGTTACCAAGACGGCAATAAAAGAGCCATTCGTCTCTGTTCCCAGGACACTTGAGGAGAGGGACGTGTTCTTCCCATAGCCATTAGGAGAAAGAAAGAACAAAGAAGTGCCCTGCTACGGGAGACGTCGGCAGCACACAGCGGCGGTGTGCTGGGCCCCTCCTGTATGGCCAGCTTGGGGTTTAATCAATATCAGTCCTCAGTATGCCGCTGGAAACCCCCGTGCAAATGTAGACACAGAGCAAAAGCCTTTATCTTTCATTAATGTATGCACTCCCACTTAAATTGTGCTTTTTAAAAGAGGTCGGTGGTGGTGGTGGGGGTGGGGGTGATAGTGGAGGAGGGGGGGGGGGGGGGGGTGTCTGCAGTTTTTATCTGTGTTTAATTGAACCTCCCGGACATAGCTGGCGAGGCGCTGATTTGGCGGTATCTGCCGTTACCAAACTACTTTCAAATTATTCTGGCATTACTGTTCAATGGAACAACACCCGCTGGATAGTGTGTTTGTGTGTGTGTGTGTGTGTGTGTGTGTGTGTGTGTGTGTGTGTGTGTGTGTGTGTGTGTGTGTGTGTGTGTGTGTGTGTGTGGTGTGTGTGTGTGTGTGTGTGTGTGTGTGTGTGTGTGTGTGTGTGTGTGTGTGTGTGTGTGTGTGTGTAGGGGGATGCAAAGTGGGTAAATGAAAGGCAGGGACCCTCTGCTCCACAGCTTTCTGTGGAATACGCTGCGTTCACCCTCGCCAGAACGTACAGTCCTGCATGCTGTCCACTGCAATGGGGATAGCAGAGGGAAGTGTTGATTCATTCTGCTCCAAACGAGTGTTTACGATGCTTCCGTTGGACAGACTGGGGAGGGGCGGACTTAGGGTAGAGCCATGTGGTGCTTGTGTTCACAGTTCTTGGGACTTGGTCGCGTGGCCACCCTTGCAAAGTAAGCTGGCTCTTTTGGCTGGTGGTCATGAGAGCTTCAGGCGGACAACATTGGCACTGGTCTGCGGTGCCTCGTTGACAGACAGCAGCTTGAGCACACGGCAGCGACAGGAAACTCCAGACTCTCTCTCTCTCTCTCTCTCTCTCTCTCTCTCTCTCTCTCTCTCTCTCTCTCTCTCTCTCTCTCTCTCTCTCTCTCTCTCTCTCTCTCTCTTAATCTGTGTGTATGTATGTCTCTATCTCTATCTCTTTCTATGTCTCTATCTCTTTCTATGTCTCCATCTCTTTCTAAGTGTGTGTTTCTCTCTCTCTCTCTCTCTCTCTCTCTCTCTCTCTCTCTCTCTCTCTCTCTCTCTCTCTCTCTCTCTCTCTCTCTCCTCCCCATTCTCTCTGCTGTGCTTCTCCCAGCTTGTCTCTCAATGACTGAGGAAGGTCTTGGCCGGTGTCTCCATGCCACATGCATGGATGATGGCGGTGATGGCGGCGAGACTGGTGGTCAGCCAGTGTTGGACGTTATGACAGATGATGATTGGTTGCTGGAGTAACGAGATCACTTCTCAGCCCCCGACACTACCGCCCCCCCCCCCCCCCCCCCCCACACACACACACACACGCACACACACGTTCCTCTACGAGTATAGATTTTTATTTTTTCTGCTCCTGTTTCGTTGCTGAGGGCTCAGGGCAGCCGCCCGGGTGTATGATCAGTGACTTGTGCTCGCTGTCCGGATGATGAAAGAGGCTTTGGCAGTCACCTGGAGAGCCGCGAGGCTCCGTGCTTACGTAGCCCTATTTTCCACCCCCTTTTCAGCCTGGTTGTAGGCGAGCAAAGTCTCTCTTGCCCTCCACTATTAATTTGCACATGCAGGGGAGATGGTTCGAGGGGGGGGGCCTAATTAGACCACCAGGCCCAGCGGTTCGACCCTCACATCCTTCCTGTGTTTCAGCCGATTCCTATTGATCAAGGAGAAAATAAGCCATGTCTTTTGTTCAGGAAACCGGCTGCTAGTTTTAGTAATGACCTTTATTAGCTGCTTCTAGACTCGTAGCTAGCGATACAAAGTTTAGCCTGATTAGTAAATAGGGGTTTTGCAAAATGATTTGTAGGCCGTATGTGCAAAATGGTTGGTTTAAAGTGAAGATTTTGTAGTGGCTAGGGTATCTGCTGTATTTCTATACTATGTTAATGCTATTTGGTTGTAAGTAGATCTTCTCAGAATATTTAATACTTAGGGTTATATATATTATTATTACTATATATTACTATTATTACCAGACGTCCTCCTTTTCCCGGACATGTCCCAGGATTTCTAAATCGCCAAAAATGTTGCTTCCTAGAGTTGTATTACTTCTCTCTCCTTATGTCCCGCCTTCTCGCATGCCACCATTGGTCATGGAGACCACAACTTAAGCCCTTCACGCAAACATTAGTCAAACTGCATCTCAATCATTAACCTCAGCAACCCTGTAAGTAAACACTGTAAGTTCTCAACAGAAGAACTCAAGGTCAAAATGTGCCCCATGTGTTTTACCATCGTGTTAGAGAGATGTTGTATTGACAGCCAAGCACAGGAGGGAAATAAAATACCCTTGTCTTGGCCAGCCTTGGGGTGTCGGGATCAGGTCTGTCCTCTGGCATCAGGTGGCAGCTCCCAACTTTCATTATTGCCTGCATAGGCGGTCCTAATGGGATTGGATTTGTACTTATGAGCGAACGGGCCGTTACTCAATCTAAGCCACAGAGGCTTGTGCTCCTCTAACTTTCCCTGTTGTTTTCCAGTTCAATATTCGATGTCTTTCTTTGTGTAGCACACAATGGAAAATCTTTCGTCCTAGATTATCGCGGGTCAGGTGTTTTGTACTCACTGTTTGTGCCTTTGGTGTGCTGCCTGTTTCACAAGTCTTTTGATTGGTTGGCTTGTCCAGACTCAGTGGGCGATGGTTCTCCATTGAGGTTATTAGCTGTGAGGACAAGGATAGGGCTTGGAGTCCCAGCTAGCCTGAGACGCACTGAGAACCAGCACACCTTATCTCTGTAAAACCCACAGATCAGCAGGTCCTCGGAACATATGATTTGTCTGTCTGCCTGACTCTCTGGCCATTTCTCTCTCTCTGTCTTTTTGTCTCTCTCTCACACACATGCACTCACTCTCTCTCTCTCTTTCTCTTTCTCTAATTCATTATTGTTTATTGATTGATTGTATTATTGATATAATTGTTTTTCGTAGTTGGCACACGCAACATCTATTGGTCTATCTGGGGTATCTGTAACTCTATCTATAATTCTATCTATAACTATCTCTGTAACTCTTTCCATAACTCTGTTTGTCTGTCGATAACAATCTACTCAATTGACATCGGTCCATCGCTATCTATATACTGCTGCATCTGTTTCCTTCTCCTCTCTGTTCCTATCTATTCTCGTCTTGAGTATATTGTGCCTGAGGATGAGGCTCTGGGGTCTGGTCTATATAGAGGTTCACACAGAGCTGACTCCAGACTAGCTGGGAGGCTTGCAAGCCTCTGCTGCCGCACTCTGCACTTGCAGGTTTACAGTGAAGTCAGCACAAAACTCATTGAAAGTCACACCAAACTTCAGCACAGCCCGAGGAGGAGGATATTCGATTTGAGTGATTTCAAAATTAAAAATTAAAAAAGTGTTGCCCCGAAACTATGAACTGCTGAAGGTGTTACCTTCTCAGATCAAATGGGTCCCTTCAGATGAACAAGAGATTCATTATTCATCAAGTGGGTGGTGGCCTGACCTTGGGTGGCAGGCTTTGGTTTCACACGGTTCAGCTGAGACTCTTGAAATACATTGGTTCCAGCTCCGGTCTATGGTTTGATTCATGAAATACCGTGACCAACCACTGCAACAGGCTTGAAATATCTTCGGTGTTGCCCATTTGACCTTTACATGAGTGCATTGTGTCATGAATGTGTTTATTATGACCTATTAATATACTGCATCCTTTCTCAATGTACTGTACCTAAATATCCTTTGCGATCTATAAATACACTGCATAATCTACAAATGTACTGTATACTCATGGTCTTTGTCCCTATTTCTCTCTCTCTCTGTCTCTGTCTCTCATCTCCAGCTTCAGCACAGCCTACCAGTGCATCTACTACTCTCCACAGCACACGGCCAAGGCCCAGGAGGTGCTCACCACCATGGGCCTGCTCGAGCCCCTCATCTGCAGCCTGGCAGACCAGCTCCTCCAGGCTGCCCAGGAGCACTCCGGCCCCGGGCTGACCCAGGCCCTCAAGAACCTGGCAGACAAGGTGAGACCCCCCCCGCTAGCTCACCGCTAGCTGGAGCTCGTGTGACAATCTTCTCCGTCGGCTCTGCGGTCTGTTTGTTTGGTAGGGGTGCCGTATGGTAATAGCGCACGTTTGATGCTGTGCACTGTGATTTTGACAAAGCTTTTTGGAAATGCTGGGGGGAAATCAATCTAAGAGCAGTGCAGAACTTAAACCGGAAAATACTACAGCAGGAGAATGGCCATGGGGAGAAAAACCTACAAGAGGATCAAACATTTGTTTTTGTTAGCTGTTTTTCTGATGGGGTTGGATGTTTGGTCGATTCTTATTTTCTAAAGCTTAAGTTGTTGATGTGTTACATTGTGTGTGTGTGTATGTGTGTCTTAAGACCGTCCTCCTTCTGTTCACGCCAAAATTAAATATGAAATACTAAATACTAATAGTCTCTAGGTCTCTTCTGAAACACAAGAGAGGGGAGGGGGGGGGGGGGGGTGCTTGTCACACACGCTTACATATTTATCCTGGAAATAACGTGCCACCTCCTCTTGTGTCACTTTCACAGTAACCCAATGTGTGTTTAAAGCACTTGACTCCCACAATGGCAACAACTGCATTATATGCTCAGGGGCTCTGCCTCCTCCACCTAAATCATGGGGATAAATCTGGTAGGCTGTTTTACCATCTCATGGCTGCCGGGAAACCTCTGGTTCTCACTGAGAAGAGTAAGGGCACACCGGTGAACCGGGTGTGTTCAGTAAGAGGGTGGGTGACTCTAATTAACCCGTTTTAATGTGTACAACACGAGTCCACAACCAGGCCCAGGTTCAGTTTATAATATACATTCTGGTCAAATGATGTGCTGTCACAGTTACACCCTTCCAAAGGAAAACGCATAGCCGCGCGTCCATAGCGTGCCATCATAAAAAAAAATAATAACAAACAAACCGACGATAATAAACAGTGAGGTGGAGGTTTATGGAGTTGGCTAGGCGGTGGCAGAGTTGTGTGTGTGTGTGTGTGTGTGTGTGTGTGTGTGTGTGTGTGTGTGTGTGTGTGTGTGTGTGTGTGTGTGTGTGTGTGTGTGTGTGTGTGTGTGTGTGTGTGTGTGTGTGTGTGTGTGTGTGTGTGTGTGTGTGTGTGTTGTAGCGGTGTAATTAATGAATTACATCTGCTGCTGTCAGATTGCAATCTGTTGAGGGAGAGAGATTGTTTTTTGCCACCGCAGAGTAGCAGCCCAATCAGGCTGTTAATTGGTACGTTCTCACTGTCACCACTTTCCCGCCGTTCCTTGATTAGACCGGCACCCCGAGGCCCAGTGAACCTCTGGCCTGGTCAGCACAAGCAGCCGTGCACTCTGATTAAAATCTCAAGCTGTGCACATGGAAGTGTGTGTGTGTGTGGGGGGGGGGGGGGGAGACAGTGGGAGGTAGAGAAAGGTAGAGATAAGCAATTATGAGCATCAAGCTGAGTGTAGTGTGCGTGTGCATGTGCGTGTGCGTGTGTGCCTACGTGTTCAGATGTCCCCTTCAAAATGTCACACACCAAATCAACTGTACCCCGTCACAACTCTTGAATCAACTGTACGTGTCTCTGATTACACACACACACACACACACACACAGCACCGTCGCCCACAGCAGTGACTCCACCAAAGCAGTACAGACAGTGCCTCTCCCCCTCCATGTGGGGATGAAGGATCCTCCACATAGAAACATTACAGTCTCCTCCTACCTCAAATACATATATCTATATATCTATATATCTATATATCTATATAGATATATATACGATACATAGTGTAGTACATACAGGGGGATCCTTTACTCAATCCACGTCTTTCCATACAGATGTGCTGCTTCTTGATTATTTTTCATCCTTATTCTCATGACCAGGGTCAGAAAGGAGATGGAGGTGTCATTGTTCAATCCGCCATATCCCCCAGATAATTACAACAAAACGCCACTGAAAGTGTGCTGGTATATGGGCGGGAATTGATATGCAAAACACTACACATTAAGGAAAAGTTAATTACATGCTTAGCTTAGCGGTCATTTACTTCATTACTTCATTCAAGGCATTCCATTAAAGCTGTCAACTGGTATTATAGTTGTGTTGTGATATCTTCACATATTACACATATTACGGTGTGTGTGTGTGTGTGCGCGTGTGCGTGTGTGTGTGCGTGTGCGTGTGTGTGTGTGTGTGTGTGTGTGTGCTGTAAATACAGTATGTTTACTGACTATTGTGTGGGATCAGTCAGAGTCTCTGTTGGTAGTTGAGATTACATACAGGATAAGTAATTTCTGTGTGTGATGTCTGTGAAAAGAAAAAATAGTAAAAGCACATTTCTGACACAGATTAAATCCAATCGGGGGAAAACACTAAATATACAAAATGTTTCCCTTTTATGCAGTGCTTGGTAGAAGATGAATAGATTTGTAATAAAATTCCTGTGTGCCTTACAGAACAAATATACCATATATGTATTACAATAAACAGAGGGACAGTAGAGCCAGTGGAATAAACAGTCCTCTTAACAATAACAATTAACATTTGGGTAAAAGTCCAAGCATTCTCAGCTTGCCCATTTTATCCTAAAATAAAGTGTGGCAAAGCTTAGCACCACATGGCTGAAGTAGGCCCATCTTCATATAATCAAAGACAATATTTAAATGTTCTTTGTTTCTATTCTTTGCCGTGCACTCCAGCACGGGGCAGATATAGAGTGCCGTACGCTCCGTACCTAAGTGCACCTTGCTCCTTTTTTTCCCAGTTCCCTCTTTGTTCTCGCTCTTTCCTCTCCCTCGGTGAACAGCAGAGCGAGAGCGAGGAGGAGGAGAGCCTCTTCCTCGGTGAACAGCAGAGCGAGAGCGACGAGGAGGAGAGCCTCTTCCTCGCTCTCGCTCTGCTGTTCGGTTCCATAACCATACTTTCTGCATCTCTCTCTCTCTTACATGGTTGAAGTAGGCCCATCATCATATCATCAAAGACAATATTTTTCTGAACAAATCACAGTCCATGCTAGACGATGATGATTCAAATGATTCAAAATAAAATAAGTGTGACTGTTTAGCTACTGTTTTTCCTAAACAGTGAACAGTGAACAGTACCAGGATCAGCCGAGGTTCTTTATTGCTACATTACCGCAATCCCCGCAACAGACAGACAGAATACTGATGCATCCCAACACATTGGGTTTTTTGACCCGTGCAAATAGGATGAACCCCAGCATGATGGACCAGCACATTTAGTTCACTCGTGGCCCCGAAAGATAATGCATAATAAATGTCCCTCTCTCTAGATTGCAAATTAACATTGTGGCCAGATACAAATGTTCAATTTGAATATGGATTAACATTTTCAGTTCCTGATCTTGTCAGGGTTTTTGTAAGAGGTTACAGAATGAAGCTGGGCCCCGTCTCCGTTATAATGGCTCATTTCTAAATGATGCATATCTCTGTGTATCATGTTGCAAATGAGAGAGGGATATTACATCTGAAACTATAACGAGTGAAACTATATAATCAAGGTCCGGAGTACAGAATGTAACAGGATTGAAACCAAATGACAAAATCCTAGGTTCCAAATTTTTCCAAGTTTGTACATATGATTTATTTGTTTCAATTGTCAACACAAAAAAACACACATACATAAACCCTCACACTAATGACTGATTAGTGTGAGTGACTGATGAGTAAATGGGAGTCAGATATACATTCTACCATTCTGTAAATTGAGGTAGGCATTGGCAAATAAAGTGGTAATAGACGAGGGTAATATCAACAACACAATAAAACAAACAAACAAACAGAAAGCCCCAACAAAAATAAAATAAAATAAAATAATAATAACAGAACATTTCAAATAAATAAATTATAATAATAATAAAAAAATAACAAACACGCTAACAGTGTGTACCAGACATTTTAAGGCAGTAAACTACTCGACATACTGTGTGCTACCAGTGCAGGGAAAACAGGGCCCTCCCAGCAGGAGCATGGTTTTGGTGCAACACGGGGGTTGCTCAGCGAGTATTACATTTTCTCTAATTTTACAAAGATTTTACATTGTATGACCCCCATGCCGGGCGCAAATGGACGACTTGTGAAGCCATTCCAGAGCAGACTGCCAGACCTCAGCCTCAATCTCTACATTGAGGTCCTGGGACCAAGCAATGCGTAGACTATCCAAGGCCGAGGATTGGCGTGTGAGTATAGTATTGTACAGCTCTGAAATGGTCCCTTTGAGGTAGGGATTAATACTAAGAATGGTGTCGACCAAGGTAGAAGTGGGGATAGCAGGGAAGCCAGGGAAGCGATTACGGACAAAGTCACAAATTAGTAAAAATCTGAAAAAATGGGTCCTTGGCAGAATGAATGAAGTGGTCCACTAGTGAACTGACCAAAGGATGAAAATGTACCATTAGTGTAAAGATGCTGAGATGCTTTACAGACGCAATCCCATGATCCTGCCAGGTTGCGAATGCCCCAGCATGAACAGAGGGTTGGAGTGTACTGGGGATGAAAGGGGTATTACCTGGAGTCCAAAGTGATATTGAGTCTTAATTGAGTCCAGATCTTGAGGCAGTTTTTAATTATAATGTTATTTGTATGGTGATAAAGGTAATGTCAGAAGGAGGCACAAGAGGGACAACAGAGAGGAAGAGCTGCATGAAACATCCTCAATCCAGCAGCCACGGTGGGGTTTGACCGTTATGACAGCACCAGTGTAAAATAGACCGAATGTTTGCAGCCCAGTAGTAAATGAAAAAGTTAGGTAGTGCTAGACCCCCTAATTATTTGGGTTTTTGAAGAATATCCTTTTGAATTTTTTTATTTATTTTTGTTCCATATAAAGAGATCGCACTATCGAGCCAATGGAAGAAATGTTTTGCGATAAAAATGGGAATTCATTGAAATATATATAGAAATTAGCATTTTAATGCAATTCATCCTGCCAGCAAGAGAAAGATGTATGAGAGACCAACGTTGGAAGTCTTGAGTCAGTCAGAGCCATCAGAGGGGTGAAATTACATTCAAACAAATCTGAATACTTTCTAGTTACACAGACGCCCAAATATATAACGCTTTCCAGAGATGCCTTAAACGGCAAACTAGGTTCCAATTTAATAAATGAAATTAACTAACTCCCCTTTTTCATATTTGCTAATACTTGCATACCTTGTTTGGATAATTGCATACTACAATTCCAAAGGAAAAGGCCAGGGCTGTGGACAGGAGGTAATAGACCCTGTAGGGACTCGATGAACTCATATTTAGTCAAACACACTTCACAAACCCACTCCCACTTCTGCTCATAGGCACTATTCAAGTATTCAAGTCCTATTGCCACACTCTAAGCAAGCCCGCTTTATTCTCCCCGAACACAACGCACAAGAGTGGGGAAGAGGATATTTCTCATGACCATTATTCATAACATCGTCATGAAATTATTTCTGTAAACCTTATTTTTATTGGCAGAAAACTGGGCCAATTTTCCGGGCATGAATACATACGTCTTATGCACTCCAGTTCCCGGCCATAATAGAATTGCCGGTTGCCAGTGCTAACTCAATTAGCGCTGAGAGCTCTGCGCTGTTTATGCCCCCTACTCTGGCGGTGGCAGCCGTGAGGCCGCTGTACAGCTCATCATCGGCCTACCGCGGCCCGCGAACCTCACATCAAAGACGCCGCCCCCCCCTCGCGGGAGAGCAAGGATGCCTGCAGGAGTAATTGAATTGTTTGTTGTTTGTCGCGCTTTATTTTTTTATTTCTTTGCTGTGCACTCCAGCGCGCAGCAGTGATCGAGTGGCGTACGCTCTGTACCTGAGTGCACGTTGCTCCTTTTTTTCCCCCTGTTTTCGCTTTCTTCTTTTGTGGGTCGGTCTCACTCTCTCCTCTTCCTCACTCTCCTCTTCCTCACTCTCCTCTTCCTCACTCTCCTCTTCCTCACTCTCGCTCTGCTGTTCGCCACATGATGATGGTTCCATAACCACCCTCTCTGCATCTCTTTGCATCTCTCTCTCTCTCTTCTTTGCACCTCTCTCAGACGGAACAATTCGTCCACGCCCTGAACGGCAAACTGGTCAAGAGCGCCCTGCTGGCGCTGCACGCCGCGCGGCCGGGCTTCGTGTCCCAGACCCCGGGGCAACCGCAGCAGCACCATCACCCCCACCGCCAGAGTCAGGACTCCAGCCCTGGCACCGGCAACACAGGGGGCCAGAAAAAGCAGCTTCCGGGCCACAGCCCCACCATGGTGGTGGTGGTGCCGCAGTCCGGCTCGGAGAGCCCCGCGGTGTGCAACGACAACATGATAGAGTCGCGGGCCGCCGACGACGGAGAGAGCAGCGGAGGGCTGAAGAGACAGGACTCCATACCGCACCACAAAGAATACGACGAGGAGGAGTGGGCAAGTGATGCCGGTTTCTCTGTCGCTCCTCTGGCTGCTTGTTAGGCTCCGTTTTTGTGTTGTGGATATGGTTTACGTTGATTTGGGCTGTTTACTTACGTAGATCTTTCAGCAGAAGACTGAAAGACTTGTTTTATACTGTTTTATATGTAAAAGTGTGTTAAGCTAAATGTCAGACTTACTCTTCGGTTTCTTCTAAATGTGTTGTGTGAAAATATCTCGGCCTTCATTCGCGCACACATCGCTGAGTAGAAAAAAGTGTGTGACAGATGTGACAAAAGTACTGACAGAGACGGATGAAACGAGAGCGAGAGAAGATGGTCATTTGGGCTGGTTTCCAGCGGGCTTATTTCTATGTCTATTGCTCTTCCAGGACAGAGTTTGGGCCAACGTTGCCAAAAGTCTCAACTGTGTGATCGCCATGGTCGATAAACTCCAGGAACAGGACAACAACAACCGAGAGCCAATCCCCGATCAGCAGCTCGCTGACGTCATCACCTCCCACAATCCTGGTAAAATTATAGAATTTGAATGGAATGGAAGTTGAGTCTCGTAAACCCCCCTGCACAACACATTAGGGATGGTGTGCTAATGGAACAGTGGCGATCAACACCTGCTATCGTTGGTTAGTTATGGATTGCACATGTGAACACATGTTTTGATCCACCATAATAGTTCATTCACTTTCTGGCGTCAATGCACTGGCTTTGTATTAGCCTCTCGTCCTTGAGGAAACTACACGTCTACTCTCTAATGTTCCGGCTGCAAAGCTGAAACACGAGCAATCAATCAAACAACACTGTTAACATTGCAAAACGGCCACTTGCATTGACAAGAGGTGGATGTTGAATGGGCATGTCTTCCCAGACATCCCACCCTCACTGGTAGACACACATACATAATGCAGCGCCTTTCCTTATTGATCCTCCACCGCTTCCAACCTCCTCCAGCCTGAAGACCAGCGACCAGCCAGGGAGCCCTGCCAACTGGCACATGAGGGAGCCGCATTAACTTATTACCAGAGAGAGAGAGAGATGGAGATGGAGTGATAGTAGTTAATTACCAGAGAAAGAAACAGAGGGATAGAGAGATGAAAAGAGGTAGAGAGAGTCACTTATTAGTTTATTACTAGAGAGAGCTGGGCGAGAGGGGCACATGATAGAGCAACATTTGTTTATTATGAGAGAGAGAGAGAAGTAGAGAGACATAGAGGGAGATTGTAGAGAGGGACACATGATCGAGCAAAATAAGTTGAGAGAGAGAGAGAGAGAGAGAGAGAGAGAGAGAGAGAGAGAGAGAGAGAGAGAGGAGAGAGAGAGAGAGAGAGAGAGAGAGAGAGAGAGAGAGAGAGAGAGAGAGAGAGAGAGAGAGAGAGAGAGAGAGAGAGAGAGAGAGAGAGAGAGAGAGAGAGAGAGAGAGAGAGCGCGCTGGGAGAGGGAGAAGGCACATGATTTAGCAGAATTTGTTCAACCAGGCCACCAATGGCTGCAGAGAGAGAGAGAGACAGAGAAAGTGAAAGAGCTGGAAGAGACAGAGAGAACTGGAAGAGAGAGAGAGAGAGAGAGAGAGAGAGAGAGAGAGAGAGAGAGAGAGAGAGAGAGAGAGAGAGAGAGAGAGAGAGAGAGAGAGAGAGAGAGAGAGAGAGAGCAGTTGAAGAATAAAACAGCCATGTGCAAGCGTTTGCGTATCCGTACACCTGTGCACAGGCAACAGTCCAAGGCACACATCCAGGCACCACACGCACCTGTACAGAACAGCGGGGGCCGGGGTAAAGTACCAGGGAGCGTGTGAAGTGTACATAAAGTATACACTCTCGTCCATGCATATGTACACAACATGAAGTATTCATATCAACACATATATTCCACTCCCCAGGCCGAGCTACTGCGGAGACTCTAACAGGTCAGCCGGAGCAAGCAGTCATCTGGACGTCTAAACAGAAGCATGGGGAGGAATAATGAGTGGCGGGAAGGGGGGGGGGGGGTGCTGGTTTATCTCCGGGAAGGAGATTAGTGAAGCCGTGTCTTGTGGTGACAGGACCGCAGGGGCGTGGATATTTGGACAGGTGGACTGGCAAAAGCTTGACAGTTGGTGTTGTGCTCCCCTCCTTTTTTCCAGATGCAGAGGCGGTGTTTGCAGAATTAGATAAGACATGATGTCTTTGACAGGGCAATGCAATTAACTGTGTGTGTGTGTGTGTGTGTGTGTGTGTGTGTGTGTGTGTGTGTGTGTGTGTGTGTGTGTGTGTGTGTGTGTGTGTGTGTGTGTGTGTGTGTGTGTGTGTGTGTGTGTGTGTGTGTGTGTGTGTGTGTGTGTGTGTGTGTGTGTGTGTGTGTTCTGAGGACGTTGAAACAGCGTTGACAAGCTGTGTGGAACATGAAGACTTTATAATTAGACGGACAAACACTGCCCCCTATTGGCAGGTTCATCAAGGATCGTTTGCGGACATGCTGTTGTAATTCACGTTTCAATTAAGTTCACTATTTATAGTGGCACTAAATTAATTGCCCTCTACCATCTGGTTTTCTAACAACGCAGTTACTATTTAGTGACAATTTATAGTCTTTGTTCTGTGAGTTATAAAACAATGCCAGAAAAGAAAGGCAGTGGCATAGTCTCAAATTAAATTAATTGGAACAAATAATACATGTTTAGTACATGAGTGAAGCATTTTGGAGCACCAACGTTATGTATTGCCTTGCCTTGCTTTTATCTTTCGTAAAACATTACGCAAAAATACACAAAATAATATTCCTGCATGCCTCCCTAAAAAACAATCTAGATTTAAGCCTCTCTCTCTCTCTCTCTCTCTCTCTCTCTCTCTCTCTCTCTCTCTCTCTCTCTCTCTCTCTCTCTCTCTCTCTCTCTCTCTCTCTCTCTCTCTCTCTCTCTCTCTCTCTCTCTCTCTCTCTCTCTCTCTCTCTCTCTCTCTCTCTCTCTCTCTCTCTCTCTCTCTCTCTCTCTCTCTCTCTCTCTCTCTCTCTCTCTCTCTCTCTCTCTCTCTCTCTGTGTCCTGAAGGTGACTGGAAGGAGCAACTGCGCCCTCTGGTGGCCAGGCTAAGGGAGTGCGTGGTGGACGTGGTGGAGCGGGCTAAGAGGGCCATGACCTTTGTGCTGCTACAGGAGACGGCCTGCAGTGTGCCCCAGGGCCTGCACCTCCAGCACAGGAGGGACGTGGTCTTCAGTCAGGCAGTACGTTAGCCAAAACACTTATTTGGCTCATCTGCAAAATGGGTTCAGGAGCTTTTTACTATGACAGTTACGGGTTTGATGACCCACACCCGTTGACAAGAAAATG
>CM051003.1:26964504-26989504 GCA_027704905.1 Muraenolepis orangiensis
CTCATGAGCCCCCTCCAGCCTCTCAGCTAACTGGCCAGCGTACTCCAGGCCATCATGACCAGTGGCAGCTGCAGATCCCAGTCATTCTGGTCTTTGGCCATCACCAGGGCAAGCTGGGCTCCAGAACAAACTCCATATGCATCAGGATTGTCAGCATTGGTGACTGACATACGGAGGCCTTGAGTGTCTTAAATGCCCACTGTTGGTCTTGGCTCCATTCAAAGCGGACATTCTTATTTGTCAGACGGTTCAAAGGTGCGGCCACTGTGGAGAACCTTGCGATAAAGCGGCAAAAATATGAGGCCAGACCCACAAAGGGCCTCAGCTCAGACCGGTTCTTGGGGACCTACCCAACTTCAGTAGCAACCCTTTCGCTACTTACTCAATGGCCCAGGAAGGTGAGCTCCTTCTGCATCAGGTTGCACTTCTCCGGGTGCAGCTTGAGCACTGATTGCTGTATTTTAGAGAAGACCAGGCAAAGTGATGCCAAAGCAATGTCAAAGATGATCCATGAACATCATCCAGGTAGACCTCCAAGTTCTTTGCTGGGTTCTTTGCTGGGCCAACACTTTCTCCATGAGCCTTTCAAACGTAGCCCGGGCTTAGCGGGGTTAGCCATCTCCACAGCTGAGAGGTCAAGCAGTACCCTCCCCCTAGCGCCTGCAGCCAATTACCCTCTAGAGTGGACACTTCCCCCCCCCCCCCCCCCCACACACACACACACACACACACACACACACACACACACACACACACACACACATACACACAACAGCAATGAACTCCCTAACCCCCTTTGTCCTGGAGGAAGACCCCATAGTGGGCCAGTCCACAGCGTTACTATATATATATGTATATATACATATATATATATATACAGTTTTGTCTGTTGTCTTTCGATAGGTTTATATTGATGTTCCTGGCTTAATGTGTTGCACCCCGCCCCCCTCCCTCCCCCTCATCCCAGATCTGTCGACGGCTGAACGGCATCAGGTTCACCAGCTGTAAGAGCGCCAAAGACCGGACGGCCATGTCTGTAACCCTGGAGCAGTGCGCCCTGCTGCGTGACCAGCACCAGCTCAGCAAGGACTACTTTGTGCGTGCGCTGGACTGCATGCGAAGGTAAAGCACCGCGGCCGTGCTCCATGTCCACCTCACCACACACACGCCACGTTATCGCTACAACCGATCGTGAATTGGGGGGGGGGGGGGGATCAGTTAAATCCTCACAAAAACACAGGGAGCTGTTTCCCCCCCACAACCTGCTGCTGTTGTGTGGTGGACACGCTCACCATGTATGCTACACATCGCAGCATACAACATGTACACATCTTCAGTTGCTCCGCTTGTGTAGCATGTGGGTACCAGTTGCAGATATGCCTTATTGTACCAACTTTGTTCCATCCATTGCATTGCTGAATCCTACATCATTCAAGATTCATACACATGACATGAGGCTTTTATTTTAAAGTAGAAATCAGGGGCTTTATCTAAAAAAAAAATAGGTTTTTATTTTGGAAGCAGTAAGTTCGATTATAGAGATTTGGGGTTTTGAGAGTTTTTTGGGACCTTGCTGGGCTGTTTTGGTGAAACAGTTGTTAGCAGTGTCTACAGGCAATTCCTCTTGGGGAAGAGGAAACAGAAAAATAGTCATGTGTGTAGTAGTAACTCTTGAAACAAACAGTTGAAAAATGGTGAGGATTTTCAACCAAACAGACCAAATGTCACACAGCTGCGTCTCGTAAGCCTGTCAGCTGGTGATGAACACTTGAAAGCCCGCCAAAAATTGACAACGCTGTGAAAATATTTAAATTCCTAAGTGAGTAAGGAGGATAGCTATTTTTTAGTAGACACCAGATAATATGTCTGGGTGACCTTCCAGTACTGTCCTTTATTAACAAATGTTAATGAACACTTGTTAATGTTGTTAATGTTAATGTTGAAACTAAGACATATTTATTAGTCATGTACACTTTTTCTGTACGTGATTCATAAACCCGCAAAAAAAAATCAAATAATAATTTTACATGTTTGAATTGTCCGTCATGATAATCTCATTATGACTCATCTGTCGATATGTTCGTCATATTCTGATTCAGATTCAGATTACTTTATTAATCCCGAGGGAAATTAAGGTGCAACAGTTGACACATGGGGAATAAATGCACACACAAAATACTAATACCTAAGCTAAAAAACTAAAAACAACAACTAACTAAATAAAACTAGCACAATTGACAGTATAATTACAGTAATACGTAGGTATATACAATACACAACAATACGTATAGTGCAAATTGGCAGTAATAATATATTAATGAATGAATTAATTAATTAATAACTCAGCAAGAGAGCATGTTTTACATTTTTCTATAGAGAACGCATTTGATCAGAGCTGTTGGAAACACATGGTTGTCAGAATAGGGTTAGGGTTCCTTCTAGTGTCAAATAGCCTTGCATGTCCCTTCAAGTCCCCCCTACTTAACAACACAATCCCTGCTCATTCTCCTTCCCATCGTCACCCTCTAGTTCCCATCTTTCAACGTTGTGGACACAGTGAACGCACACACTTTCAGTCTGCTCATTCTCCTTTTAAGTGCAACCTTCAACAATGATCCAACACTTACAAACGCCACTTACAATAATTAAAAAGTCCCTCGCTCAATGGTGAGGGTTGAAATTTTCAAGGGGTTTATTATTCCGATTGAATTCACTGCAAGTTCAAATTCGATCACCGAGCTACACTTTTGCTTACCTCAAATCAGCCCGCAAATCAGAGGGAACATGTGCTTGTGTTCTTCAAGACCGCCTCATATTTCACATCAAGCCATTCACCAAGGACCCAGGCACCGTCTAGCTGCATGATCCCTCCATCTTCAATCAACCAACTCATTTCACATTGTGGCACCGTGCTTCGCAAGCCCATCGAGAGAATCCAACTTGGACCACATCTACACCAGTGCTCCTCAACTCCTTAGCCATCAAGTTAGCGCCCAACTCACGAGTTGTTGCTTGTTTGTGTGTCCTCTATGGAAGTAAGACAACCGTTAAAGTGATGGACAACATAATTAAGGGTCAACAAGACGTGCCTTAAGCATCAGAAAATGATGTTGCATGACATCCAATTACAATCTCACGTTATTTCCTTCAAGCTCATGTAATGGGCGGAGTCTATTTTTGCCTCCTGGCTACATAGTTTAGTGGGTGACCTCCTTTTGTCCACTCACATGTCCAAGCCAGAGACAAAGTACAGTACACTGTACATGGAGGGGGAGGGGGGGGGGGATTAAGACCACAGCCTACAACCCTGAGTCGTTCCAAGTCTGAGTTTTGTAGCCGACATTGACAGTGTACAGTATATGTGTATTAAAATAATTGTTTACATTTTCCTGACAAGATATTCTGTAAGTGGGCAGTGGATACATACCTCTGTGAAATGTTATGGTTATTTGATGTTCTTACATCCCGTTGTCCATCACTTTAATATGCTTAGCTTACTGCTTGGCTAAAACCATTGCTAACTTTGCTGTTCTCAATTAAACATGGCTTTTTTTTTAAAACTATTTAATTAATCAAAGATGCAGCAAAGTTTACAACATATTTTTGTATTTAATTGAATATCAGCGTCTACACGCAGTCTGCTCAGATCTGGACACACGGCCCCACATCTGGCACTCGATCCAGCGGTTGAGAACCACTGATCTAGCGTTTCACGAAAATCTGCTTATTCCTTTCTCTCTATATATACTGTATATATATATATATATATATATATATATATATATATATATATATATATATATATATATATATATATATGTATATATATACATTTTGTCTGTACATGTGTCTCTCTCTTTGTGGTGTTGTGCGTGGTCTGCTGCCGTGCGGCCCTGCAGTCGGCTGACCCAGGGAGACGTGGGCCAGGGGGAAGACCCTGAAGCAGGTGCCAGCGAGAGGAAAACTCCCTCCCGTCACTTTTACCCCATAGCTCTGCTGCTCGTCAGCTCCCACCTGCTGGTGGTCTGGCTCATTTTAAGTCTTGTTTTTCTGCTTGCTAAATATCAATAAATTCCTGACAATACCATATACCCTCCATGCTTCGGTTTTTGTGTTTGGTGATGTATGATATATATATATATATATATATATATATATATATATATATATATATTATTATTATTATTTATTTATTTATTTTCAATGGGGGGTTTTCCAGGGAATGTTTTTGCTGTGAATCTCTCTCGGTGGTGGGAAAATGCCGACTAAATGTTGCCATAAATTAAACAAAGCTGTGAGGAAGTTACAGCCAAATATCAGAAATGTGGTGTGAAAGTTAGGATGTCAATCTGTAAACACAAAAGTGCAAAAGTATTCCAAATACATTTGAATACATTTTTACATGAATACACTAAACACTACACCAAGAAGGCCATTGAACATTGAATACAACCTTCTCACCAACACCTCACAGGGTTTTAAAGAGCACTGCTTCCACTCCTACAAGGCTGAGAGGAAGCAAAAGGGAAAAAAAAAAGAGTTTAGAATAGTAGAGTGCACTCTACTATTCTACTATTCTTCTTTTTTTGCTACAGTTGAATGAACTGCATATAAAGGGTTTATATGCAGTTCATTCAACTGTTGCATAACAAGATTCAAGATGTTGAATTTCCATTTGCACCAAGTACAATGGAACACTTATTCCCCATTCCCTCTCGCAGAATGAAGTTCCACAACAATACTATACCAAACAATACTATACAAAACACTATATACTACCTATGATATGCTTTACTATACTTTATACTATAAACATAATTTGACGATATAACTGTGACCATCGTCTCTGTGAGCTGTCGTGCGTTGCCTTCCTCTTTGGATGTCACTGTTTCAGCTGGGGTTCCCTCTGTCGTCCACTTCCACCCTTGGCCTAATTAACCTAATTGACCTGGGTCACCTGTGGTAAATAATGACATCCCTCACCTGTGTAGTTGTGTATTAACCATCCTCAGTTCCTTTGTTCATTGCTTAGTTTTCATTTTGATGTCACTCAGTAAAGACCTGGATTTCGTAGTTTCATAGTGTTTAGTGTAATAATATGCTTTACTGATTAGTGTTATGGTCTTTTGTATATGAGCCGATCTTAAGTAAAGAATACTTTGCTTTGTTTACATCCAAACTCTGTCTGCGTTCTTCTCTGCGCCCGGGTCCAAGCCTTTGCCTATCCTGAGATATTGGCCAAGCTCATTCCACAATGTGTTAGCTTCTAGCTCCATCTACTCACCCATAATGCTGATTCATGCATTTATTTCATAAAGGGGCACTTCACTTATAAGATCAATCAGATAGAAAATGCATAAATACACCACTGAGACATCAGCAATGTCTAGTTATAACCATGAATGATAATACCGAAAATGTATGTGACTATGTGAGCAGTTTTGTGAGTTTGGAAATAGTATTTGCCATAATAACACAACTAATGTCAGTGGAATGCCCCTTCAAAAAAACCAACTCATTTCAAACAATGTCTTCTTTGATTTGCTCATGCCTCTTTTTGTTTTGCTCCCCCTCCCCCCTCTCATCCCCCTCATTGTTGTGCCCACTCTTCCTTTATTTGAACCATCAGAGAGGGCTGTCGGATTGAGAACGTACACAAGAATATTCGATGCAGGAAGTATGCCTTCAACATGCTACAGCTGATGACGTTTCCCAGGTCCTACCGGCCACCCGAGGGAACGTACGGAAAAGTTGACACATGAGGACGTGAGGACCTGTGGAGTCAGCGGTTATATTTGCATCCAAATTGTAAATATAATAAAAGAAAGAAAATGCAACGGTCCCCAAGCAAAACAATGAACAATTAGGTTTGCCAAACATGTTTATAGGATTTCTTTCCATTTTTGTATGTCAATTAATGCTCTTAGAATGAATGTCACAACTTGTGTGTGTGTGTGTGTGTGTGTGTGTGTGTGTGTGTGTGTGTGTGTGTGTGTGTGTGTGTGTGTGTGTGTGTGTGTGTGTGTGTGTGTGTGTGTGTGTGTGTGTGTGTGTGTGTGTGTGTGTGTGTGTGTGTGTTTCTTATAGACAAGTCAAAGATATAAATAATTGCCTCCCACAGCAAGTTAACAATGAAAAAATTACAGATTTTTTGTTTTGTTGAATATGAATCTCGTATTATTTCTGTACAAGACTGGATTTTCAAATATTAACTGGAACTTAAACATTCAATTATATTTCCTTGAAAATGCCACTCAATTCCTGGCATGGCTTATGTTCATTTCAAGCTCTGCGGTGAGTTTAGCATATAACAATAGCAATAGCATATAATAAAGCTGAAATACAAATAGATTTTCCTAAAATCCAAAGTATTGCAACGTCTTTACCCTGGATATGGATTGTATGTGGAGCTACACCCAAAAAAACACCTAATGTACTTACCGTAGGACAGGATCATGATCTTGGAACTATAAAGGACATCAGATACTTTTTCATACTGATATATACGTATATAAAATATAACATTTTATAATTTATTTTTGTATTTTTTTTTTTTTTTTTTTTGTATTTTTTATATTTACAGTCCATATATACCAACAAGATAGAAACAACCGAAAATGCATGTATAAAATGTGTTATTCATTTCACATCAAGTGTAATGGAATAAAACAGTTTTGTTTGACATTCATATCCATTGACTTGTACATGAAATGCATTTTTTCACTTTTTTAAGGATATATTATAATGTAAATTGAAATATATACATATATATGTGTATATATATGTGTTTGTTTTTTTGTATGGTGTAGGTGGTGTACCATTCATTGAGTCAAAAACCTGCATGATACGTATATTCATACTCAAATCAACACTCCTTAACTCAGATGTGGATTTGGGGGGGAAAAGGCAATAGCAGGACGAATATCATGCATAACATATATAAGTGGCTATTCTCCAAACCTACGATTTTTCTATAATATTAGGTATATACAGTATATATACCGTATATATTTATATACCGTATATATTTATATATCGTATATATTTATATATATATGCCTTTCTTTTTCTTCATGGATTGTAAGTGGTAGATAGAAGCGAAAAATCTCAAAGAGTTAAGGTCCTTTATTCAAAGATACACAATAGACAAGATCAGATAGTAGAGGATATGTTTTGTGCAGTGTTTCTTGAGTCCTTTCACTTTTATTCCAAAACTTCACTTTCACTCAGCAGTACATACATGGCATGACAAAATATGCTGCAAAGCTAATTGTTATTGTGGCATTATGTGTATGAATTGTGCCTTGTGATGTTTGAAGACATTTAATGTGTAAACAAATGCTGTAAGCTTATATTGATAAATTAAATATTGTTTAAAAATGTTTACCTGACAATACATTCAATTCGATGAGAGAACTCAAAAGGGATAAGCCAGGATATCTGTAAATTGACGTTTGTCTGTTCACTGGGATAGCATTTGCTTTTTGTTAGCCATTGACTAGCAGAGTTACAGTAGACTAGCTCCTGTTTATTTGAGGGGAATACACTTTTAATTGCTTAGTTGCTTGTTCACAACAAGTGCCATTTACAACACAAGGTTGTAGTTTGTCTACAAACACACAGATAATTTGCCTTTTTTTTCATTCATCAGGGATCATTAGGGAGCCTATTATTCGCTGCTGGCGCAATTATATTATCATCTGCTAACAAAAAACAAAAGTTAACCCAGCGATCTCCCCTTATGAACACACAATGATTTAGAACAACTTTTCTGAATGGGTAAGACAGCCAATCACAGATGTTTATCTGTGTATCTCGGTATCTCGGCTGATCCCTTTAATCCAGGGGTCTTCAACCTTTTTCAGCCCAGGAACCCCTTGGTGGATTGACCCTATACATTTTTCAATTAAATGCTGTTCAAATGAATTGTCCCAGGCCTATAGTTCTAAAAATATATGTGTAGTGTTTTATAAGCTTCTTATATCCAGCTTTGATGCTTAGTTATAAGCCATGTCGATTTTATTCAAATCAATGAATCAGGCACAAACTTTGACATTGTACAATGACTGACCCTGGTGTGTGGCAAGATAATAATTATTCTGAGGCCCAGGACCTGGACCTCCCTTTGTAGCAAACACTGATTTGAAGGTGAAATTTGGGGGAAATGTGGGGGTAAGGTGACGGAAATATTTGGTTTCTGCATGAACCAGCTTTGCGGACCCACAGCTGTACCTCCTGGGGGACCCCCTCAGGGTAGAGGACCCCTGGTTGAAGACCACTGCTTTAATCCCAGCATGAGTAAATACATTATTTGAGTTACATTATTTCCTTTTTTTCTCCTGCAATTTAATCTTCTACTCTTGTGTGACAAATGCACATTGGACGCCATGGATACAGGAGGTTGTTCAGCTAATTTGGAAACAGTATACTGTTACCTACGATATAAAATACATTCTGATTTGACAGACAGCCATAATGCTATTTTCGTCCTTCCATCATATTTACATTACATTACAACGTCTAAACTCCTGCCTGTTGTGTATACATCTGCTGCAATAGTTCCTCGAGGTTCTTGAGGAATTTTGCGATAGGTTCTAGAGTTTGTGCCTCACACGGTGGACAACTGACCTAGAAATGAAAGACACAAAATGAAAGAATGTACTGCATATAAAGGCTTGACAATAGCACAGCATGTTTAACAGCAGTTTTTTTTTTTTGTCTGAATATGTGTGGTTACCAATGACCAATATATAAATAACGTGTTGGTTGGTTCAAAAGTCAATTGCAAACGTTTGTTTTGTAAAACCAAAAAAGATCATCAGTACAAATCCTGATTTTCATGAAAAAATCAAATAGTACTTAAACAATTTATTAATGCCATAATGTATAAGAAAACCCATCACAGTGAATAAATTAGTAGTGAATTAGCACAGATTCCCGCTAATCTCACCACATGTGACTTGCGATAAAAATGCAAGCAGGACTTACAGAGCTACCTTGTGAACGTAGATTCTCTTTTAAATGATAAATGTGGTCTGCCTCTGCATATAATTCCTCTTCAATGATAACGACCTCCAATTCACACGCATAGCACATTAAGGACATTTCTTTGCAATTTTCCTAAGAAAGAAAAACACATCTTTAGAATAGAGCCACAAAGCGATTATCAAAACTGGCATTCAATAACTCTGATCATAATCGTAACAAGTATTAGCATTTATTTGGGGGCCATGGTTCCAGTCATTTCCCAATGTAGGGTTCATAGATTTTTGGCAGCGAACCAAACTTTAAACTAGATCTCAACAAGTATGCAATCAAAGGAAGGACATAATAAATATTTAATGTAATTTCAAATACTTGCTCAAGAAATGCTTCCATTAAAAGCACACTAATATTTATCTTGAATATACTTATAATATATGAATCTAAAACTTACAGGAATCTCATTAAGGGTAGGAGCGTAAAGTGAGGCATCAGATTTCTGAAAGATTTCAGACGGAGAACAAAAATAAATTACAAACATTCCCTATTGACAGTGAAGTTTCAGACTGGTTAGAAAGCATAGGTAATGGTTGTTATTGTGGGTCTTGATTGCCAATGCACCACAGGTGTGCAGCCTAACCCAGCCCCAGAGTCCAATCAAGGCTATTTCAACCAGCCACCAACCACACACACAACAATTATTAAAAAAGTAAACTAGAGGGCTCTTATTTTACCACCGGCGTAGGCTAGTTTCAATCATGAATTCACAGCAAGCTGTTGCTGTGATCGTGGCAATGTTTTGTATGGACAAAAATTAGAGAAGTGGTCTAATTTATAAAAGGAATTATAGAATCCATACTAAACGTTTATGTAGGCAAAACATTCTGACTTGTGTACGCAGACCCACAGGCAATTATTATTTTACAAATCAGTCCACCTGGAAATGTGCACATGTGGACGTGCCTCATGACCCGATCCAAATTCAACCGTATATGGTCAATGCAAGCAGCACATGAATGTTGATGGATATAAATGACCTGGTATCAACAGTGCGTTTCTGTGAATCATAGCGATTACCAAAAAAGAAGATTAAGACTAAGTGCTGATTAATATAATATAATAATATAATAATATAACATTGAGTTGATGTGAGTCCTGTTCTCACCTCAAGGCTGGGATGTATTTTCTTCAGCCATAGCTGGAGTTCTTTTAGAACAGTGTTGGAGGGGGCAGCAGTGGCACATGCAGAGCTGCTCAGGATGCTTCAACAGAACAAGATGTAAGTGTTAACCAT
This sequence comes from Muraenolepis orangiensis, assembly GCA_027704905.1. Classification (NCBI taxonomy): domain Eukaryota; kingdom Metazoa; phylum Chordata; class Actinopteri; order Gadiformes; family Muraenolepididae; genus Muraenolepis; species Muraenolepis orangiensis. The sequence goes on from CM051003.1 coordinate 26,974,781, forward strand.
TTAAAAATGAGTTCGATTTCAGGTTCATGTGTTTGGACAAATATTCAGACACAAATACTTAGTTAGTAGTAGACAAGTAAACCTACGCATATTTTTGTAAAAAAAACGGCATTATAAATACGGTTTGTATTTGCGTTTAGGCGTCATATTTTGTATCATCTCAAAAGAACACCATCAAATAACTGTAAAAGTTACCTTAATTCTGTGTTTTCATATTTTCCACACACCACCAATAAAAAGCTACAGTTATTTTTCCCCACTCACAAGTATCACCTATCGGTGATCAGCCAAGAGAGAGTGCACTACGTGACTGACACGGGTGGCAGAAGCATGAAAAACATAGAAGGCTGGTCCAACAGGATGGTCTTATCTCATAATGGAATTCCTCGACTGAGAAGCTTCGAATGTGAATAGAATGTGCATGGCGAGATACAGCGGGCTCAGGGTTAGTGTTGACAGATGAAAAAGCCTGAATGAACATGTTAGAATATGTGCAGATTGGATGTGGATTGGATGGAGAACTACATCCAGGGACTGCTACATGACATACACAGCTCATATAAAGTAAGACCTTCTCTGAGCCTAGGAAGTTGCCAGGTTCACTATCCCCATGGCAAATAAAGAAGTTCATCAACTGAAAGGCTTGTATGACTGTAACTTGTATGACTGTAAACACTCTCAAAGTATTTCCTACAGGAAATAACCACTTGGCCAGATCCGGATGCTGTCCAGATCTCCAAAATAAAAATAAAAATAACTAATGACATTCACTACTCAGTATGTATGTTATAGTTTATATAGTATTGTGTTATAGTATATAGTTAGTTTTTGTATAGTGTTGTTTTGTATAGTATATAGTACTACATGGTGTTGTTTATAGTATATCATATTGTAGGTAGTATATAGTGTTGTTTAGTATATAGTGTTGTTTATAGTATAGTATTGTAGTATAGTTAATATTGATAAATACTAATAATTAATTAAGCATTACATTATATAATGAATAATTGATTTAAACATTTCTATAGTTAGATTTGTATTAAATTATTTTAGCATTTAATTATAATATAATATTATTATAATGATGTATTTCTGTATATATTTAGTTTTGACCCTTTGGCCCTCAATTGCTTTTCTACTGTGGACAAGTTACGACCTTTGCTGTCTATTATGGCTTGACAAACAGTTTATTTGGAGTTCAAAGCCTACTATGTAAAGACCGTCCATTAAATTATTAAATGATTAATTTCAACTTACCATATCATATAAAAACAAAGCCAAAGGTCTCTTGCGTGAAACTTGCGGCAGACACCACAGGGCAGCCCAAAATGTGCGAATTTCTGTAATGGAGGCATTTATTACAAAGTCATTATTATATCACTTGGGCTTATCATCAGAAATCCTCAGAAAGCCTAAATATGATGAAGAACAGTACAATCCTGTTGAGTTATCGTACATGTCTACCATGGAAAGTTATTCCATAACAAGTTCGTAATACGCTGTAAATGAAAGTGAAAGTAGATGCCGGCAGATGTAAGTGCTGGTCTTTTACATAAACCCTTTAACTAAGATTACAGGTCCCGACCCACGTGGATTCCCAGCCGCTAGGTGTACTTACAGGTGTTACGCATCACTGAACTTTTAGTTCTGGGTTTTCCACATCTGCGTTGAACAATATTAATAATCAGGAATGCAACAGGAAGCAGGAAAACAAGACCATTCGATTCGCACGCTCACTTACCGGTCGTTGCTGGACACCGCACAGCCTTACAAATATCACGGACGGTTTCACCAAGTCGGTCATCTGGTCAAAGGCGCTGCTCTCCACTCGAGAGGCAGAAGACACCATCACATGTTTACATCTCGATTGTTTGTTTTCCCGTGTTTTGCGTTTGCAAAAATACTATTGCGGCGAGTCAGTCAACGCGCCAAGGTTTTGTATCCGCCCTGATCGGCAGCTTGTTAAACAAGAGGGTGTGGCCTCATAAATTAACTTTAATTACGCTCTGTCGTACGTTAGTGGCACACGAATCATGTTAAGAACGTCACTGGGTTTTATTGTGATTGAAGGAAGGCATTATACATTGTTGTTGATTGTGCTACAAAAAAAAAAAAAGTATCGTATTTATTTCTCTGATCATTTTACTTTGTATTAATTATCAAACAGTATCATTTCATTTATTTTCACAAATTCAAAGAAAATAACATAAAGAAAGTCCAAGTGTCCTACATTTAATTTCATAACTTTATTGATTGTTGACCTGGAATCAAGAGTGAGTGTACAACATGTAATACTTCCACCCCTCACTTTGCTTTATACTTGTGTATTACGCCTATCAGGGGGGGAAGCTTAATTGGGGGGCCTCAGGCCTTGGTCTCATCCAGCTTCAGCAAAGCCAGGGAGCCCACTACTCCTTCTTTCCCATCCTTCCCATCCTCTTCTTCTTCATCTTCCTCATCCTCCTCCTCATCATCATCCTCCTCATCCTCATCGTCATCATCATCGTCATCATCATCCCCGGCATCATCCCCGGCTCCGCAGTCCTCCTGGTCTGGAGTGCTAGGGGCTGCAGTCTTCCAGTAGGCCGCGTACCCTGACGCCCCGTAGCCATAGCTCTCCTCACTACCGGCCTGCCGGCCGAACTTGACAGAGCGAGCTGCGAACAAACAAGAAGAGTTAGTGACTGGCCGACACAGCAGCACAGTGCTCCATGGCCCAACAGGTGCGTTAACTACAGGGGGCTTGGGAAACCGAATGTGAGCCATCGCCATACAGTCAATTACATGGTCATGATTATTATCATTTAAATTTTACAAACTAGCTACATTCAGGATAGTCTAATCAGTGGCTAGGGTGTTGGGCTCCCAGCCAAAATCTTTGAGCTTGATTTCCAACCACTGCCTGCTTCAGGTGTGAATGTAAGGACACAAACATTGAGAAGTAACCACACCAGCCACCACTGAACACATAACCGAGTGTAACCGTGAGTAGGGATACTTTGATCAGGTTTTTTGGGGCCGATCACCGTAATCAGAATCTGCCGATGGCGATCACATGGTGGGGGCCATGGGGATCTTCCATTTAAAGTTCCATATATTGTGTTTTGTTACCCAAAATAAAATGAAAGGATCTAGGAGCCCAATAGGATCGATCTGTATTTACCAGTAGCTTTCAACAGTGCTGCCGGGATTTTTGGTTCACACACACATTGCATTTACTTTTTCGCAGCGCACCGGGAAAAGTCTCATGTATTTTGCGCCATCTGATCAGCCGTTTTTGAGAGATACGATTAATCGGACAAGAGTGAATATCGGCCGATAAGGATCGGCGGCCCATCGATCGGCGCATCCCTAACCGTGAGTGTCCCACGGCTCCCGGCATGAGAAGCTTTAACCCACAGGCTCTAGCTTCATCACTAAAACATCTTTTAGGTGTCGGGCAGTGAGCTTTTCTCACTGCACAGCACCACTGGCGTCCGTTACACCAGCAATGCAGTCTGCGTGCAACTTACTGGACATGCTGAGGTCTTTGGTCTCCTGGGTCTCGTGGCCACATTTTGGACAGGGTGGCCCTTTACCCTTCTCCTGTTTGAACACTTTGCTCCGGGCATGGTCGTCACAGTAACAGGCCTGAGTAAACGGAAATTAGCTCAATTAAGTAACACATCTAGCCTTTTAGGATATTTGACAGACATTTAATCCATAATTTATTTTCTGTTCTTACAATATTATGATATATTAATATACATAATATTAATATATATATCATTAATATATATCATATTAATATATATATCATATTAAGCTCCGTCATTGATATAGGAAATGTGCGGGTGTGGGAGTATTGAAAGCTGTTGGACATAAGTAATCTATCATCAGACCTGTACGCTTATACTACTCATCTACCAAGACATCTAGACTAGCAGAATCATGTCGAGCCAGAATCTCAGCTCTCTCTCGTGCTCATCTCTATTAAAACACATGACTCATCAGACCAATCGTAAACGAGAAGGTAGGGTCTCTGTGCAGATCACAGTCAAAGACAGGAATCTCCAATAACCTAAAGATTGAGGGGCTAAGGTAACAATGTAAATTCTCTTTACCTTACAACGTAGGCAAGAATGTTGACCCAGTCTGTTGCAGGAAACACCTACAATTTGGACATGGGAAGAGATTAAAAGGATTACACTAGAAGCTATGACGTTTGGGCCAAACTCATCACTACTGATGGTTGATTTTTAACAATGTAATGTGATAACAGATAGATATAATAGATAAGTCTGTCATCGGGTATTGCACATAAGATTTTCACACCACTGCTTTATACTATACGTGTAAAGTGACAATAAACTTCTGTATAACTTGACAGTTATACAGAATTTTTTTAGTTGTGTGACTCACATTTGTATGTTTCTGCCTCAAGGATTTGGCAGCTTGCCTGGTGCTCAAACTGATCATCCTCACACAGGAAATTCATACAGAAGGAACAGCGGAACAGACGCCCCCCTGTCCACAGCAAAAAGTAAATATTACAAGTCATATGAACATTTCTGTTAAATGTAAAAGTCGCAGTGGATTTTGGATAGTACTCAACTTACCATGTTCCCAGACAGTGCGATCACATTCAATGCACTCTGCATCTACCAGTGGGCACAAACAAGCATGTGTACTGAGACACTTCCTACCATGGCACACCCAGGCTTCACAGAAATCACACACCGCCCCCTAGTGGAGAAAGAGACATTTTTTATTTCGACGATGCTTCTCAAGTTTAATTAAATGTACAAGCCATTAAACACACAGTAAATATCCCTCAACATCAATTGCTTGGGCACAATAGGGTATTTGAGTTGGACAAATCATGATCTTACCACCATCCCCATCCCAGTGATGTGAATCCCTGGATGTTTTATCACACAATCTGATGATTTCATGCATTTGGTTTTTCCTTTAAAAAAAAGAAAACATACAAAATAGTAAAAACAGTCATTGATATATCTGGTTCACTTCAGAATAAGACTCAACATTATATATGGGAGAGAAAATTGAGAAGTATTTATGAGTATTACTCTGTGTTCAAATAAAGTCATAGAGCCGAAGACCAGATTGCTCACCACATTGACCACACATGGGCAGCTTTTGCACTGAACCACAAAAGTAGCAGAACGCTCTGTTCTTCTGTCTCCTATTGGGCCCAACAGCAATATAACCATAAGCAGATGACATTGGGAACAAGTTGTCATCTGCTGAGTCATGGCAATGTTGTATTTTATATTTTGTAATGAGACAGTACTTACCTCTGGCATTTGTCACATTCCTGCAATACCAAATGTAAAAACAATCGGACTGATTTAGAATATTACAGGGACCACCGTATGTATTGCCAAGTATGAGTAGCCAAAACGTATCTCAAAGTATGAGATGCATTGAAAAAGGATGCCTCCCACATGTTCAAAAAGTCCAATGCAGAGGTAGGTTATAATCATTAGGTTTATTACCATTGCAAAATTGCAAGCATGTTTGGCTACGTCGATATGGTCCCGGTTCGCTCGACTTTGCTTCTCCCGTTCCTTGCGACTCTCAGCCTTCTTACGGGCACCGGTTTTCTTTTTAGGCATCTTGCTGATAAACAATACAATGAACTTTACCTGCAAACGAAGAATACAAACAAGTAATACTTATGATCAAGCGGAACGCTGTCGACTCGCTAGATGTCTTTTTTTTTTTACTGTTATTTTTGACCAACAAAACGGACTCTCAAGTCACTATATGCGGAGAGCCACCCATGATATGTTAGATTAAATTAAATCATATCACATTATATGGCGACCGAGTGTAAGCCCCTCTGAACCACAGTAAGAGTGACGATTCATCTATCCGTGTGTGAGTTATGAGCGTAGTTGTTTCTTAGCTAAGGTATAGTAGTAACGTGTCACCTGCACACACCAGTGTAAGTAATCATATGTAGACAACGTTCATGTATATGAAAGTTAACGACGGACCGTGTATATGTTAACCATGTATTTCAATAGCTTACCAAAATTGAGAATCAGCCCCGTGGTTTGATGAAGATGGGTAAAAAAAAAGGCGACAAGCACGAGAGTGCAGCACGGAAATGTGTCCGGGTAAAACGTTGGCGACGAGATACGTTCAGCTTCTTTACTGTAGCTACAAATCGTGATTTAATTCCATTAACAACAAACAGTCTCGGTCAAACATGAAAATGTGAATATACTCTTAATAAATCACTTTTATTTACTCAATATACATTAGTTACATTCCGAAAAGTGATGTAATGCGCGAGCGAATAGTTTTCTTCGAGACATTTGTAGCGGCGTTTAAGTACTACTTCCGATTCTTCCGACACGCTTCCCACGTGGGAGCGAGTGGACCAATCAGGAGTCAGACGGGCTGACCCCCCCAAACAACAACAGTCTATATGGTCGCCGGTGGAGGTGCTCTGGTCGGAGGAGCACCGTGGGGACACCTCAAAGGAAAGCCAACGTCTGCTGCTAGTTATAACTATAACCACAGCTTGAGCTTGCGTACAGAAAATATATACACATAAAGTCTTTAAATATACAAATATTTTTTATTTTTTTCCCTTTGTTTTATTTGTTTAACAAAGAGAGAGACGAGCTTTCCCGACGCCGGGCAAGGTGTTGCCTCGGCAGCGGAGTGCAGGACCCTTGCATCCGAAACAATGGCAGCATCCCTCATCCGAGCCTGCTGCAACATTGCTCTCTCCGCCTGGCTCCTGTCGTTTTGTTTCGGTCGTTTGTTGTGCATGGAGTTCACGGTAGCGGAGAAGGAAGAATGGTACACGGCGTTCATCAACATAACATACGTGGACCCTGTCACCTCAGAACACAAAACCGATAAATCCGAGTGTGGTCGCTATGGCGAGCACTCGCCTAAGAAAGAAGCCCGGGGACTAGTGTTATTGCCTACCTTCTTTCGGGACAGACAAGGTTGCCACATCAATGTGCGATTTCCAATCGCGTCCGAAAACGTCGGCTGGGTGGCGTTGATCGCTGCGGGGAATTGTACCTTTCGGGAGAAAATCAGCAACGCTGCAAGTCGCAATGCATCCGCGGTTGTCATCTACAACGTGGGCTCCAACAACCCCAACGACACCATAACGATGCCCCACCAAGGTGAGGACAGCCGTCCGAGTTTCACCACGTTGCAGCCTAGATGCGTTTTGTTTTCTTATCTTTTTTTCTTATCTAGATTGGTTGACTCTCCACTTGTCCACTCTTCCTTTGAACTATATCCACATTGTTAACTATGTTGGCTTATTTTTATCGTTGTACAGTGACATCCTCCATTGCTTTATTTTTGCCTGTGTTTCCAGATATTTGAAATGGTCAATACCGCGGGCTTTAGGTGAATATTATTTGTGGTAAGGGGTTGTAATTCATTTTATAGTGAAGGAGCAGTGGGATACCACTTATTGGAGGGGGTGGCATGTGCGTTACGTTATATAGTGGTACACTTGTGGGAACATTTAAATATGTTATCTGTTGTTTGTGTTTTTCCCCCAAAGATAATCAATTCAGATATAGGCCAGTGTCATTAAGTAGCAGGTTGGGTGTGTTGCTCAAGGTTGCCTTCAGGTAGGCTGCGGACATGGGCAATCGAACAGTACCTTTCCCTGTGTACTATCCTGCCCCCATTGATAACAGTCATGAACTCACAGCTATACGCTTGGCGGCAGCAGCAGCACCACACCGTAGCAGTGGCAGGTCGTGGGTCACTGAGGTTAGTAGTCACCGAGGGAGTTACTAGAGATGTAGAGTAGCCTACATTTAGTTTTCCACAAAATGCAATGTTTACCAATTTTTAGTGTTAGGCAGTGAGGCAACAACAGGTTGTTTGTACCCGCTGAAGCATCAACCAATGAAAGGCAGATGTCAATCTGTAGGGGTGTCAGTGAAGAGAATCCGAGAGCTGGGGTCTTTATATTATTTATGACATAGCTAGTAGGCAGCAAGGGCATACATGTGATCACATGCATGAAAGGGAGCCACGGTGAACATTACATTACAGTCATTGTGTCCAAAGTGACTTACAATAGTGTGTTCAACAAAGGTAGGCAAGAGAACAACCAGAAGTGCATTTCATTCCCAAGTCTCCAGGAACTGAACCAGGGCTCAGGTGTACAATAATGTGCCAAGAACTAACATTAATTAGCCAATAACTTGACAAACAATAGAACAATATCTACCTTACTAACTAAGAAGCAAACAATGAACCAAGTACAGGCACCTTCCAAGGCAGAAAGGGAGGGATGATTACAGGAGAGAAGGGCGTGATAGGGCTGTGAAGGCAATCAACTGGTACTGTCAGCACACTATCATCCACACACCTAACAAGGTATAGTTCAAACCGGCTCTCTACCCAGCTTGCACGAGGAATTCATATTTAATTCATTCTTATGAATTACATTTAAATTATTCATCTTTAAATCTATTTATATAAAGACCTTCTAGTCTAAAAATAGCCTGGATGTTTTTAGTGTATGTTTTTAGTGTAGTCTGCATTGTGTAACCATTTTTTATGCTGGTTTCTCAATTTGCTGTGTGGGAGTGGAGTGTCTCACTAGCAGTCTGTCATATCCACTATAATCTGCCCTAAACACAAGAGCCAGCTAAAGAGATATCTCTGCAGTGGCTACGCCGTGGTTTTCACTGCCCAATTTTTGCCAACAGTGGGTTTAAAACATCACCCTGTTGATTGGTTGAGTCACAGCCTGCCTGCATAGATATAATCTTATCTGGTCTATTTTTAAGTTCTCTGGCTATATCACAGTGGGCAGCAAGGGCACTTTAGGGGTTTAGGGCTTGAGGATATCCTGACTAGATGCCCGTTTCTGTATATCTGCCAGTTAAGGAATAAAAGCAATATTGGACTGGGGTTTCTACTTGTAGTTTTGCTCTAGGCTTGGGTTATAGACGATGCTGTTTATTATGTGGAGGGCTTTTCTAATACTGCTGTAGGGTACTCATGCATTCTGAGTCCACTACAACAGTGAGTCCACTGTTTTCTCTTTGCATTAATTTGTTTAAAGCCTTATCCAGGTGGCCAGTGTACAAACTCAGCGTTGAGTGTCAGTGTCTCTTCTAAAGCAAGTTTAGAAGAGGCTGGTTATTGTTGAATATTACCATGAAAATACATTAATGCATTTACTTCATGATCACAAGGAAGGCTGGCATGTTACTAAGGCCAGTTTTTTTTTCTTCTTTTGTTATTTTGTAATTCAGACAGCTGGCTTGCCAGGAGGTTGTCAGGTCTGTTTAGATTTAGCCAAATCCCTTCATTAATCCCCTTGTGTGTCAGGGTTTCTACCTTTTAACTGTGATGGGAGACCTTGCCCTTTCGCTGGCCACCATTGCCTTTTAACTAAATGGAATGACACAATAAATTGTATTAAACCTTACCTGCGATTTGCCAAGCATATAGATATTTCCTGCCACCTGAGAACCATCTAGTAGACCTTGATGACTCTTGCTCTTACTTTCACATCTTGGCTTCTGATCTCGACCTCCTCTACAGAATGGGAGGAAAATATGTTATGTGGCGGGAGGGAGGGAGGGAGAGAGGGAGAGAGGGAGAGAGGGAGGCATAAAGAGAGAGATATCCTGCAGCCTCTGTAGAGTTGAGAAAACCCTGACTGAATCTGTATCAGCCGCTTTCTGCTTTCCACCTCCTGAGTATCTCCGGATGGAGGTCTCGGTCCCAGCGAGGGTGTTATTGTACCTCTGGCTCAGGGCCTTCACCACACTGGGGGTTTGAGGGGTGTCCCTCAGGGCCACGTGTCTGGCACCTTGCCAGGGGAGGACTTCTGCCGATGGCAGTGTGAATACTCAATGCACTTAGCCTGAGAGGTATAACAGTGAGTTATCGGAGGATGGAGGACGATGAAACACTCTGCAACAGTTTTTAGACATCATACATCTGATCCATACAGAAAAGCTCATCCAGCCTGAGTTGTTGAGTTGTTTTGCTAATTAGGGCACATTTTAGCTAATGAGGTTGTTTATTGTTGTAGAAGACCCTCCTTTAAATAAAACACAAGCTTTGCATATGTTTAGTGGTAATGTTAATAGTATCTTATGACCACTGCAGCCCAGTAAACTAGACTCGACCCTAATGATAGAAATTGGAAATTAGACAAAACCTAATTGGTTGGTTTTGTCTATTTTAAGCAAATCCTAGCTCCTTGAGATCAGGAGTTAGGCCTAGTTGCTTACTTATACCGTTTGCACACTGGGCTAAAATATGGTATTCGCGGAGCTGCAGAACTAGTCTCGATTCGCTTTTGCTTTCACACTGGCAAGTAATGCGCATTTGCTAACCAACTAGTGCGCATTAACTAATCCACCTTGGGTAGGTGGTTTTGTTCCCGGAGTAACTAGTTTGGGTGCAAAGCAATACAACTACTACGGGTTTGCTTCCTGTGTGTGAACAGAATCTGAACAAAAACCTGGTTTTGAGTGTGCAGCGAATCGCAAATTAGAGTATGAACATAAGTGTATTTGATGCGCACTAACTAATACGGTATCGACTACCGTATTACTACTAATACGGGAGTCCATACCATATTCAGTGTGAAAGCGGTATTCCAGTATCAACAGGAACAATGAATACAATGAACACTTCAAAAACACCCTGAACGCGTTTCTCACAACTATGTCAAAGAAAGAGAACCAATGGCTTTGGAAGAAAGGCTTTCCATCTTACTAGGGATGAGGGAGGGGGGAATCTATTTATGTGAGTGTCGGGATTCTTTGCATCCATAATTTTAGTCAGGTTGGCTTAAAAAAAAGTTATGATAAAAATGTTATCTTAGGGGAAGCAAATACTTGTAAGCGTGCTTCAGAAGAGGCTATAGCGTATTCGTCAATAATAAACTTGCATCAGGTACAGTATGTTCTGTTCAAACCTAAACCCCAACCTTAAACCCATACCGTCAACCACTCAATATATTGTAACATTGTATTGCAATAATTCCAGAATCCCATATCGGCACAAAAAAACTAGTTTGGTATCGTAAGGCCCCTGCTGATAGCGCGTGTGACTCCTCCAGGCACAGGGGACATAATCGCCGTCATGATCCCGGAGCCTAAGGGGCGGGACATGGTGACGCTGCTGGAGCAGGGTGTGGAGGTTGGGATGGACATCACAGTGGGGACACGCAACCTGCAGAAGTACGTGAGCCGAACGTCGGTGGTGTTTGTGTCCATCTCCTTCATCGTCCTCATGACCATCTCCCTGGCATGGCTGGTCTTCTACTACATCCAGAGGTTCCGATATGTCAACGAGCACAACCGCAACCAGGTAGGCCTTCTGATCAGATTCTGAACATTGTATTTTCTGTCCAGTCGGACAGAAAACTGGTCTTTGTTGTGGCTCACATTGAAACATAAGTCACACAATATCCCTTAACGGCAGACGTAACGGAAGGGGAGAGGGAGAGACAGAGAAGGAGGGAGAGAGATAGAGATTGCTCAATAATTAGATCGGTTTTATTAAACATCAACATTGATGTAGTGGTGAGTTAGCAGTGACAGTGATCTTCTTTGGGGGGCTTTTTTAGAGGTGTCACGGGAACGTTTTGGCAGCGGGGAAGCATCGTCCGAGACTCGGCGGGCCACCCTAATTCAAACGCTTCCCATTTCCCATTTCCCCATTTGGTTGCTCTTAACATTAAAACATGCCGGTGTCTGTGACGGACACTGTCGTTTACCTGGTGGTTGTCATAGTAACGGGGGACCACAAAGCAGGTTAGGAACCTAACCTGGACTGATTGCGGATTACAGAGCTCATTACTTGCATTTTTGCTCACAATAAACAAACAAATCATTGTTGCAGGATCCAGACAGACCTCAGCTTGGGTTCAAATGCCAATGTGTTGAGTCGGAAAAGTTGTGTTGTACAGTATGTGTATGTTTTATGTGAAGTTAACAACGGTGAGAGTGAAAATCAACAATGAGTCATTTGAAATACCTAGGTGTAAGAAGGTTGTTTTGGTAACCAAGGAAAGGGGCTCCTTTCCACACATGTTCAGCTCCATTTGATCTCATTAGCGATGGAAGTGGTTGCTGTAGGCGGGGGCCAGGTAACTCAAACAGAAACTGCCGAGAGGGTTTGGGTCACAGCTGTCGTGGTGTATGAACGGTGTATTTAGTAAACTGGTACTGTACTGGTTCTTTACTTGTACAGAACAGCAGGGCATGGATAGTACCTGGAATCTAGACCCATGTGTTCATGTATCTGGAACTTAAAGGACTATCTGGGCCCCCAGGTGTATCTGGTTTTCTTTCTGACATTTATGGGGAAGATATTAATAAGGAAAATATACATAATGTGAGGTGTGCTATTGGTGCAAAACTCACGATCATAGGGTCGATTTTAAACCTAGACCTTTAAATCTAGTCTTCACTTCTGTTTCTCTTCTGTGCTTTACTGGGTTGTATATTAAACAGTTTTCTTTTGTAGTCTTTTAGTTGTTGTTGTTGCTGTTGATCTTGTATCGTAGTGATTTCATGTTCATTTTCATCTCCTCCAGAGACGCCTGGGAGACGCAGCCAAGAAGGCTATAAGCCGCTTACAAGTACGGACCATCAAGAAAGGGGACAAGGTTGGTACGGTTTCATTGATCCGTTGTCACATATTTAAACCTAATCACTTGTTGGAAGACACGGTGGTGATCTTACCAGAGCTTGTGAATCACACAGATTCTTCCCTGACTGAGGGTCATCTCAAAGGCTTGTTTACTAGGGTGAAACATTGTGAAGCCTTCACGCACAAAGTACTCGAGTTCATTGTGGAAAGCCACGCTAGAGACATGTTCATTTCTGATTCTGATTTGGGTTAACCTGTGTTTTCAATTCCATAACAGCAAATTTCAATTTTCCAGATCCAATGTTGAATGGGAAAATAACGCATTCATGGCAGCCTTTAAAGATCATTGTCAATGACAAACCGAAAATGTGACCGCTTATGGATTCCAACCATTATTGCAATGCGATAATGCAATGTGTGTATTTGTAGTGTTTTTTAGTAAAAATACCATGTAGTAGCAGGTTATACAAAGAGTACTACATCCAAATCTGAATCAGAAGGCCTTTATTGTCATTGTCATCATATATATATATACATACACAGCAAAACAAGATGTATATGTCCACAGACACAAAGCTAAGAGGAGACATTACCTTAATGTGTGTTTGCTAGCGATGGTTAATTATAAACCATTATAAATTGTAAACCAATGAGATGTTCAGATGTGCCTGTTGCTGCACCCCGTTCCAAGTAGTTCAGTTAACCATAAACAACTAAACTTAGTTTACTCCAATGTATGTTTCTGGTACAGTACAGTTAGGACTTCTCCCAGGTACAACCAGCTCAGACATCCATCTCTTTGGAACAGGTCTTTGGACAGAGTAGACCTCTAAATGAGAAAGAAACAGGCAAACAGACCCTAATTCAGGGCAACACAAAAACACCATGGCTCAACAGAGTTTAGCCTGTTGCCTTTTAGTAAAAAACAATCCATCAAACCTTTGTGTTTTGGGGGTGGGTTTAAGTTTATTTCTACTTCCATACTTAATCATGCTTGTCCTATGTTGCAGATAATTGATTCAGACTTCGACAGCTGTGCAGTGTGCATTGAAAGTTACAAGCCTAATGACATTGTTAGGATATTACCATGCAGGTAAAACATGGCTCTGCTCATTTCCTTAGTCAAACTCATTGCATGTGCATTGTTATTATTCAAACTGTTCATTCAGTGCATCATATATAGTTGACCTTAAGAGGTATGTTGTTTGTTTAATTGTTTGCTCAGGCATTTGTTCCACAAACACTGCATAGACCCATGGCTGCAGGACCAGAGGACTTGTCCCATGTGCAAAACCGACATCCTAAAGGCCCTGGGTATCATGGTAAGGCAACGCAGTCAACATGAACTCTCTTCACAATGATTGTGGGATGTAGTCCTTTATAGGAATATAATGTAGTTCTAATATAAGAGGGACCCTAAAAACCAGCACTTTGTAAAATTAATGGTGCTGGGTATTGACTGAAAGAATAATGTAGTGGATACACACGTCCAAGGGGAGTTTTCTCCACAGGGAAGAGGAGGAATTAGGTGATCCGGAGGAATCTAAGCAGAGCCTCTATGTGAGAAAGACCTGGGTGAGGTGGTCCAAGCCTCTGTTCAGGACGCCTCCCTCTAGAGGTGTTCTGGGCGCCACCACCTGGCAGACCCTGGGGCCCACCCAAGACACGTTAGAGGGAGTATAGATCCCCGCACGCCTAGTGGTCCCCCAGGGTGAGCTGGACGAAGTTGTCTGGGAAAGGGACGGGAGACCCTGAGCTGCCCTACTTTCCCCGTGACCCTGTGTGGAGCAGCGGCAAGAAGATGGATGAATGGGAAGACTAGGCTACCGCTTCTGTTAAGAAACCCTCGGCATAGTTCTGCAGACTAACAGTCTGGTCTTCTTCTTCTTCCAGCCAAACACAGACGACTTGGACGAGATCCCCCCAGAGTACGAGGCTGCCGTTGGGGCTACTTCATCCAATGGCCTCACTAGAGCCAGTGAGATGGCGGTGAACCAGAGCTCCGTAGTGCTGGACCCCATAGCGGGGACCATCAGCCTGCATCAGCTCTCCGACCACCACCAGGAAGTACCTCCGGTACCAGAAAACTACACT
>CM051003.1:26994504-26999504 GCA_027704905.1 Muraenolepis orangiensis
GAGACACGCTCGACCTCCGCTCCGTTGATGAGGATGGGGTGAACTCTGGTCTTCCTGAAGTCGACGATGAGCTCCTTGGTCTTCTTGGTGTTGAGTGCCAGGTTGTTGTCAGCGCACCATGCCACCAGGTGCTGGACCTCCTCCCTGTAGGCTGCCTCATCGTTGTTTTTGATGAGGCCCACCACCATTGTGTCGTCGGCAAACTTGATGATGGTGTTTGTACCCTGTACAGGAGTGCAGTCGTGGGTGAAGAGGGAGTAGAGGAGAGGGCTCAGAACACAGCCTTGTGGAACGCCGGTGTTTAGTGTGAGGGTGGAGGAGGTGAGATGGTCTAACCTGACTGACTGGGGTCTGTTGGTTAGGAAGTCTAATAACCAGTTACAAACTGAGGGGTTTATGTCAAGGTTCTTGATTTTCATGAGGTCACCAAGTTTGAAGATGAGTTTGGAGGGGATGATGGTGTTAAATGCTGAGCTGAAGTCTATACAGTATAATACAATACAGTTTGGACCTCCATAATATGGGCCAGTGAGGTGTGTGTGTGTGTGTGTGTGTGTGTGTGTGTGTGTGTGTGTGTGTGTGTGTGTGTGTGTGTGTGTGTGTGTGTGTGTGTGTGTGTGTGTGTGTGTGTGTGTGTGTGTGTGTGTGTGTGTGTGTGTGTGTGTGTGTGTGTGTGTGTGTGTGTGTGTGTGTGTGTGTGTGTGTGTGTGGCATGTGTATGATGCTAAAACCTTGCTTAGCCATTTTACTGCAGAAGCTCACCCAAACTTTCCTTCTCCCCCCAGACCTCCCCTCACTGAGCAGCGGCTCAGACTCCCCCAGTACAGCGGACTACATGGGCGTGTCCGACGGGAAGCAGTCTGCGGAGGACCAAGCGCTCGGCAATAATTTCTGAGTGTGCCATTCGTGTCGACTTGGCTTCACAAAAACCTTGGAAACCAAGGAAAACCCTAATAAAGCCCGAATCAGCAGCACAGCATCACTTCGCTGTCTTTCTTATTCTTCTTGTCTAATGTATTCTCTTCCAACACATGGTTGCTGGGAATCTGGTGCTGACTGATATCATCATGGCACTTGTGTTATTGGGTTGCTTCTGCTGATGGGCCACCTCCCCTCCCCTCCCCTCCCCTCCTCCCTACGGTTAAATGGGAGGAGCCTTAAGAATGTTAAGGGACATCAGATGTGTGTATGGGGAGGGGGGTGGCATCCTAATTCCAGTCTTTTTTTTGTTTTCCCTTTGGTTGTTGGTTTATTTTGTATTCTGCATTATATGTGCCTTATGTGAATGTTTTTTCACTGCCAACACATTACAGAATGGATTATTTATATCTAACATGTGTACTTAGGGTACATCACAACCGCTTTAAATGTGTCAAAACGTCTGGTAGGTTCTCCCACCAGTGGTTTTCTCTTTAAACTCTAAACTAAACACCAGGTAATTTGACCATTGGAATATCATTTAAATGACCAGCATGTTTGTTGAGATTGTTCAAATATGTGTTGTCCTCATGCACAAATACAGGTTTAATGTAATACACATGTTCTACTGTTTACTCCGTTACCCCAGGTGTATGTACAGTTTTGTTAGACAGCCAGACGGCTAACAAAATGTTAAACTAAGACTTGGCCTAAGTCAATGTGGAATTTACTGTTTATTTGCATAGCAAATGACTAGAGGCACACATATGAAATGGTCCTCACTCAACCATTTGATAATATATGCACATTTGATGAAGAATAAGCCTGGATATATTACATTTGTACCTCCATCATCTGGTCTTCTGCTGAACTGCAGAACTTTTTATTTTTGTATCCATTTGTCTGGATTTCTGAAACCTTTTGTGGTGTGGCGTGAATTATGCGTTGTTCAAGCCGTCCTTACCCGTTGACAATCATGATACTAGTGCAGTTGTACTATGGATGTCCCTCACTGCCCCTTTCTTACTGTTGCTGGTTTACTAGGGACAAGCATCACAACAAATGGCTATGGGCTATTTGGGTGCTGACTGTAGCATATTGCAAACAGAATGTGCCAAACTTGTAGGATGTGTCTTGTCTGTTCATCTCAATTAAAAAGAAAAGGACATTTAATTTTCAATCGATGTTATCAAAGGGTGTATATTTTGGTATGCAAAGTTTATTTTTGTAAGAAAGTGAAAGTGAACAATGGAATGTTTATAAAAGCCCAATTTGGTTGTTTTGTATTTATTGGGTGATTTGTGGAAGAATGTTCAGCAAGACTCCCACGTTAATGTGTTAATCATTACTTGTCACCCCATGGTGTGTGTGTGCGTGTGCGAGAGAGACTTCCTGTACTTGTAATATTTACCAACTGTCTTGGGATTATGTACAAAAAAAACGAATTGGTTAATTTTACAAAACCATGAACCAACCATATTTAACCATGCTGTATGTTTCGTCCGTGATGTTTAATTTTGTCTGGGTTAGGGTTTGTCTGTTGGTTTATATGTTCTATATTTTTGTAGTTTTGCCTTTGACAAATGCACTTTATTATTCCAGAAGGGGGAAAGGGAGTACGCTTTTGACTTCTGAAAGTCTTACTTGGACTTTACTGTTGCTTTGTGAATGTATGACGTTGTATAATTTGTTTCAACAGCATTGCTCTTTTGTATGGAGTAAGGCATACAGTTGTGACATGCTTTACTGTGTTGCATGAGTAAGTATTCATGACTGTTAAGGAAGCCACAATAAAAGCAAATGTTTCAATGTAATTTGTTTGTTTTCATGTACCAAACCACCCCCAACAGCCAGGGGATTTTCTGTTCGAGACATATTCTGGTCTGGTAAACTGTGTGTGTGTGTATATATATATATATATATTATATATATAATATATATATATAAAACTTGTGGTCGTATTTAACGAGATACCCTATAGAAGCGGCCTGTCATAGGTCAAATAAAGACCATTTAACCTGTGCAGATTTTTCATCAGTCGAACAGTGACACCTAGTGGTAAAACTAGTGGCTTTGAAACTTTATAGTTTCAAACTTAATTCCGTTTGGAACTGGAACCGCATTCTTTGCTACCACTTACTAGTATGACAACATGCACAACAATCTTTCAGAAGCATTATGGAATACATTTTATTAACATGTAAAAGAACAGCCGTAACCATTTTTCCATATAAAACCAACAATACCAGCTGAAATTCATAAAATACTGTACAAAGAAATGATTGTACAATATTAAATTCACAGTAGTGAATGATTTGAAATATTAATTTCAGTTTAACAGTAAGAAAGGCCTAAAACCAATCCAGAACCATTGAGGTAGAGCCACCAAGATTGAGTTATAGTAAAAGATTGATCATAAAAAGGTAAAAAATATTCTTTAAAACACAAAACATAGATAGATAATGTGCCATTTTATATCAATAGTGCGAAGTGATTGTGTGAGAGAGAAAGAGAGTAGAAAGAGTAGAAATCCGAGATGAGCACAATTCAGACAACTAACCGCCTCTAAGGAACAACCTTGGGCAGGGGCCAGTGGAGACTGTGGTATTCAGAATGGGGGTCTCAGTGAACTCTACCACACAGGGTCCTGTGGTGCAAGGGGAGCCCTCCAGCTCCAGGAGGGTCACGTTGTTGGGGGCCGCCGTGCTGAGGACGTTGGCAGGCACAAAGAGAGTCACCTGGGGCCCCCGGACTGGCCAGTAACGTCCCAGGTTGAAGCCGTTGATCCAAACCTGGCCCTGAAATGACCAATACCAAAACACTGAGGAATGACATATATCCCGCTATGTTGAGGTTAAAGAGTCCAGGTTCATGTTGCGTCATTTGTGTGAATTTCTAATGACGACAAATAACATACTGTACTTTTTGAAAAGGCATTCAGAAAGGCAAACATTCAGGAAAGGAAACATGTCATAACTTACTTTGTGTATACACAGTATAAATATGTATAAAAATATTATGTAGCGCCACACCTTTCTCCAGCCGGGGAACTGAACGTAGGTGTCCTGGGGGAGGTCTGGGATGCCATCAGGAATTCTGAAGCTTCCTGAGTAGAAGGTGGGAAGGGAGAGGCCGGCAGGCGAGCTGGCAGGGTGGCTGGAGCCCGGCGCCTGGGTCTTCTGTATGAGCCCCTGGCTGACTGCTTCGTCGATGTTCAGACTGTACATGGTCCAGCCACTAAGTACATCTTCGCCTAATGTCAGATTGGAGACCAAGCCCTGTGTGGTTGATTTTGTGGGGGTGAGGAAACTAAAACGTAATTGTAACATAATCTCATATATATATACAGTGCTGCTCGAAAGTATGTGAACCCCCTAGACATGGTCATTGTAATTGTACAAAAATGTAAAATAACCTTATTAAATGTATATCCAAACACCAATTTGTAAAGCAGGACTTTCCAAATAATGGACACAAACAAAGAAAAATGATGTATTTTCATTATTTATTCAAAAAAAGTGGTTTCTCCCACAAAAACTGAAAATATGACTTGTGCAAAAGTATGTGAACCCTTTTGGTTAATAGCGTGTGGCACCTCCTTTTGCAGCCATTACTGCAATCAAACGTTTTCTATAGCCACTGACCAGTCTCTCGCATCTGCTGTGGGGGATTTTTGCCCACTCTTCCTTGCAGAACTCAGCCAGTTGAGAAAGGTTGGAGGGACATCTGGCATGTACCCCCCGCTTCAGGTCTAGCCACAACATTTCAATTGGATTGAGGTCCGGACTTTGACTTGGCCAATCCAGAGTACGAATCCTCTTTTTTCTGAACCATTCCTTGGTAGATTTGCTGGTATGTTTTGGGTCGTTGTCTTGTTGAAAAACCCATTTACGGCCCAGTTTCAACTTCCTGACTGATGGCTGGAGATTCTTATCAAGAATTTGCTGATACACTTCAGAATTTTTCCCTGGATGATATGGAGTTGTCCAGGTCCAGAAGCAGAGAAGCAGCCCCATACCTTAACATTTCCACCACCATGCTTCACTGTTGGGATGAGGTTATTTTCTTCATGTGCTGTGTTG
>CM051003.1:27004504-27077004 GCA_027704905.1 Muraenolepis orangiensis
CCTACCCCATCTCATCATAACACAGTCTGCTTCTGTTTTCCAGTGTGCCGCTGTGATCCCCACCTGAAGGATTCCAGCCAGCATCATAGACACACATTTTTTCTCATTTAACTATTTGCACTTTATTGTTTTGTTGTAAATTACAATGTATGTAACTTATGGCACCCATTGCACTCCTGAACCGTCCTTGGAAGGAGGAATCCCCCACTCTGTGTTCCTTCTCAAGATTTCTAATTTGTTTATTTTTCTTGCCTTTAAGGTTTGTAAATGTGTGGCCTGTGAAGCCCTTTGAAACTGTAAGTGTGATAAAGGGCTATGCAAATAAAATTGACTTGCCCTTCACTTGCCCGTTGAGCGTTAAGCCCTGACACAATACAACTTGAAAGTGGTTGTAAACAAGTGTTTTAACCTAAAAGGTTATACTGTACATCATGTAAAATGTCTGTTCATTGGACTTGCCTGGACGGATATGATGGGCCCTCCGTTCTGATATAGTAAAGGCTTCATCATGGGCAGTAACTTCCCCATCCATTTGTCCACCGCTGCAATGTAATCTATAGAATAATGAATTATACAACGTATATTACACCATACAACCCAAGCCATAAATCATGTACACACATCCTTTTTCAT
Organism: Muraenolepis orangiensis; assembly: GCA_027704905.1. Classification (NCBI taxonomy): domain Eukaryota; kingdom Metazoa; phylum Chordata; class Actinopteri; order Gadiformes; family Muraenolepididae; genus Muraenolepis; species Muraenolepis orangiensis. The sequence goes on from CM051003.1 coordinate 27,005,138, forward strand.
CATTTGAGGTTTGCCCTGTTCACATACCTGGGTCTGAAGAGCGCAGCACGATGCTTCTCTTCTTCAGTAGCCAGGCAGGCAAGCCGCCCTAAAGGATATCAGTATTCATTACACTAAAACATCTCAGGCATATCCTCTTGAAGAGTTGCCCAGTCCTCTTCCCTGCCTGATAAATCCAAACACTGACATGGATATCTCTCACCATATCCCACTCTGCACATATGTAGGGACCAGGCCGCAGAATCACCAGTAAACCAATGTCTTGGGCCAGCTGAAGGAAGTGCTGCACGTCTCTGTCGCCGTTGAAATTGTACTGATTTGGAGACGGCTCATGGAAGTTCCAGGGAATATACCTTCCAGAAGAAAAAAAGGATTTAAAGTTGGACACACAAGTGACTTGTGTTTACATTCAATCCGATCTCGGCAGCTTCATGTTAAGAGAAAACTCTCAGCTACAAACTTTTAGATTCAAAATATGAGATGTTTTTTTTTTTTACTGCTGTTTCAGAGTCCTCTTAGTGGTGAGATAAAATGTTTTGTGAATACGTTCCCTAGTTCATATATTTTGTACAATGTCCTTGACCACAAAATGCCCCCAATCTCCCATCAAGGACAGTAAAGTCCATCTTAATCCAGGTACCTGGTTTGGTCGGTGAACTGTTGGATGCACACAGAAATGTACACAATTCAGCTAAATGAAAAGAGTAAACGTACGTCTGGATGGTATTCAGTCCAGCCATGTACATCTTGAGCAGGCGGTCTTTCCAGTACACTCTGGGGATCCTGTTGTAGTGTATGCTCCCAGAGATGTAGCGGAATTCTTCGCCGTCCTTGCGAAAGCAGTCATTTTTGTAGTCCACACTGAATGACCGTGGTGCCCCAAGCTAATGGGACAGAAGTGGAAAACCACTATTTTTAAGTCAGAATATTTGGAAGCACACAGGCAGTGCAACCTATCATGTGATCAAGACATAGAGGAAATCTGTATGGAGGAAACATGTGGTCAGCACTGGCAACAACTGATTCACTTTAGTCAGATTCTGTTCTTTATGAAACAAGACTGCCACTACTCATCAGTAAAGTGATGAAACTATGAAAAAGTTCTGAATAGAGCAGTCCTTGGTTTCTCGTACTTACACAGCACCACAGGGTGTGAAATATATGCAATGTAGTTATTGCATATCACCGCATATCATTTTGATGACTCAACATGAGTCATCATAACATGAGGTTGTTATGAGCAAAGGACTGCGTCTCATGTGACACCTGACAATATACTAGCGATTAGGTCTAAAGTGATCTGGTGTCAGTTCAAAGTGGGAATTAACAATCAAAACATCTTAATATGAATGTGTACAGGTGCCAGGTAATGTGGGATGGATGTATAATGTATCACGGGAGTCATATTGATATTGTCATTGGTAATGACAATTGGTAATTGGTCATATTAGCACTCACAGTAAGCATATATATTTTAAATGTAACTTAACAAAGCTGACGACATCGACTCATCACATTGCAATAACTGATAATATAATAAATATACAACAAGACCTCATAAAGGTGATACATCTAAAAGATGCAACATGCATCAAATCACCAAAATTGCACAAGCGAGAAAGGGAGAATTGCGGCTACTTACTGAATTTCCTAGGAGCGCCAGTACAATGGCTCCAACGCGAAGCAGAAACGTCAAAGTCATGTTTTAACCGACTCTTGCAACGAGTGGCATGGCTTTATAAGAGACAGAGAACCAGTTCCCTTGTTACTCTGTACTGTGAGTTACGGAAGTGCCATCATGTGACACGGTTGTCGTGGTAAATACAGTATTGATCGATAGGTGGCGGTGTTGTGCCGATTCACGTGTTCGCTTTTTTTTTATTGCTTGTGTACCCCCACAGCCAAGTCATTACTACCGGTATTAGTCCATGGGCCAGACAATATTTTGGTACCACTCAAGGTGGCAAAATCTAGTTACATTTTTTGAAAAGGTACATAGATATTTTGGTATGATAACTTTTGTAAGTGGTAGCTTTTTCACAGATATCAGCACATGAAGTTAACCACTCCCTACAATACTCCTAGACACTGATGCATATCCTAATATCCATATCCTTTTTAGAAAATGGATTGTAGGCTAATATAAATGAGTCAGCCACTTATATCACACTTATATTTCCCTTCCCTCCCCCCTCTGAAACTTTTCTAAAGACCTTCATATATTAATGGCTTGTTAATTCACAAAATCAGCGTCATTGAATCCACCATAACCAATGACGGGACAGTGGTCAGAGCAAGTATCTTACATGTGGCAGACCCGGGTTCAATTCCAAGTGTTTTTAGTTTAGCCTGTCGTCATTGTTTGGAAGTTGGTAAAAAAAATAAGAGCCTTCAAAGTTGTTATTTAAGGGGTAGTTTTCTCCTGTTCCAGGGACAAATTCAGCGATTTTGCCCCTAAGAAAACCTTAATCTGCACATAAATGTATTTCACTGCAAAATTTGGATTATTTTTTGATTGAGAGGCTTTGTTTTGTATTTGTTATCACAGCAACACTTCTCACCTAGCACTTTTCGAATCAGAGAGTTATATATGTACCATAAGACAAATGAGACCTACACAGTGTCGCAAAGATGTGCAGCAAAACTACAATATTCTGTGGAGTACCCTTCACCATAACAAACCTATATACACTGAAGAGAGCAGATGGGTCCAGAGATGTTCATACTGTTATCTAAAGACATGCTTAATCAGACAGATGAAACATAATTAAACTACATCTTCATATCAACATCATTTTGAATATACTATAATATATTGTCACAGCTGTACTACATCAATATTTGTATACATTTGATATGGTATACATTCTATATGTTAAGATGTTTTTATATCTCAATGTGATGTACTGTCTTCTGCCTTCCTGATGTGATTGATTTCTGTTGACTAACTGATTTAACATCCTTTTGGGCTGTGATACGCCCCGTCCATTCATATGTGACCTCCATGTTGCTCCCTGGAATTCAGTACATATGCGAGGATACGTGCTGAAGGAGGATACATACAAATATTCTGTTGCTGAAATGTGTGCATCAAAAATCAATAGTGTTATTTGCCTCTGCTGAGTGGACAGCATTAAGAGTACAACTTAAGCCACAGATGTTCATTTGATCTTGCTGCTCCATTCTGGATTAGCATGTGCTGCTCCTGTTACTATGTTGGTCTCACCATATATTGGGGTAGGGAAGATTTCCATTATCCATTATTTTCTGTTGATTGTGCACCAAGCTGCTAGAGGCTGTGTGACAGTGACAATACCATTTCCTATACATTTACTTTCTCACCTTGTTGTCTGTATATGTATGTGTATGACATGCATGAAATTTCTTGTCTTGGGTTTCTCTCCTCGTTACAATAAGCCATGTTTGGGTCAGCACGATCTCTTAGTTTCCCCTATCAGGCTCTATCAGAACTAGTCATAGACGAGTGGATCAAACTTTGTGAAAGTAGTTTTTCCCTCTGGGCACAGAATTAGGAATAAAGCATTGCATTCCTAATTGGAATAACTATTGCTGACTGCTGAATTTCTTTCCTCCATTTCGGTTTCATATTGTGGTGGGATTTTATCACAATAACCCATTTCTATGAGGCTTACAACATTTTAAATTTAACTTACATTGATATTGCTGCAAATTTGAATTGGACATTGGGAAGTAACTGAAATGCAAGACTTCTTTGGTGATGAAAACCAGATGTGGATGTGACACGGAGCATGAAGGAAAAGAGACACGGAGCAATTAGTTGAACATTTATGTTGTGAATCCCCAAAGCATATTTTCTGCTACGTATACAGACAAGATGAATATTGTTGTATGAATAAGTGTTATGTTAAAGCATATTGTTATGTGTACTGTCCAGTACTTTCACTAGTTTATTATCATTTGTATCCTTTAATAATTACTTAACAAATCTTATTTCTCCCCATCTCTCATGTAGAAATCACACTGGAGAATAAAGTGGTACGGCAACACCACTGCACAGGACAAGAAAGCCATCCAGAGGGTCGTGAGGACGGCAGAAAATATCATTGGGTGTGCACTTCCATGCATTGAGGAGATCTTTAGGACCAATTGTTGGAAGAAGGCCATGTCCATCACAAAGGACCGCAACCACCTGGGCACCATCTATTCTATTTATGTTCATTTTTATTGTGTATAGTATATGTATAGTATTGTGTTGTAGAAATGAATACTGCGGGAGGGAATGGGGAGTAAGCATTCCATTGTACTTACATCTCTTCTTGAATCTCTTTTAAGATACAAGATACACAATTTTTATTGGCTGTTTGCAACTAGTACAATGGAATGCTTACTCTCCATTCCCTCACGCAGTATGAATTTCTAAAACAATACCATTAAAATACTATACACAATAAAGATAAGAAAGAAAATCTTGAATCTTGAATCTTAAGTGAAGGTTTGTAAAAGACGCTTCACTACTGCCGCTGTAAAACCATGTTGGGAAGTAAATGTTTCGACTCGACAAATTGTCTACCGTCTCCTCATTACTACGCACTCCCACAATAGCCTTTTTCAGCATAGATGAAGGATCGTTACCTTCAGCTTAATAATTCAACGAATTTTAGCACTGAAATTGCCTCAACATTATTTACTCCAACTTAAGCTGCACGCACTTTGGATATATGTACGAAAAAGCCATGGTGTTCTGTCACTTTATAGCCTAGTCTACTCCAGTTGTAGAACATTATCATATTGGATCGATCTTAGGTGAAACTAGAACTGAACATTAAAAACAATATTAAAAACAACTTTTTTAATATATATATTTTTTAATATATAAAATGTCTTAATAATGGTTACTCTGTGAGGTTTGGAATTGCGAGAAATAAAGTATAAAGGGGTTTAAAGGGGTTAAGCACAAAGAATAGGTGGTAACTTCAGTTCATTGTGGTCAAGGAATCCAATTAAATAGGTTGCAATGCTGAAAAAACAATGGTTTTGTTGTGTATTTCCAGTATCAACAGGAACAACAGACACAATGAACACTTCAAAAACACCCTGAACACGATTCTCACAACTATGTCAAAGTTCATCAGAAAGAGGGCCAATGGCTTTGGAAGAAAGGCTTTCCATCAAAACTTACTAGGGATGAGGGAGGGGGGGAATCTATTTATGTGAGTGTCGGGATTCTTTGCATCCACAATTTGAGTCAGGTTAACTCAACAAAACATTATCAGTCGTACGTAAACGTTTGTACATTGGAGTGATCTGTGATCTTTAATAGCGGCGAACGCTACAACTGGTGTCAGAAGAAAAACTTAATTGTGGACTTTCGGTGTACATGTGCAGGAGGACTAGCACTAGCTATTGACGTGACACTGGACTTGTTCGATTTGGCTGTCCTTGCTTCTGTGTGATGGCGCCTTCAGTGTATGTGAAGATGGAGGAGGAGGAGAGGTACTTCTATGCTGGTGATGCAATCTGCTTCCCCGGCTCCCAGCTCGCCTCCTGGGGGGCTCCTGGGTGGGGGCAACACCAACCAGAGGCAAGGGGGGACCAGCCAGGGGATGCAACAAAGGAGGCAGAGGAGAGTTCCGCTGAAGTTCAAAAACTTTGCCTTCGGGGTCGTGGACTTTAATAAGGGGGGGGGTAGTGTAGCGTGTCAGTGTTAATAGTCATATCAGTTATCAGATGTGCACAGTTTAGTACAGTTGTACAGTTTATTTAGGTACTGCTGTTGGGGCAAGAGTGGGGGGGCCGCCCCTTCCGTGTGTGTGTGTGTGTGTGTTCCGGGGGCGTGGAAGGAGTATGAGTCGTGTGAGTTGGTTCGAGTGTGGGGAAAGTTATACAAAGTTCTGGTTCTGTAAGGCATGGCTGTGGCCAACAGTCGAAAATAAAGACGTTTGTACATTGGAGTGATCTGTGATCTTTAATAGCGGCAAACGCTACAGTATATATATATATATATATATATATACAGGTAAGTATACGATTATTCAACAGGTAGTCAGCAGGGATATGCTATGGAAGCCCGTTTCCGCCACTTGGAATCTCATAATTATGACTTAGATTATGATCTAGATAGTTGAGTCATAATTATGAGATAATATCTCATAGGTTGCATAGGTTACTCCACAGGTTGGGCCTCATTATTGAATGAGAATTAAACAACAACCTTTGGTCCTTTTCTAATGGACTAGTTAGGCTATGTCCATTTAAGTGGAAACTAAATCTAATTTCATGACTTTTCCAAAACTTTCAATGAATGTACTCCATTCCATGACTTTTCCAGGATTTCCATGACCCTGGGGACCCTGATTAACTTCCTCAATAAGTAGTCTGCTCTGTCGACAGACTCAACAGTCTGTTGTTGAGCTGAACACCCAGGTATCTGTAGCCCTCCAACAGGCTGCTTGTGTACGTTTGGAAAATTAACTATAGACAGTGTAGGCCAATACAGACCATTCAACAGTAATAGACAGTTTGTATAGGTTTGTAAACAGAAGACTGTATTGGCCAAAATCCTTTCTGAATTGTCTTATAAACTCCCATTTCTTTGTTCCATTTGTTGGCCACATATGAGAGCTTAGGGCTGGGAAGTTTGACTCGCATTTTGTGGTAAAAGAAAATCCAATGGTCGTTGTGAGTTCCTGATGCTGGGGCTGAGGCTGCTGTTGATCCCGGTAGCTGCCTGGTTGCTCCCCCGTCACACACGTACCTCCAACTTAAAACTTTAGCCCCGCCCTCACCACCTGAGCAAGGCGCACCTCTTGCTGAAATAGAGAAAAGGCATGAATACAACTTGCAAATAGATCGACAATAGAACCAAAAATAAACTTAAATGCGGCTCCTATAAGACATTGAACTATATACAGGGGGGAGTTGGGGAGAGGTCCGTTCCTCTGGACAAGAGGGGAGAGTTGACTTAAGTATCTCATAATTATGAGATGGTATCTAATTATGAGATAGTTAAGTCATAATTATGAGATACAATCTCATAATTATGAGATAGTTAAGTCATAATTATGAGATACTGTCTATGTGACTTTTTTTTTCAAGTGGCGGAAACGGGCTTCCATAATATGCAGTTATATCAACAGTTGAAGATAAATATATATATATATATACGGTAAGAACAGTCAAAATGTACACGGCTATCATACAGGTATGTCAACAATAAATATGTAAACCATAGGTAGAGGTAGGGAGAGAATAATAAACTTGTCATCAAGTACAGTATTCGAACACTGTTCGAATCTAAACCCCAACGTTAAACCCATACCGTAAACCACTCGAAATATCGTTACGTTGCATTGCAATATTTCCAGAATCTCAACACATTTCGGCACAAAATAACAAACGTTGGTATCTTGAGGCCCCTGCTGAATCCGCTAAAAGCCGCGACGCGTGTGACTCCTCCAAGCACCGGGACCTTCACGATCCTAAGGGGGCGGGACACGGTGACGCGGCTGGAGCAGGGCGTGGAGTTTGGGATGGACGTCACAGTGGGGACACGCAACCTGCAGTACGCGAGCCGAACGTAGGTGGTGTTTGTGTCCATCTCCTTCATTGTCCTCATGACCATCTCTCTGGCCTGGCTGGTCTATTGCTACATCCAGAAGTTACGATACGACAACGAGCAGGACCGCAACGAGGTAGGCCTTTTCATAGACGTCTTCTGATTCTGAACATTGTATTGTCTGTCCAGTCGGACAGAAAAACTGGCCTTTGTTGTGGCTCACATTGAAACATATGTCACACACTATCCACTAACGGCTGACTTAATGGAAAGGAGAGAGAGAGAGAGAGAGAGAGAGAGAGAGAGAGAGAGAGAGAGAGAGAGAGAGAGAGAGAGAGAGAGAGAGAGAGAGAGAGAGAGAGAGAGAGAGAGAGAGAGAGAGAGAGAGAGAGAGAGAGAGAGAGAGAGAGAGAGAGAGAGAGAGAGAGAGAGAGAGAGGGAGGGAGGGAGGGAGGGAGGGAGGGAGAGAGAGAGGGAGAGGTGGAGAGAGAGAAAGAAAGAGAGAGAAGGAGGGAGAGAGATAGAGATAGAGATTGCTCAATAATTCGATTTGTTTTATTAAACATCAACATTGATGTAGTGGTGAGTTAGCAGTGACAGTGATCTTTTTTGGGGGGCTTTTTTAGAGGTGTCATCTACACGGGAACGTTTTGGCAGCGGGGAAGCATCGTCCGAGACTCGGTGGGCCACCCTAATTCAAACGCTTCCCATTTCCCATTTCCCCATTTGGTTGCTCTTAACATTAAAACATGGCGGTGTCTGTCTGTGACGGACACACTGTCGTTTACCTGGTGGTTGTCATAGTAACAGGGGACCACGAAGCATGTTAGGAACCTAACCTGAACTCTGATTGCGGATTACAGACCTCATTACTGGCATTTTTGCTCACAATAAACAAACACATCATTGTTTAGCTCATTATCATTGCCCATCTATGATCATAGGATTCAAGGGAAAAGTATAGTACATTTATCAGTGGGACTTTGACGCAAAGTGAGAGAAGGGGCTGTTTTTGGGTTCCAGGATCCAGGCAGACCTCCGTTTGGGTTAAACGCCAATGTGTTGAGTCGGAAATGTTGTGTTGTACAGTATGTGTATGTTTGTGTCAGGTTAGCAACGGTGAAAATCAACAATGAGTGTCATTTGAAATACCTAGGTGTAAGAAGATTATTTTGGTAACCAAGGAAAGGGGCTCCTTTCCACACATGTTCAGCTCCATTTGATCTCATTAGCGATGGAAGTGGTTGCTGTAGGCGGGGGCCAGGTAACTCAAACAGAAACTGCCGAGAGGGTTTGGGTCACAGCTGTCGTGGTGTATGAACTGTGTATGGATAATACCTGGAACCTAGAACTAGACCCATGTGTTCATGGCTCTGGAACCTTCAGGGCTATCCGGGCCCCCAGGTGTATCAGGGGACCGCCTTTTAAAATGCTATAAAAACATTATTCAAGACTATTTTTAGACATTTATGGGGAAGATATTAATGAGCAAAAATGTCATAATGTGAGGTGTGCGATTAGCGTAAAACCCAAGATCATAGGGTCGATGTTACGGCTGCTGTAACATCTTTCGTCCAATGAGCTGACAGGCTCATTGATGAGGTACTTGGATGTGCGCAAGAACGGAAGTTAAAATAAAGACGGACACTCTGAATGAGAGCAGTAGTCCAACTTGTCTGTTTATGTAGACAATTAAATGTCCATAGAGCAGAACATTACATGGTGTCGGAGTTAGTTATTTTATCATCAACCTGACGACGGAAGATGGAGAACACAGGCGTTCCAACACCGCGAATGGACTAGGACTCGTCCAATCTGCCCGACGCATGGAGAAAGTTTCAGCAGCACGTGCAGCTGATGTTTCCAGGACCGCTCCGCGCTAAAGAAGAGGAGGAGAAATGTAGCTATCTACTCCTATGGATCGGGGAAAAAGGCAGAGACGTCTTTAATACATGGACTCTCACAAACGACCAAAGCAAGGTACTACGGACATTCTATGACGGGTTTGAAGCTTATGTAACTCCGAAAGCAAACCCCATATTTGCACGTTATAAGTTTCATGAAAAAAAACAAGGGGACAGTGAGAGTTTCGACCAGTTTGTAACTGAGCTCAAATTGCTAAGTAAAGACTGCAACTACCCAAACAGTGAGGAGATGATTCGTGACAGGATTGTCTTTGCAACAAACAAACAAACTCACAAAGAGTGCGCGAAAAACTGCTATGTCACGGTCCAGACTTGACGCTAGAGAAAGTCATTGACATTGCATGTTCGCATGAGTTATCACAGCAACAGCTAAGGACAATACTAACCCCTGCTGCTAGCCACGACAGTCGCTCTGCTCACACAGTTAGCAGAAAACCCGTTAGAGCAGACCAAGCATCCCGTGGGCACAAGACGACATGGACTGATCGTAACAGCGCCATAAGAAGCAAGGAATGTGGAGCATGCGGGAGGGAATGGGAAGGGTCGAACTGAAGAATGTCCAGCAAAGGGTCGCAAATGCAAGAAGCCAAACCACTTCGCTAAAGTGTGTAGGTCACAAACACAGCAGCCACAGATGAGATTTAATCCCAGAAAATTGCATGCCATCTCAAACAGCGCAGAACAGTCACTAGATGAACCAGGGGTGCGTTTCCCGACGCCTTCTTAACGCTACGTTGTTCGTAAGTTATACCTTAAGCTGTACCTTAACGTTTCGCCGTACCCGAAACGTTCTTAGCTAAGTATACCTTCCGTAAGTGACACTTTCGTAAGGTAGGTCTGGACCTCTCTTAACTCTACCTTAGCGATGTTGTCAGCTCTCTCCGCTAGTGGCCACCACTGTTCCGACCCGCAAGCCTCTGAAATCAGCTGTTGACCTAGTTTAATTTCAATCTGTGAATCAATATGTACACTTTTCTACAGTTGTAGTTCATAACGGTAATAATATACAACAAAAATACCACTTTATTGGGAATGTTTTCATGCAGAAATTGTACATTACGGTGGATACATTTTGCACTTTATTGAACATGAAATCGCCTCTTAAATAATCTATATCCCAAAATGACATCAGCTGGCAAACAATTAGGGGCTAAATGAGTAGGAGTCAATATATAGGGAGTTATGACGGTGACTGGTAAGGCAAAACTATGGCAGCGAATCAACGTATTGTCGTACTAAACCAAAGACGGCGCCGTCCACGGAGCCATTTAGTCTATGTGCACAACTACATAAGGCAACATTTCTGCCCTCTGGACACCATGTCCGAAGCGGCTCTTCTTAGGAAATTTCGCCTCCCACGGCAGGAAATCCTGCAACTTCTAAACCTTGTTGGACCGACTCTTGCCAGGCAAACTCGGCGTAGTTACCTCCTTAGCCCCGGAATTCAGCTGCTGGCGGCTCTGCGCTTTTATGCGGTAGGGAGCTTTTTGGAGGTTGTTGGAGATGGGTATGGGCTGAGCAAGACCTCTGTGTGGCGGTGCGTAGAGGCAGTGGTGTCGCTGCTCCCGGATAAGCCGTGCCACTGCTGACGGTGGGGGAGGCCGCAGCGGTAGGGGGGGGGGGGGGGGGGGGGGGCGAGGATGGCCTGGTCTGGGAGCATGACGTACCCTCACCTGCTCGGAGGTCGATGCCCCCCGAGATTCCCTGGGAGGCTGGCTCCCCTAATATTGCCAACGCCTTTTCCTCGCAGGGGGTGAGTGGCTGCTCGGAACTGGGCCCACCACCCGTCCTCTCCCGGTCTCTCCGGACTGCAGCTCCTCTTGACTTTGCCAAGCTGGCAAAATCTTGCCACTTCTTCCGAATAACCTCCCACTCCCTCTGTGGACCTGAGCTTGAGGCTGCCATCTTCATGGCGATGTTTGCCCATAAATCCTTTTTCGTCCTATTTGTCACTGTGGTCCTAAAACTCGAAAACAGTGCTTCACGATTCAGCGCCACCTCATCCAGCATGACCTCCATCTCCACATTGGTGAAGCTGGCGTTTTTGCCCTGACATATCTAATGTTCATTTCTTGTTGGTGCGCTTTTATTGAAATTGTCAGCCAATCAGAGAGAATTGTGAATTACACCAGTTACGTGATGGGGCTGCTGGTTAATCAACCCTAATTGCAAAGTTATTTAAGGCACCATGACAATGATATAAAAAAGATTTAAATCAACCTTTTCTTGCCAAATAAGGTGCACTGGTAGGTGCCGTAATTTGCTGAGGTGGTGTAGCGGGAAGAGGCTTGATATCACAATCTGAGGTGGCGGGCTCGTGCCACCTTTAGGCAATCATTATATGTAGAAAAAAAACTGTAGAAATAGGAAAAACAAGGCACAAACTGAAGTTTAAAATAGACACTGGTGCTGAGACTAGTATTATACCAGAAGACACATTCCGCAAAATATTTGGAAGTGTAATACTAGGCCCCCCATCATGCAGACTCTCAGATTATGGTGGGCACAGGATTAAAGCAGAAGGAACCTGTAGACTGACATGTAACCACAGTGAGTCATGGTAGGTTTTGACATAGTCTATACAAATGCTCCACCTCTGTTAGGCTTAAGAGCATGTCTAGATTTAAACCTAGTCAAAATGATACATCTAGTTGATGCAAAGCCGATAACACACCCAAGAATAATGGAAGAGTTTGCTGATGTGTTTGAAGGCATCGGACTGTTTCCTGGAGAATGCAGTTTCCAACTCAAACCCTCTGCATCACCAGTGGTACGTCCACCTCGCCGCATCCCATATGCTCTGCGTGACCGGCTCAAGGATGAGTTGGACGACATGGAAAAACTGGACGTTATCAAAAAAGTCACAGAGCCAACTGAATGGGTTAATGCACTAGTAGTGTTGGAAAAGCTGAAAACAACTAGGCTGAGAATATGCCTAGACCCCCGCGCCTTGAACAAAGCTATCCAAAGACCCCACTATCCACTCCCTACTCTAGGTGACGTCACGCCAAAACTGGCTGGAGCACAGTATTTCAGTGTACTAGACGCCAGATCCGGATACTGGAATATAAAACTCGACCACGACTCATCTATGCTAACCACGTTCAACACCATTTATGGCAGGTACCGTTTCAAGAGACTGCCTTTTGGAATAATATTTGCACAGGATGAGTTTCAGAGGAGAGTGGATGAGGCCTATGAGGGGCTTCCAGGCGTTGCCACCATTGTAGATTACATTATCGTCTACCAGAGGAAAAGGAATAAAGCTGAATAAGGACAAGTGCTCTGTGTGACTGAGGTGAGCTATTTTGGGCACAAGTTGACACGAGAAGGCATCCGCCCTGACCCTAACAAGGTTAAGGCCATCAAAGAAATGTCTACCCCACAAAGTAAAGCAGAGTTGGACACCATACTGGGCATGGTCACTTACCTTTCCAGGTTTGCCCCGAGAATGTCGGAGGCAACAGCGGCACTCCGGAAACTGTTAAAGGGGAACAGTGACTTTGTGTGGGACTCAAATCATGATGCAGCCTTTCAACGAGTAAAAGACATCCTAACACGGGAGCCTGGCCCAGTACTCACCTACTTTGATAACATAAAGGATGTGAAGTTACAAGTTGATGCTTCCAAATACGGCTTAGGAGCTGTCCTGCTCCAGGAAGAGAAACCAGTTGCATACGCATCAAAGACACTGACTGAAACTGAAGAAAACTACGCTAAGATTGAAAAACAGCTATACGCAGTGCTCTTTGGATGTAGGCGGTTTCACCAATACCTGTACGGATCACCTGTCGAGTCGGATCATAAGCCTCTTGAGACAATCATGCGTAAGCCCTTTGCAGCTGCACCACCGCGTCTGCAATGCATGATACTGCAGCTACAGAGATATGACATCACTATCACTCACAAACCAGGAAAACAAATCCCTGTCGCAGACACTCTGTCCAGAAAGCCACTTGTGTTATGAGTGAGAGTGTTATGACCGATCACTGAGTGAGGGCATGGACTACCAAATACACACTGTGATCAGCAACGCTCCAGTAAGCGACCGGAAAATGGTGGAGATCAGAGCCGCTACAGCACAAGATGAGCAGCTCTCAGTGCTGAGACAGGTGATCCAAGCAGGATGGCCCGAGTTTAACAAAAAATGACAACCTGCAGTCTCAGAGTATTGGAATCACAGGGATGAGATATCAGAGACGGATGGCATCCTACTGAAAGGAGAAAAAATCATCGTGCCGCACTCACTCAGAGCTGAAATGCTTTCACGCATTCACACAGGACACTTAGGGATGGAAAAGTGCAAACAACAGGTTAGAGATGTGCTGTTCTGGCCAGGAATGGGTAAGCAGATCGAGACACTAGTAGGGTCCTGTAGTACCTGCCTTGAGCGGCAGTTCACTCCCAATAGAGCCTGTGACGTCACACCCAATCCCAGAACAACCTTGGCAGGTAATAGCACCAACCTATTCAAATGGAACAGTACTGACTATATAGTTGTAGTTGACTATTATAGTAGGTACTTTGAGGTGAAGAAAATCACCAGCCTCATATCCTCAAGTCATTCAAAAGTTGAAGGCCATGTTCGCTCGCTTTGAAATACCACAGACACTAGTCAGCGATGGACCTTGCTACAGTTCACAAGAGTTCAGAGCTTTTGCTCATGCATGGGACTTTAAGCATGTCACAAGCAGTCCACTGTATCCACAGAGCAACGTGCTAGCATAAAAAACAGTTCAGACTGCCAAAGCCCTCATGGACAAAGCACACGCTCAGAGAACTGACCCGTACCTCAGCTTATTGGAATATCGAAACACACCAGTGGATGGTTTGAAGTCGCCAGCACAGCTACTCATGAGCAAGCATCTGCGCTCCATCCTCCCGACCACTGAAAAGCAACTACAACCAGAGCTTGCCTGTCGCAGCACTGTTCACAAGAGAGAACTGTGCCAAACACAACAAAAGCAATATTATGACAGGAATGCCAGAACACTGCCTGCACTACCAGTGGGAGCCACAATCCGCTTCCAGCTTCCAACCGGGACATGGAAACCTGCAACAATAGTCGAGCCAGCGGGTACCCAGAGGTCCTCCTTTATCTGGAGTATGGCGCTGTACGAGATGACGCAGTTTTTTGTTATTTATTCTTTTTATCGCAACTATTTTAGTTCAGGAAGTTAGCAGCATGTTAATTTAGAACTTTTGCACACTTCTAGAGATCAGATCGACAGTCCCGAAACTAAGGACAATTGTATCATCTGCCTTACGGAGACATGGATGTCGGAGGGGGTTACCGACGCAGCTATCGAGCCGACGGGATTTTCCGTCCACCGGGCGGACAGAACAAAGGCTCTCTCCGGTAAAGATTGCGGAGGGGGGGTATGTCTCATGATAAATAGATCTTTGTGTAACCAAAGTCATGTACATCCCCTCAAGTCTTTCTGTTCCCTGGACCTGGAGTACCTGATGCTTATGTGCCGTCCATACTGGCTACCTCGGGAGTTTACAGCGGTAACCGTGACCGCTGTTTACATTCCCCCACAAGCCAACACGGACACAGCGCTGAAGGAACTGTATGGGGCTATCAGCGAACAGGAGTCGGCACACCCCGAGGCTGCTCTCATCGTGGCGGGGGACTTCAACAAGGCGAACCTGAAGAAGGTTCTCCCGAAGTTCTACCAACACATAACGAGCAACACACGGGGCGAGCGGATCCTCGACCACTGCTACACCCCCTTCCGTGATGGCTACAAGGCCCTCCTCCACCCACCGTTCGGCAAATCAGACCACCACTCTATCCAGCTGCTCCCCGCCTATAGGCAGAGACTGAAGCAGCAACCGATCGCTGTGAGGGAGGTCCAATACTGGTCGGACCAATCGGACTCTATGCTGCGGGATTGTTTTGATCGCGCTGACTGGCACGCGTTGCCTCGGACAATAACATCAACGAGTACACGCCGTAAGTCACCGGGTTCATCAAGAAGTGCATAGATGACGTTGTTCCGACCAAGTCGGTTCGGATATATCCCAACCAGGAACCGTGGATTAACGGCGATGTTCGCGCTGCCCTACACACGTGTAACGCCGCCTTTGGCTCCGGGAATACGGAGGATATATACGAGAGCCCGTTATGACCTCCGTAAGACCATCGTCACTGCCAAGCGGGAGTATAAGGACAGAGTGGAAGATAAATTCAAGAGCCACGATGTGAGGGGTATGTGGCAGGGGCTGCAGATGATAACGATCTTCCGAGGGAGAACCAGTTGTGTAGAGAACTCCTCTACCTCCCTCCCAGGAGAGCTAAATACTTTTTTTGCTCGGTTCGACGTGAACGGTGGCCCGCCGAAGCCAGCACCGCCTGAGGAGACCAGCCTGCTGAGCATCTCGGAGGCGGATGTGTGCCGCACCTTCAAGCGGCTGAAGGCGGCAGGCCCCGACGACATCCCGGGCCGCGTCCTCAGAGCATGCACAGACCAGTTGGCAGGAGTCTTTGCAGACATCTTCAACCTCTCCCTGTCCCAGGCTGTTGTCCCCGCGGTCTTCAAGATGTCCACCATCGTGCCTGTCCCTAAACAACCCAAGGTAACATGCCTGAATGACTATAGACCTGTAGCTCTCACCTCGATTGTCAGCAAATGCTTCGAGAGGTTGGTCAAGGACTTTATTTGCTCCGTGTTACCTGCCATGCTGGACCCATGGCAATTTGCATATCGTCAAAATAGATCCACGGACGACGCAATTGCCATGGCCCTCCACACTGCCCTTTCCCACCTGGAGGGAAAGAACTGTTATGTGCGAATGCTGTTTGTGGACTACAGCTCAGCGTTCAACACGATAGTTCCTGCCAAGCTCAACACAAAGCTTAGAGTTCTAGGCGTGCCCCCATCCACGTGCAGCTGGATACTGGACCTCCTGTCGGACCGCCGCCAGGTGGTGAGGATGGGCAGCACCACCTCAGAGCCACTGACCCTCAACACGGGAGCCCCCCAGGGATGCGTGCTGAGCCCTCTCCTCTACTCCCTCTACACCCACGACTGCATGGCTATGCACAGCTCCAACGTCATCATCAAGTTTGCTGACGACACGACAGTGATGGGCCTGATCGCCGGTGACGATGAGACAGCCTACAGGGAGGAGGTCGGATTGCTGGAGCAGTGGTGCCAGGAGAACAACCTCGCCCTCAACGTCAAGAAGACCAAGGAGCTGATCGTGGACTTCAGGAAGCAGAGGGGAGAGCAAAGCCGTATCTCCATCGACGGTGTTGCAGTAGAGAGGGTCAGCAGCTTCAAGTTCCTCGGCGTGCACATCTCCGAGGACCTCACATGGTCCACGCACACCACACGTGGTGAAAAGGGCCCAACAACGCCTGTATTTCCTCAGGTGTCTGAAGAAATTCAGCATGGGCCCCCGCATCCTGAGAACATTCTATAACGGCACCATCGAGAGTGTTCTTACAGGGTGTATCACCGCCTGGTACGGGAACTGCACCGCACTCGAGCGTGGTGCGTTTGGCCTCGGTGTGGCCGAGGCCAAACGCATCATTAAAGACATTGCCCACCCCAGCCACGAACTGTACTCACATTTACCGTCAGGCAGGCGATACTGCAGTATCAAGTGCCGTACAAATAGGCTTAGAGATAGCTTCCACAGTCAGGCCATCACACATATAACAATGTATATTTTATTACATTGATTTATATACACATATTGCTCTTTTCTGTGCCGATAATTTGCATTTTATAAATTGCATTTCTATTTTTTAACTTTATTCTATTTTTTTTCTATTTTTATCTATTTTTATCTTATTTTTATAACTGCTGTCTGTCGTCGGGTTTTGCACATAAGATTTTCACATCACTGCTTTATACTTGTGTAAACTGTGAAGTGACAATAAACTTGACTTGACTTGACTACAACATCCGCACGGACGGAGGTCACACGTTTCGGCGCAACAGGCGTCACCTTCTACAAATGTGTGAGGCTGACACAGATCAGGAAACTCCATCAAACGACCAGTTGAAGCATGAGGACACTGAGACTTTGCAGCAGGACACTGAGAAACAAACAGGCCCAAGAGAGCAATCGCACATTGCTCACAAGATCACCAGATCAGGCCGTCATTTATTTATTAAACCTGTGAATTTGTTTTTTTTTTATGTAAAAAAAGGTAATGTGATACTGACATGTGATACAGTGCATTTGTGATTTTATCAGTTTATTATGTTTGTTATGTTTATTATATAACACTGACAATGCACTGTGATTTTGTTTTGTTTAGAAACTGAATTTACCATTTGTTTCACAAGGAGTACTACATGCTCTCGTAGAGTTATTTATGGTCAACCGTTAGGAAGGCTAAAGTTCTATTGTAGAAGTGTTTAATTAAATGTTGATTTACCAGCCTTATATTTTTCCTCAGTGATACAGTACTTTTAGTACAATTAGTAAATATAGTGCTTTAATAATTTTTATTATGAAAGCATATGGTTGTAATTTGTTATGGCAGCTATACTTTTGTTTTCAAAAGAAGGGGGATGTAACATCTTCGACCAATGAGCTGACAGGCTCATTGATGAGGTACTTGGAACTTAAAATAAAGACCGACACGCTGAATGAGAGCAGTAGTCCAACTCGTCTGTTTAAATGTCCATAGAGCAGAGCATTACAGCTGCGACACCCGCGGCCTTCACATCACACACACTCTACACCCCCGGCCTTCACATCACACACACTCTACACCCCCGGCCTTCACATCACACACACTCTACACCCCCGGCCTTCACATCACACACACTCTACACCCCCGGCCTTCACATCACACACACTCTACACCCCCGGCCTTCACATCACACACACTCTACACCCCCGGCCTTCACATCACACACACTCTACACCCCCGGCCTTCACATCACACACACTCTACATCCCCTGGCCCATCGGCGCACTACCCGCCAGCAGGGGGCGCTCTCGGCACTGAACAACACGCACCTGTTCCTCATCACAATCACCATTCAACTCCGTACAAAAGCCTGGTCTACTCTTCTGTTCATTGCCAGTTTGTGCCATACAACGTATCACTAACTTTATTGAATTGATCTTGGATTACCTCTGCTTATTTTTTTTCTCTTGGATTGCCATCGATAATTTTTTGGACACCAAATAAAACCTACCTCGGTTGTTTGGATTGTTCCACTGTTAACCAACGTCTCCTTTGTTTTGAGTTAGCCTGTTAGCCTGTTGTTGTATCTACCATGTCTGCCTGTCTACCTGCCTCAGATTCCCCTGAACCTACAACTACTTTCTGGATTTATTGTTTTGTCTTTTGAGTCTTTTGGATTTTGTGAACATTTGTTATTTTTAAAGCAGACAAATAACAAATCAACTGCCTGTATATTTTAAACCTGGACCTTTCAATCGAGTCCTCTCCTGTGCTTTACTGGGTTGTAAATAAAACATTTTTCTTTTGTGGTATTTTTTTGTTGTTGTTGCTGTTGATCTTGTATCATAGTGATTTCATGTTTATTTTTCATCTCCTCCAGATAAGCCTGGAAGACACAACCAAGGAGGCGATCGGCCTCTTACAAGTACGGACCATCAAGGAAGGGGACAAGGTTGGTACGGTTTTATTGTTCTGTCGTCGCATATTTAAACCAAATCACTTATGGGAAGACACAGTGGTGATCTTACCAGAGCTTATGAATCACACTGATTCTTCCCTGACTGAGGGTCATCTCAAAGGCTTGTTTACTAGGGTGAAACATTGTGAAGCCTTCACGCACAAATTACTAGAGTTCATTGTGGAAAGCCACGCTAGAGACATGTTCAATTCTGATTTGGGTTAGCCAGTGTTTTCGATTCCAAACCGACATCCTAAAGGCCCTGGGTATCATGGTAAGGCAACGCAGTCAACATGAACTCTCTTCACAATGAATGTGGGATGTAGTCCTTTATAGGAATATAATGTAGTTCTAATATAAGAGGGACCCTAAAAACCAGCACTTTGTGAAATGAAGAAATGTAATAGTGCTGGGTAGTGACTGAAAGAATAATGTAGTGGATACACACGTCCAAGGGGAAGAAGAGGAATTAGGTGATCCGGGAGGAATCTACCGGGGGGGGGGGGGGGTGTGTGTGTGTGTGTGTGTGTGTGTGTGTGTGTGTGTCTCTCTCTACTATATCTCACCCAAACCCTTTTCCTCCCCCCAGACCTCCCCTCACTGAGCAGCGGCTCAGACTCCCCCAGTACAGCGGCCTACATGGGCGTGTCCGACGGGAAGCAGTCTGCGGAGGACCAAGCGCTCGGCAAGAATTTCTGAGTGTGTTCCCACTCGTGTCGACTTAGCTTCACAAGAACATTAGTAACCAAGGGAAACCGGCCCCAATAAGCAGCATAGCTTCACTTTGCGGTCTCTTTCCTCACACAGCGTTGGAACTGTAACTAACGTGTTTTCTTTGGCGGCAACTATTTACTTTTTCAAATTCAATAACCCCCTTACAATTACACGTTACGGTTTATGATCCAACGTCATCACCCGATCTATTCAACCTTTATGGCGGGGCAATGAATGACGTGAATCAATCATTCAGTATACAGTTGCAAGAAAAAGTATGTGAACCCTTTGGAATTACCTGGATTTCTGCATAAATTGGTCGTAAAATGTGATCTAAGTCACAAGAATAGACAAACACGGTCTGCTTAAACTAATACCACACAAACAATTGTATGTTTTCATGTTTTTTTGAACATACCATGTAAACATTCACAGTGCAGGGTGGAAAACGTATGTGAACCCCTATGCTAATGACTTCTCCAAGAGCTAATTGGAGTCAGGAGTCAGCCAACCTGGAGTCCAATCAATGAGACGAGATTGGAGGTGTTGGTTAACGCTGCTCTGCCCTATAAAAAACACACCAGTTTTGAGTTTGCTATTCTCAAGAAGCATTGCCTGATGTGAACCATGCCTCGCACAAAAGAGCTCTCAGAAGACCTAAGATTAAGAATTGTTGACCTGCATAAAGCTGGAATGGGTTACACAAGTATCTCTAAAAGCCTTGATGTTCATCAGTCCACGGTAAGACAAATTGTCTATAAATGGAGAATGTTCAGCACTGTTGCTACTCTCCCTAGGAGTGGCCGTCCTGTAAAGATGACTGCAAGAGCACAGCGCAGAATGCTCAATGAGGTGAAGAAGAATCCTACAGTGTCCGCTAAAGACTTACAAAAATCTCTGGCACATGCTAACATCTCTGTTGACGAATCTACAATACGTAAAATACTGAACAAGAATGGAGTTCATGGGAGGACACCATGGAGGAAGCCACTGCTGTCCAAAAAAACCATTGCTGCACGTTTGAAGTTTGCAAAAGAGCACCTGGATGTTCCACAGCACTACTGGCAAAATATTCTGTGGACAGATGAAACCAAAGTTGAGTTGTTTGGAAGGAACACACAACACTATGTGTGGAGAAAAAAAGGCACAGCACACCAACATCAAAACCTCATCCCAACTGTGAAGTATGATGGAGGGGGCATCATGGTTTGGGGCTGCTTTGCTGCCTCAGGGCCTGGACAGATTGCTATCATCGATGGAAAAATGAATTCCCAAGTTTACCAAGACATTTTGCAGGAGAACTTAAGGCCATCTGTCCACCAATTGACGCTCAACAGCAGATGGGTGATGCAACAGGACAATGACCCAAAGCACAGAAGTAAAGCAACAACAGCATGGCTTCAACAGAAGAAAATATGCCTTCTGGAGTGGCCCAGTCATAGTCCTGACCTCAACCCGATTGAGATGCTATGGCATGACCTCAAGAGAGCGATTCACACCAGACAACCCAAGAATATTGCTGAACTGAAACAGTTTTGTAAAGAGGAATGGTCCAAAATTCCTCCTGACCGTTGTGCAGGTCTGATCTGCAACTACAGGAAACGTTTGGTTGAGGTTATTGCTGCCAAAGGAGGGTCAACCAGTTATTAAATCCAGGGTTCACATACCTTTCCCACCCTGCACTGTGAATTTTTACATGGTGTGTTCAATAAAAAGAAACATATAATTGTTTGTGTGATATTAGTGTAAGCAGACGGTTTGTCTATTGTTGTGACTTAGATGAAGGTCAGAACACATTTATTCACATACTTTTTCTTGCAACTGTGTGTGTGTGTGTGTATGTATAGATAGATATAGCTAGAGATATATCTATAGATATAGCTAGAGATATATCTATCTATCTATCTCTATATATATATATCTATATATATATATAGATATATATATAGATATAGATATAGATATATAGATAGATAGATATAGATAGATTGATATATATAGATCTATATATATATATATAGATATATATCTATATCTATAGATATAGATATATATACACACACATACGTGGTGAGTTGTAGTCTATATGAAGGTATGAGAACTTTTGCTATAAAGATAAGTGCAAAAGATGCTCCGCTGACCAAGGAGATATGTATTTAAAATATTATGTAGGGATGCTCCGATCGATCGGCCGCCATGATTGGCCGATATTCCCTCTAAACCGATCGGTTGAGCAGAAGACGATATAAATGCGACTTCTCAGTGCACGGCAAAAAAATGCAATGTGTGTGAAGCCGAAATGCCGGCAGCACAACCGAAATACAGATCGATTTTTTTTGATTTTAGGTTGGTGTGATTGCTCAAAAGATGTGTGCTTTATCTTGTAGTACAGCTCACATTAATGCTTTTAATAGTCTCCATGGAAAATAATGAGACATACTGGGTTTGAACTGCCCGTGGGAAGAAAGAACATGTAGGAGTTTTCGCTGTCTACCTTTCTGTTTTTAGAGCATATGTGTGCATTAATAAGATAATTGAAGCAGATACTTAAAAGTAACGCAAAACTAGTTACTAAAAACTAGTTACTTTTATTATGCAGTAAAGTAACACAGTTCCTGTTGAGAGATGTACGTTGTTACTGTAACTAATTACTTATGTTCAGTAACTTGCCCAACACTGCATATGAAATTCTCCTCACTTAACCATTTGATAATATATGCAGAATAAGCCTGGATATATTACATTTGTACCTCCATCATCTGGTCTTCTGCTGAACTGCAGAACTTTTTATTTTTGTATCCATTTGTCTGGATTTCTGAAACCTTTTGTGGTGTGGCGTGAATTATGCGTTGTTCAAGCCGTCCTTACCCGTTGACAATCATGATACTAGTGCAGTTGTACTATGGATGTCCCTCACTGCCCCTTTCTTACTGTTGCTGGTTTACTAGGGACAAGCATCACAACAAATGGCTATGGGCTATTTGGGTGCTGACTGTAGCATATTGCAAACAGAATGTGCCAAACTTGTAGGATATTATATGTCTTGTCTGTTCGTCTCAATTAAAAAGAAAAGGAAATTTCATTTTCAATCGATGTTATCGAAGGGTGTAAAAACGCAGTCTATATAATAAGTGTTTTTTTATTTAAGTATCACTCTCATCCCCTTTTTGATATGACAAGGTGATGACAAGTACCTCACTTCAATCTTCAACAAAATCATATTTATTCATTTCTGCTCTTACAGTTCCAAGGATTCCAGAATTGTATTTGCCATTTGCAACAAGTACCATGGGATGCTTACTCTCCATTCCCTCCCACAGTATGACATTATATAACACAATTATATAAGAATACTATACACAATAAAAATATAAATAAACATAAAAATATCAAAGTGATTGATGGATGATATATACAAGATGCAATATATGTTGATTGGTCAATTGCAACAGGTACATTTGAAAGCTTACGCCCCAGTCCCATGTACATGTGTTATATTGCGCAAAAAGCATAAAGAAAACATTTTAAAGTGTAGTGCAGCAGCATTATGAATACAGTGCCGAACAGTGCAGTAACTGTATTGAATATAAGTCCAGCAAAGTATGACTGTGTGTGTGTGCGTGAGCAGATTTATGTAAAGTTGGATGAATGCTTCTTGGTTTTACTTCAATTGCTTTTTTTAAACTTTTTTTTTAGTTCACATCCTGTACTTGTAATCTTTACCAACTGTCTTGGGATTATGATTAAAAAAAAACAGTAAATGGTTAATTTAAACAAACCATATTTAACCATGCCGTATGTTTCATCCATGATGTATTAGATAGGGTATAGTAGTAGTAGTATACTATCAGAAATGTCATTGGACTTTACTGTTGCTTTGTGAATGTATGACGTATAATTTGTTTCAACAGCATTGCTCTTTTGTATGGAGTAAGGCATACAGTTGTGACATGCTTTACTGTGTTGCATGAGTTCATTCATGACTGTTAAGTAAGCTACAATATAAGTAAATGTTTCTCAAAATGTCATTTTTTTGGTTGTTTTCATGTACCAAACCACCACCAACAGCCAGGGGATTTTCTGTTTGAGACATATTCTGGTCATTTAAACATTGTATATATATATATATAACTTGCCTTGTGGTTGTATTTAACCAAATACGTGACACCTAGTAGTACAACTTTTTTTTATTAATTTGTAAAAGAACAGCCTTAATCATATTTCCATATAAAACCAACAATACCAGCTAAAATTCCAAAAAATAAAAAAATGATTGTACAGTATTAAATTCACAGTATTGCATACAAGTGAATGAGTAGGAAAGGCCTAAAACCAATCCAGAACCATTGAGGTAGAGCCACCAAAATTTATTTAAATAACGATCATAAAGGTCAAAATTATAACATAACACATTCAGCTAATGTGCCATTTTATATCAATGAACAGCGCAAAGTGATTGTGTGAGAGAGATAGAGAGAGTAGAAAGAGTATAAATCCGAGATGAGCACAATTCAGACAACTAACCGCCTCTAAGGAACAACCTGGGGCAGGGGCCAGTGGAGACTGTGGTATTCAGAATGGGGGTCTCAGTGAACTCTACCACACAGGGTCCTGTGGTGCAAGGGGAGCCCTCCAGCTCCAGGAGGGTCACGTTGTTGGGGGCCGCCGTGCTGAGGACGTTGGCAGGCACAAAGAGAGTCACCTGGGGCCCCCGGACTGGCCAGTAACGTCTCAGGTCGTAGGTGTCCTGGGGGAGGTCTGGGATGCCATCAGGAATTCTGAAGCTTCCTGAGTAGAAGGTGGGAAGGGAGAGGCCGGCAGGCGAGCTGGCAGGGTGGCTGGAGCCCGGCGCCTGGGTCTTCTGTATGAGCCCCTGGCTGACTGCTTCGTCGATGTTCAGACTGTACATGGTCCAGCCACTAAGTACATCTTCGCCTAATGTCAGATTGGAGACCAAGCCCTGTGTGGTTGATTTTGTGAGGGTAAGGAAACTAAAACCTAATTGCATATAAATTGCAACAAAATCTTTGCATATAATATATACGTATATAGGAAATATGTGTTACTGCTGTTGAGCAGACTATGCGCACACAGGGTACAAAGCCGTTTCTTTTTGGCAGGAATTTCAGCAGAGCTAAAAGGATAAATTGATATAGCTTTTAAAATTGTGTTTCAATATTTTGTTTATTTTTGTGAAATCAAAGACATATGGATCCAAAGAGGAGTCTGTAGAGGTGCGAATTTGCAAGTTAAATTAAATACATGCCAAGATAACTTATATTTTCAGGATTGTAGGATAGGTGGAGGCCCCACCACGTCCAATTGAATTCAGAGGGTTGAACCAGTGGTACTTTTCCACCAAGCTTGTATCAAACGAAGCCAGCCCCATATCGTAGAGTGGCAGCCTATAGATTAACCTTGTAAGCTCGACCTAGCCAGCTGTACCTCCATGTTTTGGCATCACCTGTTTGTCTGTTGCCACCATGATACTCCAAGAGACCCACCTTAAAGTCGTTGATGCCACCTCCGTAGTTAAGACGGCCCATGTTCTCCACCAGCAGGTCCACCCGACTGCCAGAGCTTCCCGTTATGTTGATGGTTAACACTTTGGACCTCTCCAGTATTCCCATTGGCACCTGAGGGGAGGCAGCCAGAAGCATAACACCTACATCTGATCTGTAGTTGTATTGACGGTTCGACTGCGTTGGCCTGTGTTTGGATTAATTTACAAAGTAGACCTAGACTTGTGGTTCTTAAGGGTTGTATGCTTTGATGTTGTTTTTTCTCTTTGACTTTGAATGTATTAAGCCTATTTAACTTTAACTGTCTAAGAATCAGTTGGTAACGGACTACAATATGAGGTAAGATATCATTGTGAGCAGAGGGTTACTGTACATGTAATGTGGTTACCTGGACTAAAGGTGAGACACACTGGAGATACGAGAGACCCGCCTCATCCCCGAGGTGTCCCTGGAACAACTTGGACAGGTGAAGCATGTAGTCATAGTCACAAGCGATGGAGCTGCCGTATTTAGACATAGAGGAAACCAGTATGGAGGAAACATGTGGTCAGCACTGGCAACAACTGATTCAGTTTGGTTGCTGTTTCTGTTCTTTATGAAACAAGACTGCCACTACTCATCAGTAAAGTGATGAATGTCACGGGTGTGTGTGGTGAGGTTGGACCCAGAACGCAGGCGGAGACCAGGAAAGGAAGAACAGGGGTTTATTAATGGCACAAAACACACTAGAAGGTGATTCCCCAGGACCGACGAGGGAGCAGGGACCGGGAGATCGAGGTGCGTCAAGCCGACAGGTAGGAGACGTAGGGATCGTTGAGGACAGGCGATGGTCAGGTTACCGGGAGGTCGAGGTGCGTCGTGCCGACAGGTAGTAGGCGAACGGATCGTTGGGGACAGGCGATGGTCAGGTTACCGGGAGGTCGAGGTGCGTCGTGCCGACAGGTAGTAGGCGAACGGATCGTTGGGGACAGGCGATGGTCAGGTTACCGGGAGGTCGAGGTGCGTCGTGCCGACAGGTAGTAGGCGAACGGATCGTTGGGGACAGGCGATGGTCAGGTTACCGGGAGGTCGAGGTGCGTCGTACCGACAGGTAGATGACGGGCGGAACTCCGGGACCGACGAGGGGGGCTGGAACAGCAGACGGGCGGACTATCTCTCCGATAGTCCGTAGCAGGGTGATCAGGACCAGGGATGAATGTCACCTGGGGACTGGTAGCGTACCGGTTTACACGTAGTACGAACGAGCGACGTCTCTCACTGACGCCGCTGTATAAATAGCCCCCAGGTGAGATCAATGGAAATTAGCCACGGTAATGGTTGGCAGGTGCGTGTGTGTGCGCCTCTAGCGCACGCGGCCTGGCAACGCCCCCTGTCAACCACCGTAACCGTGACAGTACCCCCCCCTCAACGGGTGCCTCCTGGCGCCCCACTCGGCCTGTTGGGATGTTCCTGATGGAAGTCGCGGATGAGGGACAGATCCAGGACACTCCGCCGTGGAATCCAACTCCGCTCCTCCGGGCCGTACCCTTCCCAATCCACCAGGTACTGGAAACCCCGGCCACGGCGACAGATGTCCAGGATCTTTCTCACCGTGTAGGCGGGATGGTCGTCGATGATCCTGGGGGGGGGAGGGGGTGTGGTGGGAGGGCACAAGGGACTGGAAGACACAGGTTTCAACAGAGAGACATGAAAGGTGGGATGAACTTTCATGGCTGGCGGCAATCTTAGCCGTACAGAAACCGGGTTGATGACCTTGTCCACCGTGTAAGGTCCCACATAACGAGGCGCCAACTTCCGGGACTGTACCTGGAGTGGTAGGTCACGGGAGGAGAGCCAAACTTGTTGTCCAGGTCGATAGATGGGTGCCTGGACCCTCCGACGGTCCGCCAAACGCCGGTTCCGATCGGCCGTACGAAGGAGTGCCGACCGCGCGGTCCTCCAAATCCGGCGGCAGCGCTGGAGGTGGGCCCGTACCGACGGCACCGCAATCTCCTCCTCCTGGACGGGAAACAGGGGTGGTTGGTAGCCCAGTGATGCCTGGAACGGCGACATCCCTGTGGCGTCGCTGATCAGGGAGTTGTGGGCGTACTCCACCCAAGGGAGGTGGGAACTCCATGAGGATGGATGGTTCGCGGCGACGCAGCGGAGAGCCGCTTCCAGGTCCTGGTTGGCTCTCTCCGTTTGTCCATTGGACTGGGGGTGGTATCCGGAGGAGAGGCTGGCGGTGGCCCCCAGAGCCTGGCAAAACGCCCTCCACAACTGCGACGCGAACTGTGGCCCCCGGTCGGACACTATGTCCAGGGGTATCCCGTGCAGGCGGAATACCTGCAGCACCAGGAGGTCCACCGTCTCCTTGGCCGAGGGAAGCTTGGGCAAAGGCACAAAATGGACCGCTTCGAAAACCGGTCGACGATGGTGAGGATGGTGGAGTTACCAGCCGACGGCGGAAGACCGGTGACGAAGTCCACGGCGATGTGCGACCAAGGCCGACGAGGGATAGGCAGCGGCTGCAGCAACCCCGCAGGAGGTCGATGTGAGGCCTTGCTGCGTGCACAGACGGTGCAGGCCGTGACAAAGGCCTGGGTGTCCCGAGAGATGGAAGGCCACCAGAAGCTCCGTCTGAGGAAGGACAGGGTCCGTGCAAAGCCGGGATGGCAGGTCAGGCGGGAGGAATGAGCCCACTGCAGCACCCGAGACCTAACTGGATCGGGTACAAACAGCCGGTTAGCGGGACCATTACCTGGATCTGGATGGGTACGTTGAGCCGACCGGACGAGACCCTCAATCTCCCAAGTGACTGCCCCAAGCACGCACACTGGAGGCAGGATGGTCTCTGGCTCGACGAGATCCCTCTCGGCGTCCCACTGGCGAGAGAGAGAGTCCGGTTTCACATTCCGACATCCAGGCCGGTAAGTGAGTGTGAAGTTGAACCTCCCCAGGAACAACGCCCACCGCGCCTGTCGAGAGTTGAGCCGTTTGGCGGTGCGGAGGTAGGCCAAGTTCTTGTGGTCTGTCCAGACCACGAACGGTTGTTCGGCCCCCTCCAGCCAATGCCTCCACTCCTCCAAGGCCAGAACCACTGCCAAGAGCTCCCGATTCCCCACGTCGTAGTTCCTCTCCGCGGGCGACAACTGTCTTGAAAAAAAGGCACAAGGGTGAGTCTTCCGATCCCCCGTGGCACGTTGAGAGAGGACGGCCCCCACACCGGAGTCCGATGCGTCCACCTCCACCACAAACTGGCACGCCGGATCCGGATGCCTCAGAACCGGAGCCGAGGTAAACAGCCGTTTCAGCTGCGCAAACGCCGCACCTGCCTCCGGAGTCCAGGAGAACGGAGAGAGCGTGGATGTGAGCCGAGTAAGTGGGGCCGCGACGCTACTGAAATCCCGGATGAACCTGCGGTAAAAATTAGAAAATCCGAGGAACCGCTGGAGTTGTTTCCGGGACGTAGGCGTCGGCCACTCCGCCACTGCCTTGACTTTAACGGGGTCCGATCGAACCTGGCCCGGTTCGATTATGAACCCCAAAAAGGCCACCGATTTCGCGTGGAACTCGCACTTCTCCGCCTTGACGAATAGCTTGTTCTCCAACAGTCGCTGAAGGACCAACCGGACGTGCTGAACGTGCTCCCTCTGACTACCTGAAAATATCAAAATATCGTCCAGGTAGACAAAGACGAACAGGTTCAGCATGTCTCGGAGGACGTCGTTCACCAGAGCCTGGAACACTGCCGGGGCGTTGGTGAGACCGAAGGGCATGACCCGGTACTCGAAGTGCCCCAAAGCAGTGTTGAACGCCGTCTTCCACTCGTCCCCCTCACGGATCCGGATGAGATGGTAGGCATTGCGGAGGTCCAATTTGGAGAACACCATCGCATTACGGAGAGGCTCGAAGGCTGGGTCGATGAGTGGCAGGGGGTACTTATTTTTTACGGTGATATAGTTTAGCCCCCGGAAGTCAATACACGGTCTTAACGAGTTGTCCTTCTTAGTCACAAAAAAAAAAACAGAACCCACAGGCGACGACGAGGGTCTGATCAGGCCCGCTGCCAGAGAGTCGTGGATGTAGGTCTCCATGGTCTGTCTCTCGGGCCGGGACAGGTTGTAGAGTCGCCTCACCGGCAAAGACGCGCCGGGAAGGAGATTGATGGCGCAGTCGTATGGTCTGTGAGGGGGTAAGGAGACGGCCCGTTCCTTAGAGAAGACCTCCCCGAGGTCGTGGTAAACGCGGGGGACGGATGAGAGATCGGGAGGACTCAGGACCGGACGGGTGGGTGAGCTGCGTGGGGCTAGAGCGGACCGGAGGCAGTTCGAGTGGCAGAACATGCTCCAACTAATCACGGAACCCGCCGCCCAATCGATGTGTGGATTGTGGGTCGCCAACCACGGTCTACCCAATACCACCGGGGTGTGGGGGGAGGAGATGATGTGTAGGCTGATGGTCTCCCGGTGATTCCCTGACAGAATCAGGGTGAGAGGAACAGCCCGTTGAGTGATCCGGGCCAACGGTTTTCCATCCAGTGAGTTCTCCTCCAATGGTGGCTGTATCCGCTCGGTGGGAATACCGGCCCGTTCGACCAGAGCCGCATCAATACAGCTGGCATCGGCTCCGGAGTCCACCAACACCTCCACCGGAAGCCTCTCCCTCGCCCAAAGGAGATGTCCGAGAAAATGGGAGCCTGTAAGTAGAGCTGGAGAGCGGGTCGCATTCTGGCACCTCAGGGACCCCGCCGTCACTGAGGGGCCCGATCTTTTGGCCGACGATGACAGTCGCGAATGGAGTGTCCCAACGCCCCGCAGTAGAGACAAGCTCCGGTGTCCAGCCTCCGCTTCCGTTCCTGCTGGGAGAGAACCACCCGATCCAACTGCATCGGCTCCTCTGCAAAGGAAGCGGTGGACCGAGAATATCTCCTCTTCTCAGCTGGGCGGGAGACGCTTCTGGAAGGACCCGGACCGTCCCCCCACTGCATAGCTAGGTCGGACACCTGAATGGCCATCTGGATGGCCTCATCCACAGTGCCCTTCTGGCCCCGCAACGCCACCTCCGTGCCCAACTCCCGGTTGAGTCCGCTCTGGAACGCGGACAGGAGTGATTCCTCGTTCCAACCGGACTCCACCGCCAACCGGCGGAACCGGGCGATGTACTCCCGAAGACTAAGCGTTCCTTGCTTGAGCCGCAACAGGAGTTGTCCAGCCTGGGCGCCCCGTATGGGGTGGTCGTACACCCTCATGAGCTCCATCTCGAGAGCCACAAAAGTCTCCACGAGAGGAGATCCTTGCGCACGGAGCGCATCGTACATAGCGAGGGGTCCTCCCTCCAGCAGACTCACTATATACGCAATCCTCCCCGCTTCCCTCGTAAAGCGGGACGGCTGTGCTTCAAAAATATTTTTGCATTGTACCAGGAAGCTCCGGCAGGTGTCCGGATTCCCCGAGTATCTCGGCGGGGGCGGGATGTGCGGCTCCGCGGAACCAGCGAGAACCGGCGTTTGTGGATCCCTCGCCTCGAGGCGCGTTATGCGTACGCCCTGGGACTCCGTGATGTCCAGCAGCCGGGTAGTCGTCGCATGGGCGTCCGCCAGATGTTGCTCCCACTGCGCTGCGTAAACGTGGATCTCGCGCTTCACCCGATCTCCGTCGCCGGGGTCCATAAGGGCTCGTTCGTTCTGTCACGGGTGTGTGTGGTGAGGTTGGACCCAGAACGCAGGCGGAGACCAGGAAAGGAAGAACAGGGGTTTATTAATGGCACAAAACACACTAGAAGGTGATTCCCCAGGACCGACGAGGGAGCGGGGACCGGGAGATCGAGGTGCGTCAAGCCGACAGGTAGGAGACGTAGGGATCGTTGAGGACAGGCGATGGTCAGGTTACCGGGAGGTCGAGGTGCGTCGTGCCGACAGGTAGTAGGCGAACGGATCGTTGGGGACAGGCGATGGTCAGGTTACCGGGAGGTCGAGGTGCGTCGTGCCGACAGGTAGTAGGCGAACGGATCGTTGGGGACAGGCGATGGTCAGGTTACCGGGAGGTCGAGGTGCGTCGTGCCGACAGGTAGTAGGCGAACGGATCGTTGGGGACAGGCGATGGTCAGGTTACCGGGAGGTTGAGGTGCGTCGTACCGACAGGTAGATGACGGGCGGAACTCCGGGACCGACGAGGGGGGCTGGAACAGCAGACGGGCGGACTATCTCTCCGATAGTCCGTAGCAGGGTGATCAGGACCAGGGATGAATGTCACCTGGGGACTGGTAGCGTACCGGTTTACACGTAGTACGAACGAGCGACGTCTCTCACTGACGCCGCTGTATAAATAGCCCCCAGGTGAGATCAATGGTAATTAGCCACGGTAATGGTTGGCAGGTGCGTGTGTGTGCGCCTCTAGCGCACGCGGCCTGGCAACGCCCCCTGTCAACCACCGTAACCGTGACAGTGAAACTATGAAAAAGTTCTGAATAGAGCAGTCCTTGGTTTCTCGTACTTACACAGCACCACAGGGTGTGAAATGTATGCAATGTAGTTATTGCATATCACTGCATATCATTTTGATGACTCCGGTTGTTATGAGCAAAGGACTGCGTCTCATGCGACACCTGACAATATACTGGCGGTATGACAGGTATTAAGTGATCTGGTGTCAGTCCAATGTGGGAATGAACTTAAAAGAACAATCAAAACATCTTAATATGAATGTGTACAGGTACCAGGTTATGTGGGATGTGTGGGAGTGCGTAGAAACGAGGAGACGGTAGACAAGTTGTTGAGTCGAAAAGTTTACTTTCCAACATGAACAGTAATTCAGCGGCATTAGTGAAGCTTGCAACAGCAACAGTAACGGGTACATTCAAAACTCCCGCTCACTCTAAACGTTACCGAGGAAAGCTCCTGGGTTAAACTGTCATAAAGGAGCCATACCTCTTCTCAGAGTCTCCAGTGAATGTCTGTGTCCCAAGTGGGTCAACACACATGGATGTATAATGTATCACGGGACGGGAGTCATATTG
This sequence comes from Muraenolepis orangiensis, assembly GCA_027704905.1. Lineage (NCBI taxonomy): Eukaryota > Metazoa > Chordata > Actinopteri > Gadiformes > Muraenolepididae > Muraenolepis > Muraenolepis orangiensis. Next base: position 27,037,449 of record CM051003.1, read on the forward strand.
ACATTGTCATTGGTCATTTATAACTCACAGAAAGCATATATATTTAAAATTTAACAAATCTGCTGACATCAGTCATTACATTGCTATAGCTGATATAATAAGAAATATACAAGTATATACAATATCTAAAAGATGCAACACCTAAATGATGCAACATGCATCATATTGTGGTGACCCACTTGGGACACAGACATTCACTGAACACTATGAGAGGAGGTACGGCTCCTTTAAGACTACTGCCGCTGTATTACTGTTCATGTTGGGAAGTAAACGTTTCGACTCGACAACCTGTCTACCGTCTCCTCGTTTGACCCCGAACGCTGATATCAATCCTGCTCGAAGCAAATGGTAATGCAGTGCCAGCAGGAGCTCCGGCTAACGTCTACGCCGCAGCAATTAAGTTGCCCGAGTTCTGGCAGCACAGCCCCCGGCTGTGGTTCCAACACATCGAAGCCCAGTTCCAACTGAGAGGAGTAACTCAGGACGTTACCAGATATTATCATGTGGTAGCGCCGTTGGACGCCGACAACATTACGGGCGACGTGAAGTACGAAGTACATTGCGAAGTACATAGTGCAAGTGCTCTCAAAGTGCTCCTTTTAAGAACGTTCAAGCTGTCGGAGATGGAGAAGGCGGGACTGTCTGTTGTCGCTCACCGTACTTAGCGACAGAAAACCGTCCGAGTTGCTGGAGAGGATGTTGGCTGTTTTGGGCTCGGTGGATCCCGCTTTTCTTTTTACGCATATTTTTCTGCCCCTGTGCGCACTGCACTAGCCAGCTCCTCGCTCTCCTCCACTAAAGGGACCGTCACACCATAACGTTCTGGTCAGCGTTCTATGAACGTTCTAAGAATGTTTAATCGTTACATTTTTCGGGCGTTCTAGGGTGAGGTGGACACATCTGGCGTGTGACTAACGTGTGACTAACACATGACTAGCGTGTGACTAACGCATGAGGAGCGTGTACCAGCGACCAAGTAAGACACCCCTGAAAACTATTAGCATGTGCTGATGTGTCACTGGCGCACGACTTACGATTAGTCAACGTTAGACGAGCGTGTTGAGCGTGTGACTAACGACAGACTAGTGTGTTGCTGCCGTGTGGGTTGCATGTTCAAACGGGTATAAAACGCGGGGAAATCACAGTGGATTCAGTTGTTCTTCTGGATATTGAACAGTGCACGTCATGCCACCAAGAGGAAAAAAGCGTGTGAGGGGGGCTACTGCTACTGCTACAAGTGCTTCAAGGAAGAAGAATGCACCGCCTCTTTCTCTGGCAATGTCCTCGGACGAAGAAGAGCACCACGAGGAAGAGCCCATGCGAGGTGTGACACCCCCTGAAGACCCTGAAGACCCCAATGAGGACGTTCCGACCATGCCAAAGAGAGGGAAGAAGCAGAGGAAGGACTGCAGGATCCAGGACCGGGCGGTGGAGGATAGTCTGGTGGAGTTTTTCCGTAAAAACGAAATACTGTGGAACTCACTCAATGCAAAGCAAAGATTGTTAGGGTAACTGACTAACAATAGCCGAACGTGTGCAACGTTCAGCGAACGTTAGTACAACGTTCCACGAACGTTCTCCAGCGTTCTCCAGCGTTTAACGTTAAACGTTGAAGAACGCTGGTCTCCATGAGAACTTTTGTGCATGTTCAAAACTATTTTCAGACCAGCGTTCTCCGCCTATCACCGCCGATCACCGACGATTACCAGCGTTCACCAGCGTTCACACAACGCTCTTCTGGCGCTATACCAGCGACCACGGACGATTACCAACGTTTCCTCAAACGTTCATAGAACGCTGACCAGAACGTTATGGTGTGACGGCACCTTCAGGACTATCGCGCGCTGGCTGCTGAGGCGGACAGGATTTTTCTTGCCAGCCGGCAGCATTTTGCGCAGGCACTGCTCCCCGCCCAGACCTCGGACCCGTCGCTGGAAGACAAAGTGGGTGCCGCCGCCGCGGTGGCTCCCCATCGCCAATGTGAGAATGGACTATGTTACTTCCTCAACAGAACTTTGGAGCCAAGGCCAAACAGTGTCGCCATGCACTTTTATCAACCAGGGAAACTCATGGGCCGGCAGTCGTCCTTAATAAACAACAGCAGGCTGTTGCAGCAGACGATTTGTCGGGCCGGCAGCTACTGGTCGACTCGGGTGCTCAGCGCAGCATCCTCCCTGCATCGGCTGCAGACACCATGGCTGGCGGATAGGGCTCCCCGATGGACACCGCTAATGTCATTAGGGCACAGTTTCTCGTACCCGAGAGGCGGTTCGATCACGTGAAAGTGGACCTTGTGGGCCCCCCACCTCCTCACCATGGTGGACAGGACGATCAGGTGGCCAGAGGCCATTCCACTTTCAAGATTTCAAGATTCAAGATAACTTTATTTATCCCGAGGGAAATTAAGGTGCAAGTTGCAGTTGAAACAGGGGGAATAAATGCACACAAAATATACTAATACCTAAAAACTAAATAACAACAACTAAACTAAGCTAAACTATAACTAAATGAACTCTAAATGAAATCTAAATGTATTGATAGATGAATTGCACAATTTACAGTATTACAGTAATACGTAGGTATATACAATACACAACAATACGTATAGTGCAAATTGGCAGTAATAAAATACTAAGAAATAACTCGTGGCCCAGGCGTTTGTTGGATCCTGGGTGGCCCTTTTTGGCACACCATCGGACCTCACCTCTGACAGGGGCTCTGGACTGCTGTAGCTGAGAGCCTGGGGGTGAAACTCCACCACACCACAGCATACAACCCACAGGCCAACGGGCTTTGTGGGCGGTTTCATCACTCCATGAAAGCCGCTCTGCGGGCCAGCCTCACGGACAGCGGCGACCGGGGGTCGACCGACTCTGGGGGTCGACCGAAGGGTCATGCTCGGCCTCCGCTCTGCCCCCAAGGACCTCCAGGCCTCGTCTGCGGTGCTAGTTTACGGCCAACTGCTGCGGGTCCCGGGTGAGTTTCTCCCGGTTACCGTAGCCCCCTGGTCTGCTGCCTCACATCGGACTGCGCTCCAGGACGGCGCTGGCAACTTTGCTCCTATCCCCACCTCTCACAACTGCCTCCCTCCGTCCTACGTCCCCAAGGATCTTCAGTCGGCCACCTTTGTCTTCATTCACCACGATGGCCACCGTACTCCCTTGCAGCCTCCCTACGACGGCCCCTTTCGCGTACTGGAGGCAGGGCCGAAAAACTTTTGGTGGACAAGGGGGGGAAGTCTGAGTGGGTCTCGGTGGACCGTCTCAAACATGCCCATTTGGACCTGGACAGGCCGGTTGAGCTGGCCGTGCCCCCGCGGCGTGGTCGCCCCCCTGCCAGGCCCCGGCCTTCTGACCCACCTGTGCACACCCCAAGCCCTGCACTAGCCCCTGTTGGACGGGCCCTGTCTCCCGTCCCTGCCCCTTCACACGAGAAGCGCAGTCGTTTTGGACGCCCGGTCTGCCCCTCACCCTGTGGACCCTTTCAGTTTTGACTTTTCGGCTGTTTACTTTTCATGTTTTCAGTTGTAGTGAATTCTGGGGGGGCCAGTGTGGTGACCCACTTGGAATACAGACATTCACTGGACACTGTGAGATGGAGTTATGGCTCCTTTAAGACAATTCAACCCAGAAGCTTTCTGGGTAATGTTTAGAGCGGGAGATTTTAATGTACCGGTTCTGATTAGTTTGCATGTCATTACTGTTGTTGTTGCAAGCCTGACTTCTACCGCTGTTATCACTGTTCATTGTTGAGAGTAAACGTTTCGACTCGACAACCTGTCTCCGTCTCCTCGTTCCTACGCACTCCCACAATATACCTATCTGCACATATCTCATACCTACCCGTTTTTATACCTAGTAGACTTAGATGCCAACTTGTTTTCACTGTGCTGTGCAATGACAATAAATTTGAATCTGATCGAATCAAACATTCGATTAAATATATATCGGCGGCATAACGAGAGACATTCAGTTGCACGCGCTACTAAAGAGACTACGCGCTAGTGATGAGTCAGTCGCGAATGAGCCGGCCTCAAAGAGTCGGCTCTTTTAAATGAACGACGGGAGCCGGCTCGTACGAGCCGTTTTTTTTTCCGGGTGCTCCGCGTACATGCGCGTTTATACTGAAATCGAGCCCTGCCGGTTTGTTAGGGGTGTGTGTTGACAACACACTTTGACAACTGGTCCGCCAAAATTGACAACCGGTCTGCGAGATTTTTTTCATGTATCTGCTGGTCCGTGGCACAAAAAAGGTTGGGAACTCCTGCTATAGTATATAAGCTTTGCTATGCCTCAGATAAATGGTTAAGTAAATATTAATCTCTTAATCTCTTGACAGATTTTAGATTAGATTAGATCAAATGTATTCAGTGTACAGCACAAGTACAGTACAGCGAAAGGAATTTGGCATCTTAACAGAGTGCAAATGTTGCAGTAAAGTGCATGGTAATATATCATTTGCAGTTGTTGAATAATATGTAAAAACAGTCTTCTAAAAAAAACTACTACTAAAAACAGGTATAAAAAACGTCCTGGGACGTAAAAAACGTCCCGGGGCTGGTCTCCTCAGGGGGCGCTGGCTTCGGCGGGCTGCCGTTCACGTCGAACCGAGCAAAACAAGTATTTATCTCTCCTGGGAGGGAGGTAGAGGAGTTCTCTACACAACTGGTTCTCCCTCTGAAGTTCGTTATCGTCTGCAGCCCCTGCGACATACCCCTTGCGTCGTGGCTCTTCAATTTATCTTCCACTCTGTCCTGTCCATACTCCCGCTTGGCAGTGACGATGGTCTTACGGAGGTCGTAACGGGCTCTCGTATATTCCTCCATATTCCCGGAGCCAAAGGTGGCGTTACGCGTCTGTAGGGCAGTGCGAACATCGGCGTTAATCCACGGTTTCTGGTTGGGATATATCCGAACCGACTTGGTCGGAACAACGTCATCTATGCACTTCTTGATGAACCCGGTGACCGACGACACATACTCGTTGATGTTATTGTCCGAGGCAATGTGGAACATGTGCCAGTCAGCGCGATCAAAACAATCCCGCAGCATAGAGTCCGATTGGTCCGACCAGCATTGGACCTCCCTCACAGCGATCGGTTGCTGCTTCAGTCTCTGCCTATAGGCGGGGAGCAGCTGGATAGAGCGGTGGTCTGATTTGCCGAACGGTGGGCGGAGGAGGGCCTTGTAGCCATCACGGAAGGGGGTGTAGCAGTGGTCGAGGATCCGCTCGCCCCGTGTGTTGCTCGTTATGTGTTGGTAGAACTTCGGGAGAACCTTCTTCAGGTTCACCTTGTTGAAGTCCCCCGCCACGATGAGAGCAGCCTCGGGGTGTGCCGACTGCTGTTGGCTGATAGCCGTTCCTTCAGTGCTGTGTCCGTGTTGGCTTGTGGGGGAATGTAAACAGCGGTCACGGTTACCGCTGTAAACTCCCGAGGCAGCCAGTATTGACGGCACATAAGCATCAGGTACTCCAGGTCCGGGGAACAGAAAGACTTGAGGGGATGTACATGACTTTGGTTGCACCAAGATCTGTTTATCATGAGACATACCCCCCCTCCGCGATCTTTACCTTTGTTCTGTCTGCCCGGTGGATGGAAAATCCCGTTGGCTCGATAGCTGCGTCGGTAACCCCCTCCGACATCCATGTTTCCGTAAGGCAGATGATACAGTCCTTCGTTTCCCGGTGGAATTGAATACGAGCCTGTGGCTCGCTTAACTTATTGTCCAGAGACTGTACATTAGCCAGTAGAATGGTGGGTAGTGGGGGAGATCGGATCGACATCTCAGCTTGACTAGCATGCCGGCTCGCTTCCCTCGCTTCTTCCGGCGACGCTTGCGTGTAATTCGTGCCCAAGATGGTCGGAGATAATCCAGCTGTGACTTCGGACGGGCCGTCCGAGTCGAAAGAATGAAAAAGCTCCAGTAGGCGGCGAGCGACTGTCGATTTGATCTCCAGAAGTGTGCAAAAGTTATAAATGAACATGCTGTTAACTTCCTGAACAAAGATAGTTGAGATAAAAACAATAAATAACAAAAAACTGCGTTGTCGTGCGGGAGCTCGCGACACGGCAGCCATCTCGTACGGCGCCATACTCCAATACTCTCCAATACTCCAAACAAGGCTGGTATAACGCGTTGAGCTGCTCGTCTTTAGTACTATGGACGAGATTAAGTTGAAGCCCTTTGAGACTGTAACTGTGATTAAGGGCTATACAAATAAAATTGACTTGACTTGACGTTAGAGCTGCATTAATGGAGTACTTCAACAGAAGGGACCATTGGCCTTTTCTTCTTCAAAACTGTCATCTTGTATTATGTTTATCGGTATATAAAGCATAATGAAGCAGACATGTGATGAAATGTTTTATTTAAAAAAACATTAAATACACAATATACAATAATAACAACAAAAGTGTAGACTGCAGTGCAATAAGTCAACGTCAATAAAGCAGGTTCCCGAGGGGCTCCTGGTAGAGCTGCAGCCCAGTGGTGGCGGTAGCTCCGCATTGACATTGTCGAGGGCAGACGACGCCATTAAACTAAAAGAAAAGAAAAGTGCATTAAAAACATGACTCCATAAACTAAAACAAGAGAAAAGTGCATTATAACATGTCTTCACTACACTTTTAGAAAGTAGCATCCTGACATAAGCTATTGTTACCAAGGCTATGCTAGCGGCTAACAGAAGCCTAGCAATCATAGCTACTAATTTCTGATGATACGAACATAACATTGATGTGAGAAATTAGTAGCTCGCTAAACAGTTTAGAGCAAGATTTATAAAGTAAAAGTTACCAGAACCAGTCTGAGCAGCGTATCATCCAGTTTGTTATTGATTAGCTCCTCGGTTCTGTCCCCCGCTGAAGACATCTTGTGCTGTAATAGCGGTTTGTTCTAGAAGCTCCTCGAGTTTATTGTGACCTTCTGTGGAGGACCACCATGCAAGGAGGCCGTTTGTTTCCTCCACGGACCACTGCTGCTTCGCCTTCACTTCCATAGCGATTTATTAGTGATTTAAAAAATGGCGGTCACTCATTTTTTGTTGGTCTGTTTGTCACGATAAGCCCCGCCCCTAGACCTTGACATAGCGGTTCTTGCTGGGCTAGCCCAGCTTCGATTTGGGGCCACTCTGGAACCAGTTTTCGAACAACCGGTTCTTTCGTGGTGGAAACACAAAGAACTGGTTCAAGATTAGGCACTAGCTCCAAACCAGCCCTCAAAATGCCTTGGTGGAAACACGGCACCAGAGGGGAAGAGGGCAAACAGTCCATGGTTGGGCCGAGAGGTGTTTTTTTGTGCCTTCCTCAGACAACGTTTGTGGTGGGTAGTGTATTGCAGGAAGGGGTAATCCAACGATGCATTGGATGGTTTTCACCACCGTCTGCAGCGCTTTCCGGTCGGTTCTTGGTTGTTGTCAGTGCACCATGCCACCAGGTGCTGGACCTCCTCCCTGTAGGCTGCCTCATCATTGTTCTTGATGAGGCTCACCACCGTTGTGTCGTCTGCAAACTTGATGATGCTGTTTGTACCATGTACATGAGTGCAGTTGTGGGTAAAGAGGGAGTAGAGGAAAGGGCTCAGCACACACCCTCCCACACAGCCCTGGGGGATGCCGGTGTTCAGTTGTGAGGGTAGAGGAGGTGAGACTGTCTAACCTGACTGACTGGGGTCTGTTGGTTAGGAAGTCCAATAACCAGTTACAAACAGAGGGGTTAATGTCGAGATTCTTGGTTTTAATGAGGTCACCAAGTTTGCGGATGAGTTTGAAGTGGATAATGTGCTCAGCGCATTTCCTGAGCATGCGATGCCATCAGGACCAGCTGCCATTTGTTCTGCTCAGTGCCGCACGCACATCTGTTGGGAAGAGGATGAGGGGTTGGTGGTCAGTGGGGAGAGTAGCCCTGTTGGGCCGTTCGTGGTTGTCCCAGAAATAATTGAGTCAGGGGAGGGATGAGTCGGTGGTTGGGGGGGAGTGGTTATCCCGGTTGAAGCGGGCAAAACAATTATTGAGCTCATCAGGGAGGGATGAACTCGGGGGTTGGGGGGAGTTTTTGGAGGGTTTGTAGTCCGTAATGGCCTGGATGCCCTGCCACATGCATCAGGGATCAGAGTTGTTGAAGTGGTCTTCAACAACTCGCAAGGAGGGAGTTGCAGTAGTCCAGCCGGGAGATGACAAGAGCCTGGATGAGCAGGCAATGAGAAAAGGCCGAATCCTCCTGATGTTGTAGAGGAAGAGTCACCGATGCAATGTTTGCCGAGAACGACAGTTGGTCGTCCAGGGTCACACCCAGATTCCTTGCAGTCCGAGTAGGTGTCACCACAGCATCATCTATGGTGACAGCCAGGTCTCGGTGCGGATAGCCCTTTGCCGGGAAGAACACTAGCTCAGTCTTGTCCAGGTTGAGCTTTAGGTGGTGCATCGAAATTCAATCTGAGATGTCTGCTAAGATTCAAGATTCAAGATTCAAGATAACTTTATTTATCCCGAGGGAAATTAAGGTGCAACAGTTGAAACAGGGGGAATAAATGTACACACAAATATACTAATACCTAAAAGCTAAAAACTAAATAACAACAAACTAACTAAACAAAACTAGTATAAACAAAATATAACAAAATGAACTTTAAATTAAATCGAAATGTATTGATAGATGAAATGCACAATTTACAGTATTATTACAGTAATACGTAGGTATATACAATACACAACAATACATATAGTGCAAATTGGCAGTAATAAAATTAATAAATAACTCAGATGAATACTGAAAAAGTGACATGTGAAAAGTGAAAAGTGAAATTGAATTTACAGTGCAAAATTACAGTGAAAGGATCTACAGTGCGTTGACCGAAAAAAGAATAATAACAGTGCATTGGCCTCAGGTCACTGAGTCTCCACTGTCCCTCTCACGACCCGAGGTAGATGAATTATAGAGACGAAGCATGCGGCAATGTGTGTTTCCACTTGCGTGTCCGAGGAGGGAAACGACAAGACCAGTTGGGTGTCGTCAGCATAGCAGTGGTAGGATAAGTCATGGGAGTGGATAAGGAGAAGAGAAGAGAAGAGGACCCAGGACCGATCCTTGTGGAACTCCAGTAGTCAGTCGGTGTGGTTCCGACACAGACCCTACCAGTGCCACCTGGTAGGAGCGACCCATCAGGTAGGATGTAAACAAGGCGAGAGCAGAGCCCGAGACACCCATCCCCTCAAGGGTGGAGAGGAGAATCTGGTGTTTCACAGTGTCGAATGCTGCAGACAGGTCCAGGAGTATCAGGACCGAGGAAAGCGAAATTGCTCTAGCAACATGGAGCGACTCAGTTACTGCCAGAAGGGCAGTTTCTGTCGAGTGACCAGATTGGTGGGGGTCCAAGAGGCAGTTCTGGTGGAGATACAAGGACAATTGGTTAAAGACAGCACGTTCAACAGTTTTGGATAAGAAGGGCAAAAGGGATACCGGTCTGTAGTTCTTGAGTTCAGAGGGGTCAGAGTGTTGGTTTCTTCAGGAGGGGGGTGACTCTGGCAGTCTTGAAAGCATGAAAATCATCCAGACGTCAGAGATGCGTTGATGAATGGACTAATGATTAAAGAACAACTTACTTGCACAACTCTAGTTACAGTTAGTATCAACCTGATTAGCAACACAAATATACTCAGACTATTCCAGATGGGTCAATAGTTGAAACAAACATGTTTTAGTAGAACAAACTCATGTTCAACCTGGTAAAATAACAGTGAGAGCTTTGCCTTCTGGCTCAGCTCTCCTTTGGTCACGATGCAGTAAAGGGCACCCAATACCTCTCCCGCTGCATCTATTCTCCGGTCAATCTTACGCTCCATCATCCCCTCACTCGAGAACAAGACCCCGAGAAATTGAACTCCTTTACTTGGGGTAAGGACCCACTCCCCACTTGGAGTAGACAGTCCACTGGTTTCCTGCTGAGAACCTAATCCTCGAGGTGCTGATTCTCATCCCAGCGGCTTTACACTACACTGCAAACTGATCCAGTGAGTGCTGAAGGTCACATACTGATGACGCAAACAGGACCACATCATTTGCAAATAGCAGCGATGCAATTCTGTGCCCACCATACTGCAACCCCTCCCCTCCATGACTACGCCTTGAAATCTTGTCCATGAATATCAAAAACAGGATGGATGACAAAGCACAGCCCTGGCGGAGGCCAACACCCACTGAGAACAGGCCCGGCTTACTACTGAGAATCCGGACACAGCTCTCGCTTTTGGAGTACAGACATTGGATGGCTCTCAGGAGTGACCCCCGCACCCCATATTCCCGTAGCACCCCCCACAGTGTTTCCCAGGAGACCCGGTCATATGCCTTCTCCAAACCCACAAAGCACATGTAGACCAGATGGGCATACTCCCAAGCCCCTTCCAGGATGCATTGTTCCTCTTCAATCGGAGGTTCGACAATCAAACATCCTCCTTTCCAGCCCCTTGGAGTAGACTTTTTTCAGGGAGGCTGAGTAATGTGATACCCCTGTAATTGGCACACACCTCCCCCTTTTTGAACAGGGGTACCATCACCCCTGTTTGCCACTCCTTAGGCACTGTCCCAGACACGCAATGTTGAAAAGACACAACAGATGTCATCCACGACAGCCCCTCAACAACCAGAGCCTTCAGCATTTCTGGACAAATCAACCCCTGGGGCCTTGCCACCTTGGAGATGTTTGACTACTGCAGTGACTTCCTCCCAGGAGATTGATGTTTGCCGTCCATCATCCTCCAGCTCTGCCTCTACCATAGAGGGTGGGTTAATTGGGTTAAGGAGTTCTTCAAAGTGCACCGTCTGATCACCTCCTCAGTTATGGTCAGCAGTGTCCCACTCTTACTGTAAACAGCTTAAGCGGAAGTATGGCGCTGTACGAGATGGCTGCCGTGTCGCGAGCTCCCGCAAGACAACGCAGTTTTTTGTTATTTATTATTTTTATCGCGACTATCTTTGTTTAGGAAGTTAGCAGCACTTAGCAGACCGACAGTCGCTCACCGCCTACCAGAATTTTTTGATTCTTTCGACTCGGACGTCCCGCCCAAAGTCACAGCTGGATTATCTCCGACCATCTTGGGCACGATTACACGCAAGCATTGCAGGAAGAAGCGAGCCGGCGTGCTAGTCAGGCTGAGATGTCGATCCGATCGCCCCCCACTACCCACCATTCTACTGGCTAATGTACAGTCTCTGGACAATAAGCGATTCAGCAAGCTCATACAAGCTCGTATTCAATTCTACCGGGAAACTAAGGACAACTATCATCTGCCCAAAACGGATTGTTTTGAGCGCGGTGACTGGGACATGTTCCGCGTTGCCTCGGACAATAACATCAACGAGTACGTGTCCTCGGTCACCGGGTTCATCAAGAAGTGCATAGATGACGTTGTTCTGACCAAGTCGGTTCAGATATACCCCAACCAGAAACCGTGGATTAACGGCGATGTTCGCGCCGCCCTACACGCGCTTAACGCCGCCTTTGGCTCCGGGATTATGGAGGAATATACGAGAGCCCGCTACGACCTCCGTAAGACCATCGTCACTGCCAAGCGGGAGTATAAGAGGATGAGGAGAAATTCAAGAGCCACAACGCGAGGGGTATGTGGCAGGGGCTACAGATGATAACAAACTTCAGAGGGAGAATCAGTTGTGTAGAGAACTCCTCTACCTCCCTCCCAGGAGAGCAAAATCATTTTTTGCTCAGTTCGACGTGAATGGCAGCCCGCAGAAGCCAGTGCCGCCTGAGGAGACCAGCCTGCTGAACATCTCGGAGGCGGATGTGCGCCGCACCATCAAGCGGTTGCACATCCGTAAGGCGGCAGGCCCCGACGACATCCCGAGCCACGTCCTCAGAGCATGCGCAGACCAGTTGGCAGGAGTCTTTGCAGACATCTTCAACCTCTCCCTGTCCCAGGCTGTTGTCCCCGCGGTCTTCAAGATGTCCACCATCGTGCCTGTCCCTAAACAACCCAAGGTAACATGCCTGAATGACTATAGACCTGTAGCCCTCACCTCGATTGTCAGCAAATGCTTCGAGAGGTTGGTCAAGGACTTTATTTGCTCCGTGTTACCTGCCACGCTGGACCCATGACAATTTGCATATCGTCAAAATAGATCCACGGACGACGCAATTGCCATGGCCCTCCACACTGCCCTTTCCCACCTGGAGGGAAAGAACTGTTATGTGCGAATGCTGTTTGTGGACTACAGCTCAGCGTTCAACACGATAGTTCCTGCCAAGCTCGACACCAAGCTTAGAGGTCTAGGCGTGCCCCCATCCACGTGCAGCTGGATACTGGACCTCCTGTCGGACCGCCGCCAGGTGGTGAGGATGGGCAGCACCACCTCAGAGCCACTGACCCTCAACACGGGAGCCCCCCAGGGATGCGTGCTGAGCCCTTTCCTCTACTCCCTCTACACCCCTGATCGCCGGCGACGACGAGACAGCCTACAGGGAGGAGTTCGGATCGCTGGAGCAGTGGTGCCAGGAGAACAGCCTCGCCCTCAACGTCAAGAAGACCAAGGAGCTGATCGTGGACTTCAGGAAGCAGAGGGGAGAGCAAGTTCCTCGGCGTGCACATCTCCGAGGACCTCACATGGTCCACGCACACCACACACGTGGTGAAAAGGGCCCAACAACGCCTGTATTTCCTCAGGCGTCTGTCGAAATTCAGCATGGGCCCCCGCATCCTGAGAACATTCTATAACGGCACCATCGAGAGTGTTCTTACAGGGTGTATCACCGCCTGGTGTGGGAACTGCACCGCACTCGAGCGCAGAGTGCTTCAAAGGGTGGTGCGGACGGCCCAGTATATCGTTGGAGGTGAGCTCCCCTCCCTCCTGGATATATACAATCAGCGGTGCGTGGCCAAGGCCAAACGCATCATAAAAGACATTGCCCACCCCAGCCACGAACTGTACTCACTTTTACCGTCAGGCAGGCGATACCACAGTATCAAGTGCCGTACAAATAGGCTTAGAGATAGCTTCCACAGTTAGGCCATCAGGCTGCTGAACAAGGGCGTATAGCATATAACAATGTATATTTTATTACATTGATTTATATATACATATTGCTCTTTTCTGTGCCGATACTTTGCATTTTATAAATTGCATTTAAATTTTTTTATTTTTTTTTTAACTTTATTCAATTTTTATTCAATTTTTATCTTATTTTTATAACTGCTGTCTGTCGTCGGGTATTGCACATAAGATTTTCACATTACTGCTTTATACTTGTGTAAACTGTGAAGTGACAATAAACTTGACTTGACTTGACTTGTCGCGTGCTCAGGAACTGCACTGAGCAGCTGACCGAGGTCCTAACTGACATTTTCAACATGTCACTAGCTCAGGCAGTTGTCTTAGTGTGCTTTAAAACCACCTTCATTGCGCCAGTGCCAAAACACTCCTCTGCAGTGATCCAATGACTTCCGCCCTGTGGCACTCACCCCCATCATCATGAAGTGCTTTGAGAGGCTGGTCCTGGCTCACCTCAAATCTGGCCTCTCACACTCACTGGATAAATACAAATTAGCCTACAGTGAAAACAGGAGCACAGAGGACGCCATCTCCTCAGCCCTTCACTCTGCTCACCTGAATGAGAGCAACACCCACGTGAGAATGCTGTTCATCGACTTCAGCTCAGCATTTAAAACCATCCGCTCAAAACTCATCTGCAAACTTGGTGACATTATGGAAACCAAGAATCTTGACACTAACCCCTCTGTTTGTAATTGGTTGTTGGACTTCCTAACCAACAGACCCCAGTCTGTCAGGTTAGACCAGGGGTGTCAAACTCAAATTGGGCCGAAATTAAGAAATTGCTACAAGTCAAGGGCCGGACGGGTTCAACGTTTATTGAAAACTTATTGAAACAACCTTATTGCACATATTGAACCTGGAACTAACAAGGCCTATCGATTATTGCCTATAAAACAACATTAATTATGAAATAAATGAAAGAAAAATTATAAATAAATAAAAAAAGAACATTTTCTACAGGCAAACAACAGCCAGAAGTAATTTACTTCAAAGAAAAATCAAATGTCCTGTAGTAGCAAGAGAACAAAATGCAAATATTAAACTGCATTAAAAACTGAAACTGTGTCAAAGCACCGTTTGCTGCTCTGTGATGCTCACTTGTCTGAGCCAGATACTTGGTGTCTTATCTTGGTTACAAGTTCATCAATGTCTGGGGTCAGGCTCTGAGCTGAGGAAATCCTTAGGATTGAGTGAAGGTGTTCATCAGTAAGACGAGTCCTGTGTGAAGTTTTGTTTATCTTCATCAAAGAGAACAGCTGTTCACACAAGTATGTGCTGCCAAACATAGAGAGCGTTTGAGCAGCCTGGGAGCGTAGATGGGGCATTGGGATGAAACGTGGAAACTCTGCAGCGCCCACAGACTCATATTTTGCCTTCAGTGTGTCACTACATTGGAGCTCGATCAGCTCCATTTGCAGGTTTGATGGTGCGCTTTCCACGTCAGCTGCAAATGGATTACTGAGCAGTTCAAACCTGCTTTTTTGGGCTTCAAAATCGGCAAATCGCTGTGTGAAGTCAGCACCAAGTATGCCGAGTTTTTCAGTAAACTGTCTAGTTGGGAAAACAGCGGCAGCGACCTGCTCTTTCATTGTTTGGCAGTGCGGGAAATGGCTCAAGTTTTCCTGAAGAATCTGCGTCTCCCACAGGCGCAGCTTGGTTTTAAAAGCCCTCACTGTAGCGTACATGTCAGTGATGACACGGCCCCGCCCCTGAAGCTGCAGGTTTAGCGCATTCAGGTGGCTCGTGATGTCACACAGAAACGCTACTTCACACAGAAACTTTTTATTTCGGAGCTCTGATGTGTCTTTCCCTTTGCTTTCCATGAACTCACAGATCTCCTCACGCAACTCGAAAAATCTTTCCAGCACCTTTCCCTGGCTTAGCCATCGCACCTCTGTGTGATAGGGCAAGTCACCATAGTCCCAATTTAACTCCGCCAGAAAAGACTTGAACTGGCGGTGATTTAAACCTCTGGCTCTGATAAAGTTAACCGCTCGTGTTATGATGCTCATTACATGTTCCATTTTCAAGGCTTTGCCACACAACGATTCCTGGTGTATGATGCAGTGATAAGCTGTCAGCTCACTTGTGACGTTTTCATCCTGCATCTTTTCTCGGATCCTCCCCACCAATCCACTCTTTTGACCGCACATCGCAGGCGCTCCATCTGTTGTCAGTCCAACAAGTTTATCCCACGGCAGCCCCATTTTATCTACACATCTGGACACCTCTTCAAAGAGATCTTTCCCCGTAGTTGTGCCATGCATTGAGCGTAATCCAAAAAACTCTTCTGTTACGCACAGGCTTGAGTCCACTCCACGGATGAAAATTGACAGCTGGGCAGTATCAGAAGTGTCGGTGCTCTCATCCACAGCAAGGGAGTACGCGATGAAAGCTTTTCCCTTTCCCACAAGCTGTTGTTGGAGATTGGCAGCAAGGTGGCGAACACGGTCAGCAACGGTGTTTCGGCTCAGGCTCATTTAAAAATGCTTGCCTTTTTTCTGGGCACACGGTGTCGCAAACTTTAATCATGCAGTTTTTGACAAATTCCCCCTCGGTAAAGGGCCGGGATGATTTTGCAATCTCTGCTGCCACAATAAAACTGGCCTTAACAGCAGCCTCGCTTTGTGATTTGGCTTTAGTGAACATAGCCTGCTGTGACACCAGACTTCTTTTTAATTCTTCTACCTTCTGTAGCCTTTGTATCGTGTCCAGATGCTTGTATTTGTCGTGGTGCTTCGTTTCATAGTGTCTTTTTATGTTGTATTCTTTCATTACAGCCACATTGTCTCCGCACAGAAGACACACAGCTTTGCCCTTTACATCAGCGAACATGTACTGTGCCTCCCACCTGTCTTGAAAACCCCTGTTTTCAAAGTCCACCTTTCGTTTAGCCATTTTGTGGGGAGAGGGATGAAAGTGCTGATGAACGAGTGGGGGCGCTTGTGATTGACGCGGGCCTGTGATTGACGTGCCGACGCACGGGCAGTGCATTATGGGATTTGTAGTATTATGGTGGCGCGTATGATATACCAGCGGGCCAGCTCTAATAGTAAATAGATTTTGTCATGCGGGCCAAAGATAATTCATTCACGGGCCGGATGTGGCCCGCGGGCCTTGAGTTTGACACATGTGGGTTAGACAGTCTCACCTCCCCCACCCTCACCCTGAGAGACGCGACGTAGTCAGAGCTGGAGACACAGGTTCTCGAGTTGGAGGGAGCCATAAGGTTTTCAGTAAACTCGCCCCCAACGTCTGTCTTCAGCAGAAGGTTCCCAACGATGTCGCCCCCGACGTCGGTCTTCGTCAGGATGGTTCTCAGTAAGGTTCGCAATGATCAAGCCCCGACTGTCGGTCCTCGTCAGTCCTCAGCCGGCCCGATTATGAAAGGAAACACGTGGGATCGATTAGAGCGTGGGGGCACAACAGTAACTCTCTATAGTATTCCTATAGTATCCTACATATCCTACCTCTACCTATAGTTTACATATTTATTGGTTACATACCTGTATGATAGCCATGTACATTTTTACATTCTTACTGTACCATATCCCTGCTCACTACCTTAATCGTAATCTTAATCTTAATTAACTACCTGCTGTATGTACATTTATAAATATTTATCCTGTCGATAAAATTGCATATCCCTGATCACTAACGGTTGAATACTTGTTTACTTACCTCTATAAGTTATTTTATACCGTTTTTATACCTAATAAACGTCTTTAAATCTTATTTAACCACTGTAAACTATATATTACCATGCACTTTACTACAACATTTGCACTCTGGTTAGATGCCAAATTATTTTCACTATACTGTACTTGTGCTGTGCAATGACAATCAATTTGAATCTAATCTAATCTAACCAGGCCATGCAGTAATGGCTACCGGGCCGCCCACCCCAGCTCTTCAAAATATAGCTACATTATATGAATGACTGACATTATATGAATGTGCTCCTTGCTGTTTGTTGATATGCACATTAAATACTATGCATTGGGCTCATTACCAGAGGCTGAAGGTCAAGCTCTACTGGGCTTGAAAAACTTATCAGGTCACTATAATTTCAATAAAAGAATCACATTGGATACATTACATTGCATTCATTTAGCACAGTGGTTCTCAAACTGGGGTCCACGGACCCCCAGGGGTCTGTGAGCCATAGCCAGGGGGTTTGCAAAATAATTTGTAAAATTAGGAAAAAAATGTTGGTATGTTTTGTTATATATGCATGTTTAAATATATGCATATCTACAGACAGGACAATTTGTGCCAATCAAACAAGAATATTGTGTTCGTTACTCAATCCCATGTTAGCTTTGGGCCAATGGAAGTCTGATGTGATTGTGACACATCACGTCAATCATGACTCATTCACTTCATGAACCGATGCAAATCGGTGAATCTTACCATCCCTACAACAGACACTTGACACGATAGCATAGCAAACAGAAACAGGAGAAGCACGACCGTGTCTGCGGTCCACGGAACCACTGTGCTAAATAGATTAAAACATATGTTAACGAAATATACTTGGACAGCCGTTAATATATCTGGGTGGCCCAAGTAAAGTCTATGTGTGGGAAACCCTGTATATATAAATATACAATATATACAAATATACAATATAAATATACAAAGTATATAAGTGGTATTAACTTGATTGGTATTGAATGGTTGATTTATTGGTATTAACTTAATTTTTGCACTGTAAATTCAATTTCACTTTTCACTTTTCACATGTCACTTTTTCAGTATTCATCTGAGTTATTTATTAGTATTTTATTACTGCCAATTTGCACTATACGTATTGTTGTGTATTGTATATACTTACGTATTACTGTAATAATACTGTAAATTGTGCAATTCATCTATCAATACATTTAGATTTCATTTAGAGTTCATTTAGTTATATTTTGTTTATACTAGTTTTGTTTAGTTACTTTGTTGTTATTTAGTTTTTAGTTTTTAGGTATTAGTATATTTTTGTGTGCATGTATTCCCCCCGTTTCAACTGTTATGTTAATAAAGTTATCTTGAATCTTGAATCTTGAATTGTCATTTAAATGTGTTTCTGTTACTATGAAACGGGTATTTAGATTGAACATTTTTTTAATACAAATAGTTCCAATTGCATTTAAGAGTACAAATGGTAGTAAGCGTATGTTTAATTGGCGTTACAATTTTGAGCGGGTACTTGGAAAAAGGTTTTCCCTGTAAGGGGTCCCTGGCCCCAAAGAGTTTGAGAACCCCTGATTTAGCAGACGGTTTTGTCCAAAGCGACTTACAAAAGTGCGTTCAACAAAGGTAGGTAAGATAATATAGTAACCGATACAGTAACACATGTAGCTAGATCATGGTCTTTGGCAGGATTTCAATTAAATTTAGAAACTTTTTAAATGTACATGTGTAACCTGTAATTTCTCCCTGACCAACAGGGAGAACCATGATGGGCCGTCCCAGGAATAACTACTTCAGTGAGGGACAGAGCTCCAGCTCTCTATTATGGTGCCCTCATATCGATCCATAGCGATCACCAGTTGCGTATGGTTGTGAATAGAAAATAGTGATCATAAGTTCCGAACGCAACTCACACGCAAGTAATAGGTTTTATAGGTTTCAAGTACGCAACAAGCACGGAGGAGTAAGTTCGGAAATTTTGAACTTGCGATCAATTTATACGCAACAAGGATTACAAGCAACACGATCGCAACAGGTACGCAACTCATAATTTATGAACGTAGGTCCAAATTTGAGGTATCTGGCCAGGTTTTGGGGTCACTTTTATCAGATTTCTTGGTAGCTTTCCCCATGTTGACTCTTCGATGACCAAATCAGAAGGAAACACTGAATCGGCTCTGCTTTTATAGGTTTTTAATCACGTGACCGATATTTGCAAATACCACGCAGGTCAAACGCAACTTGTAAGTTTTGAACGCAACTCGAAAGTTCTGCACGCAACTCACACGCAACCCATAGGTCGAATAGGTTACAAATTGACAAAATTGTTGATTTTGGTTGCGTTTGGTGCGTATACAAATATTTTTTACACGCAACTCATAGGTTTCAGCATACGCTATGGTGTGAGGGCACCATTAGGACGCCATCAAAACAGGAACTAGGCCTTATTTTTTCCCACACGTTTTAATGCCTTAGCCTTAATGACCAGAACAAATGTACCAACAATTAAATCTACAACTTTCTTTATTATTCCAAAAGGTTATTAACTGTTGAACTATGATCTTATTACACAGTTTATTCCTAATTGTTATGTACATTAAAGTAGACTCAGTCGCTAGATATGACCCAAGGGGTTAAAACAGCTCTATTTGTCCAAACCCCTCTACCTTTCCTCCAGGACAGCCCTGTGCTGACAATTAACGCATATTTTCTGGTGTTGTCAGATGGCACAGCAGTTCATTCTACTATGGGAATACAAAAGTGAAAAGTTTTCCCTGAACAAAAAGCTTGGTCAAATTGCCTTTAAAAGCACATGGTTTTTTGGCCACCAAAATACACAATCATTTAATTTTAAGGAAGCTTATATATGCTTGCAAAAAAAGGTTGATTTGAAATGGTTACGCTATTATTAGCACAAATGCTTTCATTAGCATTCGTAAAGTTTAAAATGGTTACTGTTGCTTATAGAGGGAAGAAAATGGGTATCAGGAAAATATGTATATCATTTATTTTGAAATGTGATGTTGAAATGATGTCCGAGGATTTTGTAATGTTTGTACATTGCAAGGACCTCAATGAACCATTGTAATTAATATTCCTACAAAAACACACCAACCACGTCCATGTTTAAAGTGATGGGATGGCAGCATAATCGGCTGTGTATGAAGTTAAGGCCCTGTCACACCTTGACGATTTAGCCAGCGCATGCCAACGTATTAAAATGTCTCTAAAACGCTGGCATACGCTGAACTATCAATGTTTTTTACTATACATAACGTATACATAACGTATTAGTAACTTATATAGAACGTTTCGATAACTTATAGATAACTTACACCAACGAATGCTTAGCGTGTTGCCGGCGTTCACAACGTATGCCCAACGATATTATACGTTGTAGCCTACAAAAAGGCTGCCGCTCGATGATTCAAATCATAACCGCACTAGACATTGCAGTATCAACATCACCGTCGCAGTATCAACATCACGTATCAATATAACCGTCATGCCGAAGAAATATTCAAAGAACGCTGCCAAGAAGTCTCCTTGCCGTGGGCGTGGACGTCAATGCAAGGATGATCCATCATCACCCTCACCCTCTGATGGAGATGATGCAGGATTTGTGATGTAAATCAAGAAAATGCATGTGTATTTCATATAAATAATACATATATTTTGGGTAAATTTAGAAGTGTGTATTCATGTGTTAAGTGTTCCCATGTACCCCACCCTTTAGATACATAGTGTTGGCACAAATGTATTTTCTCAGTAGTTAAGAAAGTGCTCACAAAACGCAGTTGGAGGCTGCAGAGGAGTGAATTGGAGAATAGATCACAGAATGGCTCTCAGGGCCGGAGGAAGGAAGAAGCCGTCGCGGATGACCGGGCTCAGAAGTGAATCATTGATGGGGGAGGTCGCCCTGCCACACAGACATTGAGAGCCGGATAGATAACGATTGTGAAGCACGGTCTGATGGAATCATACTTGACAGGATGAGGAGAAGGACCAAGCGACGACCAAGCAGAGTTTGAAGGGGATAAATATGTGTTTGCAGTGGAGAAGCGGGAGACTTTCGGGTGAACTGTCAGGCAGTGAACTGGTTATCCGGTCTGTCCTGTGGAGATCTCGGGCTCCCTGTTCCATGTATTGAATTGTATTGTATCTCAGCATTTTTTTTTTTATTAAAAATTTGATAATTCTTAAATTCTCTTTTGATTAGTTTGTTACGCACGGGTCATTACATTATATTACAGTCATTTAGCAGACGCTTTTATCCAAAGCGACTTACATTAGAGTGTTTCAACAAAGGAATGTAAGAGAACAACCCGTCAAGTCAAAAGTGCATTTAATTTCTAACAAGTCTCCAATAACTGATCCAGTGCTCAGGTAGAAGTACAATAATTCAGGCAAAAGTGTAAGGGAAAAAGTACAATAAGTTGGCAAACAATATGCAACAATATCTAGAACTAGGGTCTTCTCCGTTTCCCCGGTTGGAGCACAGTTAATATTTGTATCTGAGAATCGGACGACTAGAGCGAAGATCTGAACACGACAGTTCCAACCCCATTTGTATATACCAATTTCCCTAAACGCTGCCAATACACCATTATACGGTAGCTGCAAGTTAGAAACACGTTCAGTAAGTTCTGTGGTCGTCCGAAACACGTCAAATACGTCTACATACGTTGGAGACAAGTTACACACAGGTTCAAAGCACGCTACTCAAGAAATTAGAAATACGTTTTGGGTACGCTAGACATTATCTCGACGTATTTCGACTTAGAGCAACTTACAATTAACGTGTGTGTCAATGATCGCATAACTTAGCTACAACTTATGGCCCGCGTATGCCAGCATATGGCTCATACATCGAGAAGTTGTGCATGCTCAAAGTTTTCTCGACAAACTCCCCATACTACGACGTATACCAGCGTGCTCTTAAGTTATACAAAACGTACCTATAAGTATTCCATTGTACTTGTTGCATATGGCAAATAAAAATCTTTTTTTTTAAAGGAGGTGCTGAATTACTTAACAGAAGTGAACTTAACATTGATGCTGAACTTAAATAACCTTAAACTGAAGAGGGCAGAAAGTACTTACAAAAAGTTCTTCACAAAACTAGTCGACACAAAAAGAAGAACAGAGCTCTGCGGTCGACCGGCACTATGAACAGGTTGCCTCGCGACGACTGGTTGCTCCTAACTGGTCACCATGGCACCCTCCAAGACCACCGGAGACGGAGGCGTTTTATATGACACCTGATGGGGGTGTCCACCACGGTGGCGACAGAGGTGTCCTCCACGGGGGCGATGGAGGGGTCCTTCATGGCGGCGACAGAGGTGTCCTCTGTGGCTGCAGCATGGAGATGCTGCTATTGTTGAACTTGATGGCCAGGCACACCCAGTCCCCGGTGCAAACCCAGTCCCTGGGGTGCACCTCCAAGGACGCATCACCGCGGCCGCCTGATTCCAGTGGCTCAGCATACTGATGCTCAACTCCCGGTCCAGGTGGATCAGAAGGGCATGGTGGTCACCCTGCCCGACGACGTGGCCCTCACCTGAGGACAGACGAGATGCCACACTTTCATTGGAACGGTTGACAGAATACTTTTGATGCGTCAGCTGAACCGTCTGTTTCATTTCTCTCATTTCTCTATTGAACCCATAACTTGCTTAAGTCCTGACATTAATAGCTCTTAGCATGTTGTATATTCTAGCAAGTGTATATCCTTAATGTTGATAACACGCTCTTATCACAGCTACTTAAGCAGGTGACCTGGCAGTAAGAAATTATGTTATTCATCTTGTTAATATGAATGCTTGTGAACTGCTCTATTTTTATGTTTGCGTACCTCAGCGTTATGCTATTGTCTACTTCAACAAATGTACACCTTGTAAGTCTCTTTGGATAAAAGCGTCTGCCAAATTCCCTAAATGTAAATATAAATGTATTACCGCTAGAATGTAATGCAGAGAAAATAGATAAGCTGAATTCAAATCAGCATAGCATTATACACTGCTCAAAAAAAAAAGTGTGGAGACAGTTCCTGGATGCCATCGACGGGCCCTCATGCTCCCCAGACCTGAATCTAATCGAGCACGTCTGGGACGTTATGTATCGTTGCATCTAACTTCTGACTTCGCCAAGTAGCGCCACAGACTGTCCAGGAGCTCACTGATGCCCTGATCCAGGTCTGGAAAAACATCTCCCAGGACACCATGCCCAGATGGTGTCGGGAGTGCATACAGGCACATGGGGGCCATACACACTACTCCACATTATGTGCCACATTATGAATTGTCGTGATGAAATTGAAGTTGGATCAGCCCATGATCTCAATGATCTCAGTATATTATACTGTACAATCAATGTTTTCTGAAAAAAATGCGTTGAATTAATCACTCAAAAGAAAGGATAGAATAGAAATGCCTTTAGAGAACTCCACTGGGTTTGATCCATGCAGGATAGAATCACATACAGCATCATGTAGTTACTGGGTTTGATCCATGCAGGATAGAATCACATACAGCGTCATGTAGTTACTGGGTTTGATCCATGCAGGATAGAATCACATACGTTCAATAGAAGATACTCATACTCTTGTAGCAAGTCACGAAAAAAAACAACTGAATAATTTAACAAAAAAAATTAAAATAAATAAAAAACACAAACCTGCAACATTTGACAGACCGTGTGCTGTGTTTTTTAGCCTGCAGTAGTACTAAGGTTCAGGACAGTCCAGTGGTTGGGGTGTATGACCCCCAGCTGAAAGGTTTTAGGTTCAAAGTTGGAACCCCTTATGGCCACAGCCTACAGTACAGTATCCACAGCCTACAGTACAGTATCTCCCTGGAACTCAGCCTCTCTAGCTCCTGGTATGAGGATTGAATTAGAGATCAAAGGCCAAGCTTATATAAAGAGTGTATATAAGAGTATATAAATATAACATAAGTAAAAGGTACTCTGATTGAATGAAATAGTTCCATTGTTCCACTTAGTGTTAGTGTTAGTGTGGTTAAGCCTGTTGATCTTATTCTGACCTGCACTTTTTGAATTCAGATACAGTTCACTATGGATCAGGTAGGAGTTGGGGATCTTGCTCAGCCTAAAGGTTAGGCTTTGGACATTGGGCACCTAAGGCACTACAGTATCCTGCCCCCAGTAGTCTGTAGCCCACCTTAACGTTGTTGAAGTCTATGTCCAGGGCCCTGAAGGGCTGAGTGAGGGCCGTGTATCCCCCGGGGATCCTGCTCAGCCTCTTCGTGGTGTAGGGCTCCATGGAGTCATCCGCCTCCACAGTGCAGCTCACCGGGCTGTGGAGCCGGCCGACCGCCCTCAGGGACAGACCTCCGAAGGGTCGGTCATGAGGAAAGTGATTGATCGGATGAGTTAATCAATTTCAAATATTTTCATTCAAAAAAATGGTAACAATACTTCCTATTCCTATTGTGAATTTGTGACATGTCACATTCAATTATGATGAATTTTGAGACCAGGATGTTGAAGACATGTCACTTATGGACTTGATAAGTTAAAGTCAAGGATAAAGCTGTATAAGGTCCTGATGTTCAAAAGTGTTTGTAACACCCGTGTCATCGTGGGTTCTTATGGGTTAAAAACGATTCGTCAGAAGGCATCATGTGACCTAGCGATGGTGCTGACGGACGTCTAAGCTCTCAACCGCCATGCCGAACAGGGTGGCTCTGGCCGGAATCAACCGGGAAATGTTTTTATGGGAACAAACGACATCAAAGATCGCACCAGACAGTGCAACATGGCATTGAACAAACATTAATAGAGCACAATCGGGGTATATGTGTACTCCCTTTCATGCAGACACGTGTATTACCTTACGGAGAGTTAGTTTCATATGTATGTGCACACACTAAGCAGCCCTGACGGAGCACTACTACTACTACGTCGTCTTCTTCTTCTTCTTCTTCTTCGTCTTCGTCTTCTGTTGTTACTTTCCGGCAACCTGGGTGCCTTGCTGCACATTGCTGCCTCTCCCAGGTCAGGCTTAGATTGCAGTTTATAGTTATAATTCCCTATTTGCAATCCTGTTGCGGCAATGAATGCAAAGACTGCTTTCACAGTCCTTGGATGGTTGTCGGGGGAATTCAAAAGGCTCGTCAATATGATATAACCTGAGGGCCTGCTTGATACGTCTGTGAGTTATATTCCTCATATAGATCCGCTTATGTTCCACCACGAGTATCTTTTTATCAATACAATTTATTGTGTGCTTGTATTTGTACAACATTCCCTTCCTTTTGGAATTGATCATAATCACGTTGTGTTCTCGTTCATTTATATACACGCACACACATTTAAACATTAGGAATATTGCACCCGAACGGTTAAGGACTACAACACTGTGACACGACACGGACCAATAGTGGGAGGAGTACATCTGTTGCTCCCCTCTGCTACGCCCACTCGTGTCATAGGAGTTTCTCGATCTGTCAGTTGGGTACTATGTGATTTCGTTTTTGTAGTGGAGGACACTACTCCGGTTTTAATAGAGCATTGTTTTTAAAAGCGTTGTTTCACTTGTCAATGATAAGTATTCGAACCTTTGAACTGTTTCGGACAACTATTCTTTTAACCCAGAGTTTTTTGTTTTTTTTAATTAGAAAACGAAGAAACTACACCCATACGCCAAAGTCCAAAGTTACCGTGGTAGCTTACGCTAGCTAATTACTTTAAAAAAGCTATGCTTTGCCAAACTAAATTGGGATTCAAAGGTCAACTCTCAAGTAGCATAGCTTTCGTTTAGCTTATCCTGTAAGTGAACGGTACACGTTTTCACCTGGCTCTTTCGCTAGCGGCGTTCTGCTAGCAATATCAAAGCAATGGGATTACACCCTCTGGAATTCAGTGAGTGCTATCTGGACAGCCCAGGCTTCAGGGAGAAGATAAAGTCACACGAAGCAGAGCTGGAGAAAACGAACCGATTCATCAAAGAACTCTACAAGGATGGGAAGAATCTTATCAATGCCACAAAGCGTAAGTTTGCGTTATTTGCGCCGGTTCACACACACATTAGCGTATACATAATCTTAAAACAACGTGTTTTTGCTTTGCTTTCAGTGGGTTGGGTCAGTCAGGTGCACTATGAAGTCAGATATCCCTGTGTTTACTGTACGTGGTGCAGGTATTTATGGGCAGGGCTGACTGCGCCCCCTGCACTATGTAATGGTTGTGTTGAGTACCCTTTCAATCTTTGCTGAAACCTATTCTCCCAATGGCTAACTAACTATCATATGCCATGTGTTTCATAGTATTGTATTGCTGTACAGCCGTTGTATTGCGTTTTGCACTTCAACTCATTTTAGATAAGATGAAAAGAGACTTGGTCCCGGGTCAAGAGCAAGTACAATGTATTTGATGCTCTTTTGATGCACTTTCACAATATATTTTATAGGGAGAATGTTGATGTACATCAGCTAAACCCTATAGGCAGAACAACATTGCCTCTGATCTCTAAGTTGTATTAGTTACTGGGATGAAAATAATGCAGGGTCTAAACTGCAGTAAGCCTCCACCCAGCGTGCCATTTTAGAAAGGCATGTCATGTCTTGACTTTCCACTTGAAAATGTATATCTGCCGGTTATGTTGAGTAAGCTTTCACGCAAGCCCTACAGACCGGACCTGGAGAAATAACAATGTGTTTGCTTCTAAAGGCATACACATAATACAGCCGTGACACACAGTGACGCGTCACAGGAGTGCTGCCTTCAGCCTTTAGATGTTCTCTGTTGCTCTGTTTAAAACAGCCAACTGACAGCCATGTTCTCTCCCAGGGTACAGCAGGGCCTTATTCACAGCAATACTCACTTGAATACCAGTATTTTGTCCCATGGGCTGGTTGCCAGTAGCCTGCCTGCCCTGTAACTCTCTTGTCTTAAGTTAAGATCATATAAGAAAATAACTTAAGTGGGGAGGATCTTTGTTATCTGTCTTCCCCATGGCTGGAACAAGAGGGACTCACTTTGATGTCACAAGCCTCACCAGATGATCACATGACTGGTAGTATTGTACTGAATTGAGTTGTGCCGGTGTGACCGCTAGATAGGATGAGTCTGACTTCATGACAAAATGTGATGTGTTTTGTATTAAGTTTGTTCAACACAATATAAGCTTTCTTTACACACATTAACAAACGGACCCATTCGTACCTGGACGTTAAAGACAGTGGTGTTGGAAAAAGCTTTAATTTCCCCCTTTAAACACTTCTGTCTCTCCCTTGATTCTTTCTTATTGTGCCAGGGAGACCCAGTCTGTACACAGTCATGACCTTGATCATGGTCCTTCCCCCCCCCCCCCCCCCTACCTCCCATGCCAGGGATTTACCCTGGCGGAAAGCCCTTGGCCCTGGGAGGAAATGTGCACACAAGGCGTCAGACCTAGCGCTGTGACATGGAAGTGCCCACTAGAAGAGTAACAAGAGGGTAGAGGATGTGCTCCTGTTTCAGTGGGTTTCCTCCAGTGGAACCTTTCTCCTCTCCAGGTCTGTCCTTTATTGGCCATCCCATAATTGTCATGCCTGAGTAAAGCTCATAAAGAGTAGAATAGTTAGTCTGACCTATAAGGCAACAGGCTTTTGGTTCATTGTCATTAAACAAGATCACACCGATCAGAAAATGTTAATATTTGCACAATAGTAACAATAGTAAGTAATGTGAAATAAGTGTTCAACAATCATTTAAACCACCATCAAGCCACATTTCAGATCCAGGTTGCTGAACTGATCTAAGAAGTAAGCTTAGACCAAGTTTCTGAAAGGGGTCATGTAGAGTTTGATATTTTACCCATCTGGACTTCTTCTGGTTGACTTTGCTTTACAGATTCAAGTGTCCTCGTTTGCTCTGTTTGTTCTGTCAGATAGATAAAACAGCCATGTGGAGGTCTGTTCCTGGCAGGTACATTTTGAGACGGCCTGCCATGATTCACCGTGGCTGGTTTGTTTTTCCTGTAATCACATTGGCGATTCTGCCAAGGTGCCACATCACAGTCTTTCATTAAAGTGGCATTAGCAGCGATAGACATGAGGTCATATAGGAGGAACACTTCTCCATCTGACTCAAGAAAGACTACTTTTTCCTACTTTACCTTAGTAATACCCATCATAACTCCTTCATCAGCACACCCACATTTGCCCTTTTTAACGAGTTATGGTTTGAGTTGGCCAACTTTATGTTTGACACTGGGTTTGTGGAGCACAGATTATGAGTTTAAATTATGGGCGAGGGAAGCAGGATTCAAGATGTTTTTATTTGTTAGTCCAATTGAATGCTTACATCTCTTTCCCTCCCACAGTATGAATTTATACAACAATACTATACTAAACTATACATTACTATACTATACAAAACAATACTATATACTTCATATGATATGGTATACTATATACAACACTAAATACTATGCCATGTACTATACTTATATTATACAACACTATACTATAACAACACTGTACCCAATACAAGAAAAATAAAGTGACTGATGGATGATATATCATATGGTCAATTGTACAAAAAGCCTTTAAAAGTGCAAGTAGTGCAGCACATCATTAATACAGTGCAGTACAGTGCAGATCAGTGCAGTAACTGTAATGAGTCCAGATTGTCCAGCAAAAGTATGATAGTAATATGTACTATGTATAATATAGGTGACAATGTTATGATAGTGGCAGCACTCCAAGCAGATCAGTAGGCGCACTGCCTGTGGATAAAAACTGTCATTGAACCTGGTAGTCCACAGATGTTGCAGAACTGGCACCCGGGCGGCAGGGGGAAAAGAGATGGTGCCCAGGGTGGTTGCAGTCCTTTGTGACGGAGATGGCCTTATCCTGACATCTGTTCCAAAATATCTTCTCAATGCATGGAAATGCACATTGATGACCTTTTCCTCACGACCCTCTGGATGGCTTTCTTTTCCTGTGCAGTGGTGTTGTCGTACCACACAGTGACGCCACTTGTCAGGATGCTCTCTACAGTGCCACGGTAGAAGTTCACTAGCCACCTCTGGCCTATGCCGCTTCTCCTGAGGCACCGCAGGGCATAGAGGAACTGGTGTGCCTTCTTCAGCATGACCTCTGTGTTGCGAGTCCACGCCAGATCCTCTGAGATCTGTAGTCCCAGGGAACGGAAGCAGCTGAGGATTTCCACCAGTGTCCCGGTGAAAGGATTAGGGAAGGCATGGCATGTAAATATTGACTGTTTTTTTTAAGGTCCTGGTCATAGTTAAAACCTGACCCATGTGGCTAATCAGATAGAAACGTGTAGAAACCATAATGAACAGTGGGCCCACCGGGAGCCAATGAATACATTGTGCACACGGATGGATCTCCGACAAATTATGTTTTGGCACTGCTGTGTGTGTGTGTGTGTGTGTGTGTGTGTGTGTGTGTGTGTGTGTGTGTGTGTGTGTGTGTGTGTGTGTGTGTGTGTGTGTGTGTGGTGTGTGTGTGTGTGTGTGTGTGTGTGTGTGTGTGTGTGTGTGTGTGTGTGTGTGTGTGTGTGTGTGTGTGTGTGTGTGTGTGTGTGTGTGTGTGTGTGTGTGTGTGTGTGTGTGTGTGTGTGTGTGTGTTAAAACTACAAAAAACGGACTCATAGTTTCAAATTACAATTAATCTTACATGCAATAACTTTGTTATTATCTTATGGTATTAACTTGAAGTCAAAAAAGTACAATCAAATCAGTGTATTACTGACTTATTATGATGACTTATTTGTAGCCTGTTCCAACCATTATTCAGATAGTCAAGTATCTCTTGAGCAGGGTTCCACCCAGAGGTGAAATTTAGGAAGTATTTTACTGTTGTCAGCACTGATTAGTATTGCTGGGTTATTTTCCAAATGCAAGCTGGTCCACCCTGTCCAGTGAATAAGCAGTAGTTTTCAAACAGGAAGTGTGACCATGCTGTAGACATAGGTCACTTGTCACTTTATTGTCATCTGTAACAACCATACATCTCAGCCCTTTCCTTTTTGTAGAGTTGTAACATTGCTTTATTAGTAAAGGTTATTGGGTGAGGAGAAGCAATGTTAATATAACAATGTTATTGTGTTTTATGTCTGGTGCAATTGAACATGGCCATTTAACATTATAAATGTTAATAGTTTGTTAATGTCTTTCTTCAGACTACCAGTGAGACAAATTAGAATCGGATTGGATCATTCATGATAATCTTGCTTGGAGTGTTCTTTGTACTGCTGTACAAACGTCATGATCTTTGCAATTCTGTTCTCCTTTTAACTTTCTCTGAATAGGGATACTACAGTGTCTCTCAGCTAGGTTTCGCAGGGGTCTCTGAGTCATACTCGTAGGGCTTGTGAGCCAGCAGACCGGGTCCTCTGAGTTTCAGCACAGAAACTAGCCAAGTTTGACAGCTCCCAGGTTTTTTACCGAAATACCTTGCTTTAAAAGGCAAAAACCAGGGGAAACATTTGGCTTGGACTCCTGTGCCCCTGCATTTGGTATTTATTTTTATAGCTGGGATAGTGCGGCAGTTATCATTATAATCTATACATGCAGGCCTTCCATCTGACACATTTGTTATTGCTTCAAATAATAATCTATTATTGATGTTAGTGCTTGGAATTTACCCCCAACATTCTGCAGTGGCTGTTGCAAACGGTTGCTCGGTCTGGTCTTTACCTCAGTGGTAAAACACAGCGTTTTATGAAATCAGCATCATTAAAAGTTCTCTTGCCCGTAAGTTTGTTCAAGGAGTGAGAGTAAAGCTTGCAGTTTCTTGAACGCTACATTTACTGTAGCCATGTAGCATATCTCATGTAGAGTGGATTTGTTGGCACACGTTCACTGTGCCAGACTCACAGATGGTGCTAATCAAGACAATGCACAACTATTCTCTGACCTCACCATCCCAGCTCTTCACCGACAGGAAGGACATGCATGAAACTGGAATCCTTTCCAGCTGAAAAACATAATAGGGCCCGCCTTAATTAAATACAGTTGTAAAATCCATGGGGCCAAGTTGGCCAACATTGTTTCATGCAGTAAAGCAAACCTCCCCCCTTTTAGCAAGATCCACGCATACAGAGACTTCAACAGGTACACACACACACACACACACACACACACACACACACACACACACACACACACACACACACACACACACACACACACACACACACACACACACACACACACACACACACACACACACACACACACACACTTTTTAAACTGTTAACCTCACAAAGTCACCTTTGAGCCTCATCCACATTGTCGAAATCTTCAGCCATGACTTTGAAATAAATTTAAATAAATGTTCAAAGTCGACAGGGCCTTTTTAGTTGCTGCACCCTTCCTCTGGAACCAACTTCTTCAAACTGTCTTTCCCCTGCTAAATATCCTCCGCTCCATCCCTCAACTTTTTATTTATATTTTTATAAATTTTTATTTGATCTGTCTTATCGGTCTTATTTTTATTAAATGGTTTAGCCCATGTACCGATTCAATGATTTTACTGTGTGTGTAATTTGACTCTGTCTGTAAAGCGCTTTGAATACCAAGAAAAGCGCTATATAAATAATAATGTATTATTATTGTTTTAGATGACACTAAGCTATGCTTTCTGAAACTCACCTTAACCCAGCTCTTTCGACTCAGTTGTAAAAACAAGCACCTAGAGCACTCACATTGATGGGGCCCTATTGCCCCAAAGTGTTGAATTGCAGACGTTTTGTCTCTCGCTCAATACTTGACATGATTGTCCCCATGAGTCACTTAGATCTAAAATTATGGGAAAATAGGGCCTAATCCAGGTTATCCTTTAATATATGCCATTGTCAGTTTGCTACATGTCCGACTGGTAGAACGACCAGTGAAGAACCTATAGCTATTTGTTAAGAAAGGGTTCACCAGCAGATGCCCTGCTCTCCTCTCAGGTGTTTATTAAGGCTTTCCAAAGGTTCAGTGCAATGTTGTCAAAACATGTTTTCACTGACACTTCTGCTGAAGCCTCTCACTCTCAATGTTTCTGAGTTACTGGCTGTAGAGTATGCTAGTTCCGGTTGTTTGGGCTCTCACTCTTCTCTGTTTCTGAGTTACTGGCTGTAGAGTATGCTAGTTCCGGTTGTTTGGGCTCGCACTCTCACCGTTTCTGTGTTTCTAGCTCTAGAGTATGCAAGTACCTGTAGTTATACTTGGGCTGCAGCTTACAATAATAACTGTTGTTGTTATCTAGGCCTATGTATTCTATTGATTATTAATCGGTGATGTGTGAGTTATCTCGGTTACTAGTTTATAGCCTACATTTGCATAGTTAATGGTAAATGTAGACTATGCATATTTGCCTGTTTGGTTTGACTGAATGTTTGGTATTTGTACCTGAATGAATGAATGAATCCATTTTCAAAATTGCATCTGTGTTTTTCTGACCAATCTCAAATTGTTTATTTCTGAGAAAAAAAACAACACATTCCTGGGTTGATTGCGGCATCAGTGAATGGGATTTTGAATAAACATACTGTCTGCAGTGATAGGGTTTGAAAGAACTTTGAACAAAAGTGACATTGACAGTGCATTATTTAGGCCTAAGGCTAGCATTAGGCTAGACGTGGCACCTCGTATCGCAGATGTTTTGTACAGGAGCAAAAGTAATGACAACCTTGACATAAATTGGCAGTCTTGCATAGTGCATAATTGTGTTTCCCATGGCTTGTCAATCCCAGAGGCTAAAGAACACAACACACAACGCCTGTGTGCCTCACAGGTTTGCATGTAAAGATGGTATTGTCGTAACATTATGACCAATATGCAGCTACAGATGTGTGATCTCCAATGACTAATCAACCAACTTTCATCCATGTCACTCCAGGAACAAAGGTATCGATCTTAGTTGACATTGCCATTGAGCAGTAGTAGAACTGCACTCAGTCAAAATATGTCTTAGAAACCATTGTAACCCCATTTTAAATTGAGCATTAAGTCAAACTTAATCTTCCGTTTCGTCAGTCGGCTTCACTTCCTGAACCATGCTTTCCATGATCAAGGCCATACCTCATCATTTTTGACTGCTGGAATTACAGTCATTCCAAAGTACAGTTTTCTTTTTCATAACAGAAGATGTTTTACTACCAAAATAAAGGCCAAGTTGGCCTGTTTCTGCATAGCAGCTTTGTTATAGCTTTGTTTTCACAATACACCCCACCTAACCCTTATTTTACTCCCACATATAGTGCATTGTTTACATCACTCAGTAATATATTGGGAGGGGGCTAGGTGGCAAGGGTAGCTTCTCTGTGTTTTGAATTTGTTTTCTGTTGTGTGTATACTGTATGTATGTGTGTCACCCACTTGATTTATTTTTGATTAAAGCCTTTGTGTCCCATGATCCTTTGCATTACATCAGTGAGAATGCAACCCTTTCAGAGGATCTCACCTGCGGGTAACCCTTTTCAATAGAGTCCCTCCACGTAATGCTATACTTACACACTGGCCTTTAATACATAGTCTTTAGGAAAAATACAGCAGTAGCTCATTCTGCGTTTGGAATTAAGGCTTTTGTGTTTAAGGACAAGTGAGGCTATATGTTAGTTTTGTCCATTCTTAGCATTGGACTCAGGTGTTTCAATACCTTTGGGTCTAATTTGCTACGTTCCTAGTAAAGGGGGGAAGGCTCCTCTCACTGAGAAAATCCATCTGATCCTTGCCGTCGCCGGTACTCATTTCTGTGTGTATACCCACTGCACCACCTCTGCTAAACAATGACCTCACCCACTATGTAAGGAAAACGGTTTCCTGTGCGTGTGCTATTTAAAGGACAACTCAAGCAACAAGGAGTTGTAAATAAGACCCATGCTGTCTCAGTGCACTGACCAAATCCCCTTGTTTCCTGTCTTGACCAACACAACATGACACAAGGATTACCACAGGTGTTCACGCTGTATTAGCCTATGTTTGTATTGTTTGGTAAAGAACAGAATGGATTTATATGAGATTTGTGTAGCATGTTTGCCTCGATGGGGAAACCACAGAGGCCACCGCTTTCAAACTGTTTTGAAGTCAACTTGTGAGGGAGAAGCTCTGCCCCTTTGTGACCAGACAACCATTGTCCAGCACTATTCACTTGCCTGGGCTTGGAGCTTTGGGTTCTGGTTAATATGTATAGAGACCTAATCCTCTGCATGTGTACACCCCACACACACACTACTTATCAACAGAAGAGACATTGCAAACAGAAGAGAAATTAAAATAAAATATATAATAGAAATTAATTAATATAATGAGTTTCAAATGAGTACATGCACTTTAGGGCTGGGCTGTTTTTTTAGGCTGGATTACAGTAAAGTGATGTTGTTTTGAATCACCAGACTGTTCTTGCTCCTCTATTATTTGCCTTTAGCCACTTAGTTATTATATCCACATTGCTGATGATTATCAAAAATCTCATTCTGTATGTAAATATTTTGTAAAAGAACCCATTCATCCCTCCAATATTGTTGCAATATCAAGGTATTTGTTCAGAAATATCATTAATAGGGAATGGGGAGTAAGCGTTCCTATGTACTTGTTACAAATGGCAAATAAAAATCTTGTATCTTGTATTATCATTCAATTCTGTCCATTTCGCCTAGCCCTTATGCACTTTATTTTTTTTATTAATGAATAAAGTTCCAACATAATTAAGTTAATTGTGGTGTGCTGTCAAACGGCAGGCTCCATATTAAACCCGTTTTATTAGTCTACCGAGTGTACCTCCAGAAGGTATAAACTGCTGTGAGTGTAAATGTCCTATTAATGCGTCAGAGCAACATTTGTTTATTCAATTTAAGGTTTTCAGCTGCTGGCATGGAAAAAAAGTTGCTCCTCAGGATAGGCTAATAGTCATAGATCTGGTCTTAAAATACTCTCTCTCTGCATGCTCGAGTGCTTCCCCCGGGAACATCCATAGGCCAGAGATTCCCACCTCTGGGAATCTCAGCAATGCTTGGAAATAGATCATGGCTGCTCCGATAGACTCACTTGCACAGGGTCTTTCCTCTGTCAACACTTATGAAAGTATGCCCTTGTATGGAAGCTGCCTTGGCCATTAATTGAGTGCATGCTTTATCTTGTGTTATTGAGTTGTATTGGAGATGGGCTAATGTTTAAGAATGCTGACGTCATTGCCAAAAGTCTTATACCATAGCTTGTTTCTTTAATAGCAAGCCCTTATATCCAACATATATAGATACTATACTACAGAACCATTTTATTATCTTTTGGACAGTGGTTGTAGTGGTGTCTTTTGTGTTCTAAGGTGGTCATTATCTCTTTAACTGTGTGTATTGCTGTAGCGTACACACATGCAATGCAATCAAAGTCAGCCTCATGCAAACATGCAGCTTCAGATTAAAGGTTTGGTGTACAACAGGATGTATCGGGCAGCTATCACAAAGTAAACAGGATGTTTGCAAAGCAGTCCAACCACTTTGGGTGTGTTGTACCTGCCTGGCGGCCTCAGCAGTGGACGACTCCTGTCGGTGCATGTGAGCTTTTGGCTAGTATTGGCTATTGTAGGTTGTTGTTGTTGTGGCTTACTGAGATCCATGTATAAGATTAATAACACCTGCCCATGAACGCCAAAACACAACTGCAGCGATTTTCTGCTTAATATCTGGATGTGTAATAAAGAATTAATTACTGCAAATGATAGCCGAATATACAACAACGTACAAATGTGTTTATTCTTGTGTGTATTATGCAATAGCAGATTTATTTGAATATGGTGTATTGTGGCCTTCTTTCAGAGCTCGGGATGGCACAGAGGAAGTTCGCCCTGTGCCTTG
The DNA here is from genome assembly GCA_027704905.1 of Muraenolepis orangiensis. Lineage (NCBI taxonomy): Eukaryota > Metazoa > Chordata > Actinopteri > Gadiformes > Muraenolepididae > Muraenolepis > Muraenolepis orangiensis. The sequence continues at coordinate 27,073,005 of CM051003.1, forward strand.
GGGAATTTCAGTTCGAGTACATTGGGGACGCGAAGACGGATGATGAGAAATGCATTGGTTTGTACCCTTTACCTCCTGCCAAACAATGTCTTGTTTGATTCTCACCAAGCCAGTTGTTGCCACATGAGAAAATGCTTTTTTTCACGACTTCTTCATCTTGGTTAGTAGATGGATTGACAGCTTATTTTGCAATGATATTCTTGTGTTTTTACAATAATTTGATATACTATGTATACACACAGGCATTTGGTGCATGTGTGATGTGTGTGTGTCTGTCTCTGTGTCTGTACACTCTCAAGGTTTATAATAATGTATTTATTTTGTTTTTTAGATGAATCATTGATAGAATTTTCTAACTTCCTCAAAAACCTGGAGGACCAAAGAGAACTTATGGTAAGCATTGCCTGTATCGAAAGCAAGTGTTTGACTGTACACCCCTTTCTGTGTTGTTTCCTGCCCAGGTCTGTGCAATGTGCATGCATGCTCTATGGTCCTTTTTTGCAGACCCCGTTTGTGTTTGTGTGATCAGCCGACACTCATTCATCTCTATGGAAGTGTTTCAGTCACATGGTTTGGTTCATGTCACTTGACTCCGCACATAGTGCCGGTCAAATTCCATGTCCATTTAAAACCATGTATTGTATTTGAAAATACACACATATATGTTTAATTAAATGTGTTCATAGGTTAAGTGCAGCCAATACATTTCAGTTAGCCTAATTTAGTTGCATTTAATTCTTTAAAGGCTCATTGCATAACTTTTAGTGTTTTGTTTTGATGACTAGTATTTCAGTATTTCATATTCGGCAATGTTTCACCCACAGCATAGTGTCCACAACATATTCGTCAGTTGAAAAGTCTCCGTAATGCATCGGTACAGTGCTGAAATATCCAAAAACAACATTGGTGTCTCTGAAACTATTATGAGTTAATTAGGCAGAATTGCGAAGAAGTTCATGTCAACACATTTTCCAATATTAGGTGACTCATTGAAAACCGCATTACAACAGCACCTCTCTCATTCCTTCGCTGCCTGTCTAAGGTCCACTGTCAAAGCACATGCGAGAGGACATGCACAATACATCACGACACTAGCTATGAAAACAAGGTACTACGCTTAGAGCAACGTACCCTCGCTTTGCAAAGTTTCTCATTTGAAGACGTAGCCGGGCTACACAGTCGGCATGATGAGGTTATAATAAAAGCGGTCTATTTTGGAGAGTGAGCAGTGGTGTGGCCCAGTGGCTCAGGTTACCCATGAGACCGGAGTTCAGCGCAAGTTGAGTCACATTGTGCAGAGATGATAACATCCAGCAGACTGGTCTAAGGAAAGCACCCCAGGGCACCTTCACACCATGCAGTTCACTCAGGTTCCCCTCCTTCCCTCAGCTAACTGGATAACTAGCTAGATATACATCCAGTCTCAGCTAGCTAGCTAGCTAGCTAGCTCCTCTTCTGTAATGAGCACTGTATGACTGTGTGTGCTGAGGTTGTCTAAATCCACAGGCTTGTTGATACTTGATAGGGTTAGCACAGGATAGCCCCTGCTGTATCATTACTGTGTAATGCCCCAGAAGCCTGTGGTGTGGGCTGTCGGTGGTCAACGGAGCTGTTTAGCCATGGGTTCAGGGCCAGCTGAAGGAAACCATCATGCAACATGTGCAGCTTTGCGGTCTGCTCGGCAGTCTAGAGTGACATCACAGTGCAAAGAAAGAAAGGGTGGGAGAGGCATGCCGTGGCATGTTTAGACGAACACTGGGCAATTTCTAGTGCTGTGTGCTTCTTTGCTGTTTATGTAGAGCCTAGGGTAGACTACAGGGTTAACATATTCCAGTTAAACAGTAAGGATCATGTGTTTGGAAAATAATGTTTTACTCAAGTCAGGAAGAACAGAGCAAATCTGGGATGGTGTTGTGGGTGGGGACAAAGCAGACCTATTTCTCTCTCCACCTTATATATAGAAAATATAAAAAGAAGCTAATTTTCTATGAACAGTGAGATGCAACATATTTTGATCGTAATATTTCTATGCCCCAAGGTCCACTCCACAGAGATGTATGCCTATATTAAACAGATTAACTGAGTAGAGGTTCTCAAGATTACTGGTTTCTCTGGAAAGCTGATCTCCCCTTATCTAAGTATAACTCAATAACTATTATTATTCCACTGTGAAGTACTGCTAATACTACCCATGTGTTGTCTTGTAATCATAGGCGCCTTTTTTTGTAACACTGGCATCCACAACTGTTTTGTATCTGTTTGGAAATGTTACATATACAAGCTCTGTGTTAAACTATGATGAAGACCTAAGAGGTGATGAAGAGGTGTGGTTCTTTCTAGATGAGAAACATTACAGAAACGCTGATGAAACCCCTGGAGAAGTTCAGAAAAGAGCAACTGGGCACGGCACGGGTACTGTATGACACCCCTCCAGTGGTTTTTTTTGCGTGCAAAATGACAATATAAGAAAATCATAATTATAATAAATCGTAACGCAAATCACACTCTTGAAATACAACTTCACACAATTGCCAAAGTTCCTTATGCTTGCAGGTCAAATCATGTGCTTCCTCACCCTCCCTTGTCGCTCACTCTGTGCGATCTGCTTCTTCTCCTATTTTAAGGCGGAAAGGAAGAAGTTCGAGAAGGAAACTGAAAAGTACTACAGCTCATTGGAGAAGCTTCTGAACATGTCCGCAAAGAAAAAGGAGCCCCAGCTACAAGAGGTACTGCCACTTCTCCAAACCACAAACATAGGGAAATGGAGAAAAGTCAAGAGAAGGAAAGAGAAAAAAACAACAACAGAACAAACTCTCTTTATACACAAGGTTAGGAAAAATAAAAGGGGGGGGGGGCATTTGCTTGGTTTTTATCTCCAGTGTCATGGTGATGAGCAGCAAGCATTTTTCATTCTCAACTGTGACTTTCCACTGGCCCGGCTAACGGTAACAAGCCATTTTCCTGGCAAAGTGTGGAGAGGAAAGGCATGCTCAGTGTTACCCTACTACCAAGGTCAAGCCCCAGCCGCTCTGGGCGGTGGAACAATCCATGACATAATCGTAGCCCCATGCTGCACGTGCTGGACCGCAAGAGGGAAAGGGTTAATGTTGGTCAACATAAAGAAGTGAAATACAATCGTAGCAGCGATGTCTTTCACTGTCCTTTCCCCTTTGAGATGTATGGAGCAGATACAGATATCAGGAGCAGGTATGCCATGCCATTGGACAGATTTAATAATAATGCCGGCTTTTATATAGCGCTTTTATCCAAAGCGCTTTACAAGTCACATCACCCATTCATACACCGACGGTGTATGCAAGGAGACAGCCAGCACGTCAGGAGCAGTTAGGGTTAGGGGGTCTTGCTCAAGGACAGTTTTTGCTAGGAGGAGCCGGGGGATCGAACCAGCGACCTTTCAGTTGTGAGGCGACCACTCTACCTCCTGAGCTATACTGCCCCCAGAAAGCTACTTGACTTTGTTACGGCATGCAGTAAAAAACGAATTAAAAATAAATAAATAAATATTTATATATCAATTAAATTTCAATTGAAAAGGTTGTATTTGTCCCTCAATGTAAGCAAGGTCACTTATATATTCTCAATCATACACATCAAAGGCAAAACAAACATTGAGATCATTGATATTAAAAAGGCATTATCATTTATCATACAATATTTTGCAGAGTATGTCACCAATGATAATAACTGAAATTCTCAATTAAAGTGTTTGTGTACAATTCATGAAATGGTTTTGGAAAAACAGGGTTATCTGCATGTGTTTTTATACCCACAAAACAACAACTCATGAAGCAGTATTATTATTATATTATACATCTATTATTATTATTATTATAAAGTTATCACTAATGTGAAGAGAACTGAAGAGAAGTCAGCGAGTTCATGTTCACTTGCGAGTCGACAGTTAGTGGGCATTGTAACAAGCGCCATAACTTATTATCCTTTCGAGCCATCCATTTTGAGAGGGAAAGCAGCAATTGGC
>CM051003.1:27079504-27094504 GCA_027704905.1 Muraenolepis orangiensis
CCAGTAGTTTTATTGCAGGTTTGTTAATTGATTCTACAAATTGTGCGTTCAAATGACATATACATTGTAATCTTACCTTGTTTATTGTTGACTGTAAGTGTTCTTTGACAATAGTGTTTCTACAGTATGCAACACATGTTAACAAGATTTATCAACAGTTGGTTTTCATGTCTCCCTTTAAAGCACTGATCATAGTATCTCTCCACACACAAATGAAAGCCAGTTGAACGTAAAAATGCAGGGCATGTTCAGGGCAATATGGGTAATTTTAAGTTATATTCAAATGATGTAGTATAAATAATCAGTAAAGCTTATTATTAACTAGAGCTGGATGCCTAACCCTTACTTGATCATGACATCAAATTAGTATAAAATCAAGAAATAATTTGAAGTCGCTTAGTCACTAAATAGTAATTCAATGTGAATGTTTCCAACAATATATTCTGATCAGGAAATATTTCTCTCTTCAGGGTGAAATGGACTCTGTCACTCTAAAGTCCTGTGTTCGCAAAACTACAGACGTCCTGGACCGGAGGTTCTGCCTGGACCTTGACATCACAGATCGGTAAACATCATACATCATTATTCTATGAACAGTCGCTGTTTATGTGTTACGTGGTTATACTTAAAATGTATCTGCACATTACGTTTCCATCCAAATGTATTGCACATTTTAACCATATTTTCTGAAAATCAAAGGAGGTGAAACACTTGGTGCATCGTCAAAAATGTTATGTGACGAAGTGCAACGGGCCGCTCGTATGCACACTGGGTTGTTACCAGAACTCTTCGATTTGGCTAGCATTCTTCTAATCACGCAATCTGGTTTGTGCCCTCTTCTTTTTTTTTTGCGGTGGTATAATGGCACCTGACTTGAAAATTAACGCCGCCTGCTGCTTTCTGCTTGACTGGCAGAGAGGACACTTGTGGGGGCTGAGGGTTAAGTCATGACACATTGCTGTGGTATCTTGTCATGCTCTGTGTCTGCCCTAGATCTCTATCCACTATCCTTTCACAGCTGTTACACCAACCTGAGCATTTTTATTTTAAAAGGATGTGTAATATTATTAGTTTAGAACATTAAAAAATGAACTACAACTATGCACTTGCTTGTTTATTACAATAGGACTGGGCACCACAACGTTCTGGTTTTTTTGGAGGACTAATTTGGCAGTTGGCCAATCTCACAATTTGCCCCTTCAAGTTCAGAAGCCCAACACTTTGTGGCCGCTGTAAATCTCCTCTACGATCACAGCTTCCTAGCTGAGTGGCATTAGTCTCGCCAAGGCAATACTAATTAATTTGGGCATGTTTTTCTTATATGCAAGGCAGACTTTTTTTGTGTTAGGAAGGCACTGCCAAGACAAAGGGTCGTGTTACCATCTTTGTCTTGCTGTCACTTAAAGGTGCTGTAGGAACGATTTAAGACCTATCATTACAGTGTAATAAGTAAGGAATGCCATAGCCATCCATCAGCTAATAGTGAATGCAATGCTCTGTAAGATTTGTTCTGGTTGACTGCATGCCTGCCTCTGTATGAGGCAATTTTAGACAGCCCCTGGGCTAATTTCTGACCAATCAGGCCATCTCTTCTCTGATTGGTTCCCATCTTGCCTGTGTCAATGACAGGTGTGTGAATGCAACCTGGTGTGTTATTGCTAATGGTGGACAAATTGATAGAGTGAGTGGACATTTTTCTGGGGCTGTTTATTTTCAAAATCTTGCTCTCTTCTTTTTCTACGCTCTTCTACTCGTTACAACTTTCAAATTGTACCTACAACATCTTCAGCACAGATGTTTTAAGAATCTCATGGGTGATTTCTGCTGACTAAAGCAGCAGGACTCCCCCGCGACTTGTTTTAGTGTGGTTTTGGACAACAATGGGCTGTCTAGGCGCAAAAAGGTAAGCTGTCTATTTGTGGATCACTGGACAGATGGTACTTGTGAGCAAGACATGGTTTCATTGGGGATGTGGACAATATGAAACCATGGTTTTACACCGGCCTTTTGTCATACAGTTTTGTTATTGTAGTTGATGCTCTTTCCAGAATGACATACATGATTCTCTCCTCTCCTCTCCTCTCCTCTCCTCTCCTCTTAGTCCGGGGACGGTCCTAACGGTGCAGACCTTGTCCGAAGATGACCACAAGTTCTGGATGCAGGCCATGGGAGGGAAGGAGCCTGTGAGTCACCCTACCCTCTCATCAGCTCTCACCATCTCTCACACTCCCACGTGGCTCACGTCATGGCAACACAAGGCTGTGTGCCGTTAATGTCGTTACCTTAAATAACATGGGCTCATCGCTACTAATGAAGGAGGATTGAAGGGCTGAATCAAGGGTTGAAAGACAGTAAATGTAATAAAAATAATTATTATTTTTTGCTTCACCAGATTGGATATTATCATGGAAGGACCTACTCCAAAGAAAGAGGAAGTAAGCGTCCAGTTAGGTTAAATCAAGTTACGACGTTGTGGTCTAATTGAATTGGAGGACAACTTAAGCTCTTTCTCAAATGCATGTCCTTGCTCTGCAGTTGACGCCCAGCTGGATGATGTGGGCCTGACCTTTGTGCAGAATTCGATCAATGCCATAGAGAAAAGAGGTATGTTTTTTTTTGTTTCGTTTTTAGGTAGACTTCATAGAATACAGGCATCTATGTGTCTGTAGAGTGACGCAATAGTACTTTTTAAAGCAGCTACATTATTCTAACACAAGAGGGCAGACTTGCTCCATTTTTAAAACCGTTAAACTAATGCCACTGGGTTTGTTGTAAAAATATATGTATTGATATTTGGCACATGTGAAAAATATGCGCATTTGCCGTGCAAAGTTATTTTCTACCTTTTATTTTGACTCAAACATATTTTCTGGCTATTAACATTCAGGTATGCCCTAGTTAGTGTGTGATCTTGAAGTTGAATCTATCCATATTGATGTCTCTTGTAGGCATCAATGACCAGGGCTTGTACAGAGTGGTGGGGGTCAGTTCCAAGGTCCAGAAGCTCCTCTCACTAATGATTGGTGAGACACACGCTTGTGCTGCAGTCCTCCTTGTGCATGCCATTGGTAGATGTACTTTATGGATTTCAGTTGCTTCTCTCTCTCTCTCTCTCTCTCTCTCTTTCTCTTTCTCTTTCTCTCTCTTTCTCTTTCTCTTTCTCTTTCTCTTTCTCTTCTCTCTCTTGTTCGTTCTTTTTCATTATTTTGTTCTTTCTTTCTTTTGGTGGATATTAGGACCATACAGGTCTAACAGGTGGGGGACCAGGTTGGTCTGGATGGTGACATCCAGACCTCCCCATCCACTGTCACCCATCCACACCCTTAGCAGGGGGCCACTTTGCATTTTGTTCAGTCCATAAAGCCAAAGTTCTAGTGAAAACCTCACATCCAGTTTCTTTCTTTAACCATAGCTCACAACAACAACAAACAGACTCCCCCCTCCCTCTCTCGTATCTCCCTGCATCTCTTTTCACTCTGAACCTTCCCTCCCCCCCCTGTTTGCCTTCTGGTTTCCTGCCGGCTCCCTCAGACATCAGCTTTACTCTCTTACTCTGTGCACTGAATGACAACAGAGCCAGACCGATGCCAGCCCCTGGCTCGGCTGGCCCTGGCTTCCCTCCACCCCGCCCTTACCAAGCTCCTCTAGCCTCCAAACTGCCAGCTCACTGTTTAGACCCCATTAACACTGCTACAGAACACAGGGTTCACCTGATATGGTGAAAGAGGGCTGTTTGTTGTCTCCAAATAAAAACCTTTTAGCCATTAGAAACAAGTATATGTTTTATGGATGCCACATGTCGGAACTTTCATAATAGACATCATTACACGTCTCACCTAATGCACTAATGTGTGTGTTTTAAGTTCCAGGGAGCTCTAATGATGTTTTATTCTCCACGGTAATATTATGTTCTCTTCGTTTCTCCATTGTACAGTTTCAGGCCTTCCCGTTGTGCAGCCACAAAACGGCGCACATATGGAATTTATTATTCACACCCAGTTGAAAGTTAACGTATATGTGCCATTTGGCCATGTAATAATAGATGTGGAAATCCACTAAGGGAAATAAGATCCTCTTTATTTCTTGCTTAAGAGAATGTTTGCTTTTCTTGCTGGCCAAGTCAATAGCTCCCCCCCCGCCCCCCCAACACGGTCCTATCCATCTCACATGCGGCCCCATAGAGATTTTACTGTTGTGCAACCTCTGAAACCACTGCTGAGTGGACAGGCTCATTTAATCCCAGTGTAGGGTACAGCAATAACCTAATAGCAATAACATAAACTGCTGAGAAAAATGTGTAATGTAATCACATCTTCCCTGTAATGCGGGGAACAGCATTTTCTTTTTAAAGCTCTGTAGTTCAACGTAATCCATACTTTGTGTGGACTTTTGTTTACATACAGTTCAATGGGTAACACCTGCTCTGCTTCTCTCTTGGTCTTATGCTGTACTTAATAATAAGTTAGGGTGGGAAGGAAAAATAGTGAGAAATAATTCATTACTTAGAAATCAATAAAATATGGATTAGACTGGGCAGAGGCAGTGCCCCGTCTCTCAGTTCCGTTGGTCTATATTTTAACAGGAGAGTGTATCCAAGCCTATTAAATGTAGGATTAAAGCATGCTGTCTGGGGTTCAACCACTAGGGAGCGCCAGTGATGCCAGTAACTGCCTGTAATTTAACTATGAATACCAAATATCCAATATAACACCCAATTAGCACTTGCTTTTTTATGCACATTTCGGGATAAACGGCCCAAGAAGAGACTTATTTATTTACGTTTATTTTGTGTTCACATCACCGGCTATAAATAAATGATGTATTTTATAAAATATGCATCTATAATATACATGAAAGTATAACTCTAACCCCGAACAGTATTCCATTAATATATTCACTTGACAGCCCTCTGTACCACTTTGTTTACAGTTACAGTTGTTTACAGAACAATATTTCCATTTGTTATGATGAAAACAAAGGAATTTTATCCCAGTCCTATATATTCCACAGGTCCGTAATCCAATTGTGTTAACCTCGCTGATCTAAGGAAAGTCTGAACACTTGAGAACTTATGTTTCACTGAAGTACGCAATGTATACTGTGCACCCTATAGAAACACACACAATTCGCTGCAAACTCCATACATAAACTGTATCTCTCAGAGGCTGGTATTGGGTGAACGATGTTTACGGAAGAAAAGAGCAACAAGGAGACTTATTTAGGCATATTGCCTACCGAGCCACACATCTAGGGGATATAACTGTATTTCAAATCAAATACATGCATATACAATCACAACATCAGCAAGTTTCCTCAGTGACCTGGGCTCCACTGACCTTCTGCGTTAACAGTGACTCAGTCACCAGGGGGCTACTTAAAGGGAAAGTCTGGTATTTTTCAACCTAGACCCTATTTCCCCATAATTTTGGGTCTAACTTACTAATGCGGACAACATTTTTTTTCATTTGTTCAGTTTTGAGTGAGAACTCAGTGAAGGAACTTGTTTTTTGCCACTTACAGGCTAAGGTTGAAGAAATGTTTGACAACATTATGGAAAGGATCGTACAGAGAAATACAAATTTTTTCTTTGCCTTCCGGTCTGTTTGTTATTATGTCTGACCAAGCTTTTCTCCAGCGGAAGTCTCTGCCGAAATCTCAAAAATTGGCTAAATAATCAGCCATCCAAAATCGTTCAGGTAACACTTAGCTACGCTTCCTGTAGCCAAACACGACAAACTCTTGCTATCACTTCTCTCACCAACTCTCACTCACATTTCCACAATTATCTTCCTGCAACAACTCAACTCTCACAAGATTTTAGAGTGAAAGAGAATGAGACTTGGTGAGACACAATCACAAACAGACCTGATCAAGGGAAATGTAAAGAAAACAAGTGGTATTTCTCCGTAGGGATCCTTTCCATAATGTTCTCAAACAATCTGTCAGTGGGAAAAAGACGACGTACAATGACAGGTGCAATTGCCCCAAAGGCTGACAATGCAGGCGTGTTCTCAGTCTCACTCAATACTGGACCAATTTAAATTTCAGTTAGACCCATAATTATAGAAATGTAACATCGGGTCCAGGTTGAAGGTCCAAGTTTCCATTGAAGGTATGAATGGTATGCCCATCCACATCCCTCCTTGAGTCACCATCACTACCCAGCCCTCTCTGCGGGACCCTGTACAGTAGTCAGGGATAATCAGACTTTATAACGTGCAAAGAACCAGTGGACCCTCTACAGCAGCTGTCCAGGAAGTGAGGCTGGGAGAAAGGGTTCGGTTCTCTCACGTGGCCAATTACTTAAAGCTATTTATATTGTACAGTATTCAAACTTGTGTTATGCCCGCTGCAATCAAGACCTCACACAGAGAAAGTTGAGTTACTGCTGCTGCAATTGAAGACTATGAATGGGGGCTCTCTCATGGGAGTGTGTTGTATCACTTCCCATGCTTTTGTGTGTTTTTCATTTTGATGCAGAAGAGAAAAGCAACGAGGTGGATCTGTCCACCAGCGAAGACTGGGACGTTAAAACCATAACCAGTGCCCTGAAGCTTTATCTGAGGTGAGAAGAGCACACTACAGCCGTATGTGATCCCTGACACAGACACACGCACTCATCTCTTCCCCAACGAGCCATACTCACTGGGCCATGAAGACATTCCTTATTATATTGTGGTTAGACATAGCGTTTTACTCGGTTCTACAGCAGGAATCCGATTTCCTCAGCGTATGACATGGTATATGCAGGGCATATGGCTGTATTCGTAACGGTTCCCACCGCCATCTTTAATAACATACCGTTATGAGACATGTGATTCTTCCACATTTCAATCTAGTTTGGGATTTGACTTTGCTCTGGTCTACCGTGTGAGTACTCCCTGGTCCCAACTCATAAATGTGACAGTTTCATTATTCAGGAAAAATATATAAAAATCTGTGCTGACTCAAGACATCCCCTGGAATATTCGTTTATTTGATATTTCTTTCTCCTACCTCTCGATCTGTTCTATCACCTCATTCTGCCACCTCAAATGAAAAAAATAAGTGATGGATAAATTACTGAAATTATTATTACTTAACGTGTTAATTGCGTTTAGCGGATCTCCCAGAAGCATTTGTGTAGGAACATAAACTTATTTATTCTCACTGTCTCGCTTTCACCAATTTTTTTTCTTTCTCTGGTTTTGTCTTTATTTTTTTCTGTCTTTCTCTTGTTCAGTCATTCTTTCTAACTTTCTCTTGCTCTGTCTTTCTTTCTCTTGTTCTCTTTCGTTGTGTCTTTCTCTTGCTCTCGCTCTCTCTTTTGCTCTCTTTCTTTCTCTCTTTCTTGCTTTCTCTTGGTCTGTCCTTCTCTCTTTTTGCTCTCATTCTCTCTCTTTCTATCTGTCTATCTTCTATATTTCTCTCTCTTTCTCTCTCTTTTTTCTTTCTTTCTCTCTCTTCCATTCTAATAACACTTGAGGGGGAGGACATGTTGGGACCGGCTGTTCTGAGCTCAGAGGTCTTTCACCAAGCGGCGGAGCGCCTTGCTGCCGTAGGCCGTCATAGGTCATGGGAATTTTCCACGCTCACTGTCTCAGCGCTCGAGTGTGAACTCGTGGAGCTCCTTTTTTTTTTATCCCCCACTTCATAAACATCGGTGGAGTTGTGCAAACTTGATCCGCCGTTTTGTTATTATGACACATTACACCCCATTGTATCTGACTTGGAGAGTGCGTGCACGTGCATGTGTTGTATGTGTGTGTGTGCGCGCGCGCGTGCGCGTTGGCCGGTCCAACGCTGGAGCAGAGCCGTGGGTCGGCCTGACGGTCTCTCTCCTCTGGGTCTAAGTAGCCTTGGCCCGGCTCCAGCCGCAGTGTGAAAGTACCTTCAGATGAACTTGGTTATCTTAACGGGCGCGCCATCTAATTCCATCCCCTGGCACAGCCACATTAATCATTGCTGTGTGCAGACCCTATAAAACAGAGCTCCGTCTATTTATGTCCCTCTGTGCTCACTTTAACTCGCTTACTCCCCTTTCCTTTTTTTCTCCCTCTCTGCCTCTCTCTGTCTCTCTCTCTCTTTCTCTCTTTCTGTGTCTCTCTCTCTTTGTGTCGCTTTCTCTGTGTCTCTCTATCTCTCGTCTCTCTCTCTCTCTATCTGCCTCTCTCTGCCTCTCTGCCTCTCTCTCTCTCTCTCTGCCTCTCTCTCTCTCTGCCTCTCTCTCTGCCTCTCTCTCTCCCTCCCTCTCTTGTTGCTCTCCCTCCATCTGTCTCTTTCACTCCTCTCTCTCCATCTTTCTCTCGCTCCATCTTTCTTTCTTCATCTCTCTCTTTCTCTCTGTCTTTTACTTTCTCTCTCGCTCCAGGAGCCTTCCTGAGCCATTGATGACCTATGGACTTTATAAAGACTTCATCAATCCTGCAAGTAAGTTTTCACATAACTACATTTGTATGGATGAACACTGCCACTACCACTGCTTGCATTACATTTGAGGACCACCCATACAACACAAATGCATTTTGTCCGCTAGAATTTTTTATTGAATTGACCATGTTGTTGTTGTTTTAGTTGCCTTTGTTCTAGCTTACCGCCATTTATGTTGAAAATATGGGGAAAACAACTCAGAAGAAAGACTAGAAAGACTTGCTAGGTGAAGGTTTAAAAATGTATGGCTGCTTCTCATTGGATGTTCTTTCATGCCCAATGTCCAATCAGATCCCTCAGAGATGTCTCAGGCAATTGAATACTACTAAACACGACCGTAGTATTTAGAGATGTGTCTTTATTTCCTCTAGCTCTCTCTAGTTTAGGTCAGGCTTTTTTTGTCATCAAATATTTCAAAATATACATCAAATATATAAGTCAATATACTTTTCATGAGCTATGTCAGTTATTGAAGATGACCACAATGTGTTAAATGCTACAGGGAGGCATAACATTCAGACTTGTAATTTAGGTTGCCTATAACAGAGAGCAAACATGAAAATAACAAATAACTATTAAGCCACATAAAATCACTTTAAAATCAAACTTTTGTGAGTCAAACATGAGTCCCATTACAAAATGTGTTCTAATTGGATTAGGTTGACATATTTATCTAGTACTCGCAAAGCCCGCATAAGGAAAGAAGAAGAGGAGGGGTGTGTGTGTGTGTGTGTGTGTGTGTGTGTGTGTGTGTGTGTGTGTGTGTGTGTGTGTGTGTGTGTGGTGTGTGTGTGTGTGTGTGTGTGTGTGTGTGTGTGTGTGTGTGTGTGTGTGTGTGTGTGTGTGTGTGTGTGTGTGTGTGTGTGTGTGTGTGTGTGTGTGTGTGTGGATTACCACTTATATTTTTGATGGATGACAGCATCCATAAGAAGCTTTTTTCATGATCAAATCCTTGTTGTTTCTATTGCAATAGTAGTCTGTGTGTGTGTGCGCACGCCTGCACGTGCATATGTGTGTGGGCGGCCAGATGCCCATGTGTGAGTGCATGTTTAAGAAATGATCTTAGAGGTTTTAACACAACCCTTTTACACGGTAGCGACAGCAGCAACACAAAACTATCTTTCCCAGCCAGCATAGCAAGCCCTGCTCCCAGTTTCCGCCACATTCCGTATATCACCATAACACCTCTGCCACTTAGATTTACACATATTTCACGAGGTCCCGCGGTTAAGTTAACCCTTCCTCTTAATGGAGGAGCGTCAACTGAAACTGTTGCTCCTTGTTGTGACTGACAAAATTTAAGTAATTCTGCGGCGGTCAATATATACATGTGTGCTTTATTAGGGGCGATCTCCAATGTTCGACAATTCAAATGTTCGACGGAAAGATGTTTACGTCAACGCTAAGACGTTTTTAATAGTCAAATTGTCGTGTGAGGATAATTGTGCGCGTGTGTTAACAGCGGAACAGTCCATTGAGAGGATGGGGGTGCTAAATGTTACCACATCATAGTGTGGCTTCAAGACGGAAATGCCTATAACTTATTTTTCTTTAATTGTGTGGGCGGGGACTGACTTGTCTTCTCTGTTACATTTAGCTTTCAATAAATGTCCTTATTGTTTGTTTGATAACCCCTTTGTGCAATGGCCGTGGCACGATCCGATCATTTTCTTTCGAAGTACAGTAGAGCACATTCTAGGCTTGTAGTCTAGTTAGTCTAGTAGGTTAGAGAATGTCAGGAAGGAAAAAACTAACCAAAAAAACCTAGTTTGGCAGCATTTCCAACCATTAAAGATGATCCAAAAGAATGTCAACAGCAGCTGTCCCACCACACCACTCGCACTGGTGAACATTATTCTCCCTGCCGTACTCACTAGTGTGTTTCCTGTTCAACTGAATGGCGGCACATGATTTTTTTTCCTGTATGCTGATACGCATTATACACATGCATTGTTGCATTGGTGCATTTTTAATCAGTCAAACGCTTCCACGTTCTCTTCATGGATGGGGGGAGTTTGTCATGATCAGATGTGAATATCCTCCGTATTCAGACAGAACGGAGGTCTCCGTCTCGCCACAGAGACTGGGCCACTGTTCGATTTCATGTATGATATTAATTACTGTATATTATATGAAGAATAATAAATAATGCGTTTAATTTGTGTTGGACTTTTCATTCGCTAGAATCTCAGTGCTAGAAATCTAAAAAACATAGGAAACAAACACAAAAGAAAATCCCTCACAATAGTGAACACTATTTATAACATGAAAAGGCCTTCCTAAATAAAAAAGGTTATTAGACTATATTATAGTATATCAGGCTAAAGTAGCCTTGCTGACGCCAACAAACGCACACATTGTCGTCGTATTGGGAAAGGTTGTTTGTCGAGGCGCTCAATTAGCGGAGGCACCTCCTGCAGCTGTGGGGAAACCTTGATAAGCCAATTGATTTTTATTTTATTTTATTTTTGAAACTTTATTGATTTGTAAAACAGTGTCCTGTTTTAAAGCATTTAAACCAGGCAAAAGTGACAACAATTTAGGCATAATTCAGCTGCATTTTAAATAATACAAAAATATATGATTTGACGGTCAGTCATTGATGAGTCTGGCCTGGTGAATAGGATTTGACTATGAAAATTCTCTTACTGTAACTACCAGCTGACAGAAAGACATTCAACATTCAAGATGTTTTTAGTCAAATGGAATGCTTACTCCCCATTCCCTCCTGCAGTATGACTTTCCTACAACAATACTATACTAAACTAGAATATGATACTATACTTAACTATACTATGTACTATATACTATTAACAACACTATACTATAACAATACTTGACAGAATAAAAATAACAATAAAGTGACTGGATGATAAATACATATGATGAACTTGGACATAAAGATGTGAGCCAGCTATGTGCAGCGCTGCACACTGAAAGCATATCAATAACAGGCAAACACTCAAGTGTCCTTCAGTCGAATGTGTTGTAACGCTGTTCAGTGGCCAACCTGAGCAACGGCTGTCCACTGAAGGGAAATAGGCTAGTAACGTGTGTGTGTGTGTGTGTGTGTGTGTGTGTGTGTGTGTGTGTGTGTGTGTGTGTGTGTGTGTGTGTGTGTGTGTGTGTGTGTGTGTGTGTGTGTGTGTGTGTGTGTGTGTGTGTGTGTGTGTGTGTGTGTGTGTGTGTGTGTGTGTGTGTGTGTGTGTGTGTGTGTGTGTGTGTGTGTGTGTCGGCTGCTCCCACTACAACAGAGGCTGGTAGTCCAGAGTCTCGTTTCCAAGCCATCCACTGCCTGGTCCACAAGCTGCCTGACAAGAACCAACACATCCTGGGGCTCGTCCTCAAGCATCTGGCCAAGTGAGTGATCTCAGTTCCTTGGTTACAGTTCAGCCACTCTTCTTCTCCATCCTCCCCACTCCCCTCCTCTTCCTCCTCCTCCCTCTTCTGTTTCTCTCTTTCTCATCTTTCTGTCTATCTCCTCTTTCTCACTCCACATGCTCTCCCTTTCTCTCGTTCGCTCACTCCCACTCTTTTTCACTCCCCCTTCCCTGCTGTCACTCCATCTCTCTCTCTCTCTCTCGCTCTCTCTCTCGCTCTCGCTCTCTCTAAGTTGGAGGCAGCCGGCAAGCAGAACTTTTCTTGCTCTTTCATTAGATCACAGGCGTGTCGTAATATTTACAGTTGTTAGATCCGTCCCCAACCGGCGCTTTTACCTGTTCAGCGCGCCACATTCCAAACCCCCGGCAACCAAATGAAATGCAGCCGAATAAAAGTATAAAAAAAATAAATAAAAAAACCCTGAAGCACTCAAATTAAAGCGTCTCTTGAGCTTACCCCATTCACCATGAATGGACAACCATTCTGCCCAGCTCCATTTAGGAGATTAGACAGGATGGGAGGTTTTTAAAAATACCGCTGGCTATCATTACAGGGTTTAAACCTTGGTGAGCTTTTAATAAACGAAATAGAAGTAAATTAAAGATAAGTAAATAATCTTCTCTCCCCCTGTAGGCTGTCGAAGTATGCCAAATCTTATTTCATAGAAAACCACCGCCACAGAATTGGTCTTTGGTAAAATAAATAAATAAATAAAAAAGCAACGCTATTGACATTGAATTTGGATTATCGAGCATGAAATTCTCCAGACTGGAGAGCGATTGAGTGAGTGAGGGAGAGAGAGAGAGACACATTTTTTTTCTGAAGTTGGCGCCTGTGCCCATCCTGCAGGGGAAACGGAGCAATGCCAGAAATTCACAGTTGTGTCTGTAATGGCTTCTGAGATGTTATAAATGCAACATGTCAGTGGTGTTTTGTGGCATCAAAGGTACCCTTTGATGCTATTTAAACCTCTCACACCTCTCTCTCTCTCTCTCTCTCTCTCTCTCTCTCTCTCTCTCTCTCTCTCTCTCTCTCTCTCTCTCTCTCTCTCTCTCTCTCTCTCTCTCTCTCTCTCTCTCTCTCTCTCTCTCCTCTCTCTCTCTCTCTCTCTCTCTCTCTCTCACATATTACATTTTCAGTGTAAAATCATTCCACCTGGCTGTGTTTGTATTTACACTTAAGTGTGTGATGAAACTCTCCAGTCTTAATTATCACCTTAGAAAGTATCTGAATGTTACTGCTGTCATTTTAGAAAGTATGCTAAGTCTTGTAATTGTTAACTCATTTTACCTTGATTTGTACAATGGAAGGCTTACTTCCCATTCCCTCCCCCAGTATGAATTTCAACAACTATACTATACTATACAAAACTATATACTACCAATGATATGCTATACTATAACAATACTGTACACAATATAAAGTGACTGATGGATTATATATACATATGGTGAATTGTGCAAAAAGCATTTTAAAGTGCCAGTAGTGCAGCAGCATCGTGAATACAGTGCAGAGCATTGCAGTAACTGTAATGACTCCAGAAAGTCCAGCACTCATGTCATGTCGAGTGCTGCCCTGTAGTATTGTCATGTTTACATTGATCAAGGAAAGCAAGTGAATGAGTCAAAGGGCTTTTGGCGGGTGTTTTAAGACTGGTAGTGTTCGTTTTAAGACCAGAGCTTGCTTTAGCTTGGAAACTGATCATTCAATGATTAGATTGCCTGTGCTGGGGCAGGACCAACTGCCTATTGATAACTGAAGGAGAACAGGCCCCAGCTGCCTTAGTATTGGTCGGATACTTTTTACACAAAAAAAGAAAATAAACAACATTTTTGGACATGCTTTGTTCAATAGATTGATGGTAAGTAGGATTGGGGGGCAGGAATAGCCTTTTAGTGCTTTGGCAAACCCATAACTAAAACCCCATTGTCTGTATCCTACTTGTAAGAACAATTATTTGAATGTATCACTTATACTTATTAATAACAAACATGCATGCATGTATGTCATGTGTGTACAATATATAACAGTGTCTGCTAATAACTAGACAGTTGATAGTTTAACATGTTCAGAAGTCAATAATAATTTTTAATAACCAATATATTTCAGGCATGTACATTTGTGATTTCCGACATCTCTAACGTACATGCTGTACGTTTCCCAGTGTTGCGGACCACAGTGAGCAGAACCTGATGACTGTAGCCAACCTGGGGGTGGTGTTTGGCCCCACACTGATGAGACCGCAGGAGGAAACCGTGGCGGCCATCATGGATCTGAAGTTCCAGAACATCGTGGTGGAGATCCTCATCGAGCAGCACCAGAAGGTAAGCTCCCTCATGTCTCCTTCCTCCCAGCACGTGCTGTCTAAATTACCAATGGAGGGTGAAAACTGCAATTTGCGGTGTTTAAATTCACACGGGGGGGGGGGGGGGGGGGGGGATGGGGGGGAAATGTGCGTCCCGCCTTTTTTGTTTCTTTTAACCCAGTGTCAAGTTGAGTCTCTCATAGCTCATAGTAGGCTTGGTAGCTCATCCTGTAAGCCCGTCACCCACATAGGGCAAGATGCCTTGTCGCAATCTCCACTCTTCTGTGTATAAAGGCAAAATGCCCCTATCTGTAACAGTCTGGAAGGGTTTTTACAGGTCCTATGTTGATGAGCAAGTGATTTGTTGCAGCAGAAATTGCACCGAGAATCCCCCATGAACATCATGCAATTTGTGTCAATAACCACACAAACAATAGATTGCATATACATTACACATACATTGTACAATACATTGTTTGAATCTTGTTCCAAGCATTGCTGCTCACCGGTGAGCTTACAGTGAGATCAATGTAATGTAAGCTGTTGCTTTTTCTCCTGCAGCAATTGTTCAGAGCACTGCCTCCCTCCCCAGACAGCCAACAGGGGGAGCCCATACTGTGTCAAAATATGTTCATCAAATTCTTAGTAATGGCAAGGCTTTTTTTCCATATTATTTTTTATATATATATATATATATATATATATATATATATATATATATATATATATATATATATATATATATATATATATATATATATACATACACAGAATGACTTCCTATCTTCTTTTCTATCTTCACATTTAAGCATTAAGCTAATATATGCAGCGGGATAACACGTAGCTCTTAACAATTACCAATGAGCCGTGCTAATGTGCTAAAGAACTCACCGGGAAGATAACAC
>CM051003.1:27099504-27119504 GCA_027704905.1 Muraenolepis orangiensis
GTGTGTGTGTGTGTGTGTGTGGTGTGTGTGTGTGTGTGTGTGTGTGTGTGTGTGTGTGTGTGTGTGTGTGTGTGTGTGTGTGTGTGTGTGTGTGTGTGTGTGTGTGTGTGTGTGTGTGTGTGTGGGGACATGAACTTCCACTCCTAATTGCAGCATACAGACATGCCAAAAGGTCCTGCTCGGAGCTGAATGGTACTGGATCTGATCCCCACAGTCTGCATCCTAGCACACACTAGTCGGTATCCTGGAGCAAGGTGTCCTAACCCTACTCCTCAAT
This sequence comes from Muraenolepis orangiensis, assembly GCA_027704905.1. Classification (NCBI taxonomy): domain Eukaryota; kingdom Metazoa; phylum Chordata; class Actinopteri; order Gadiformes; family Muraenolepididae; genus Muraenolepis; species Muraenolepis orangiensis. The sequence continues at coordinate 27,099,782 of CM051003.1, forward strand.
GACATGTGTCTAAACGTCACTGGGAGTTGCTGTGTGAAGTAGCGTCTGCTTAGTGACAACCTCAACACACTGGACTTTTTGTAGGCCAATTTTAACCCAGATTTTCAAGATAACGTTTTTTTATTTGCCATATGCAACAAGTACAATGGGATGATTACTCACTCTATTTTTCCCTTTGCAACTGAGATTTTTCAGTCGACACTAGTAGTCGGCACACGTTCTCATCATATATATAGTCTACAGCGATTTAGGATTCAAATCTGTAGCCCCAAGCTGCGGCCAGTTGCCCCCCCCCCCCCTTCAGACTCTTGGAGTCTGAGAATGATCTGAACGTGATTCCACGTGATTTTTTTTTTTTGAGGCTGGTTAACGACTATAGGGGCCGTAAAAAGCTCTTCGTCGACTTCAGTAATCTATGAAAAGCAGTCGTTAAAATGTGTGATGCCTTTTTACAGTCTGTTAGGATTGTAAGCAATCTCGTAGTGTGTTCCTGGCTTTCAATAGATGTGCACAGTGACTTATTATTCTTCCTCCTCATGCAGTGTCACCGGTGGGAGACAATCCCACCCTGGCAGCCGATGACATCTCCCTGGGCAGCAGTGACTCGGGGGAGATGCAGTCCTCTTTGACCTCCCCCTCCCTGGCCTCCCCCTCAGGCACACCCCCAGAGAAGAGCGGCCACACCCCGCTCACCTACACTCTCAGCAACGAGAGAACGTCTGGGTGAGTTTGGGAGATCTGGACCAAAACCTTCAGAACATGTGTGGTCTGCCTCCACACTTCAATTGGGCTCACGTTTCTTGTTTGCCGCAGCTTTTTAATTTTAAATGAATGTCTGCGGTACGTTGTTTTACACTATGAATGGCCTTGTGCTTGAATGGTGCCATGTGAATGAACTTGCCTTGAGTCGACTTCAGTGTATGTCCCCCCCTCTTCCCTAACCTGGAGTGCATGGATATAATGTGTGTAAATGTTGCCACCACTGATGGTTTTGCACTTTAGAGTTGCACTTTGAAGGACCTATAGGAGCAGTGGTGGTGAAGAGATGGGTTCCGGTGTCCGCCATGGATCGTTGAACATAACGTGCGTGTGAGATATGTGCTGTACAAGAGGCCAGAAATGACCAAAAATTGCTTCTAAAGGAGCCAGGTGACATCGTGCATCGTCTCGATGTAAAACTACTGACACTGACACTAACACTTTTGTTAACACTTCTAGTCTCAGTACGGAGTCTAACATGTCATATGTGTCAGTTAAGTCTGCCCGGCTGGGGGGGGCGACGGGTGGGGGGTCAGGACCTGTCGGCACGGCAACCAGGACATTGTTAACCTGTGAATCCTGCTAATAATGCAGAGAGGCGGGGCGAGTAGTTCCTCCTGCTGTGTACCCCCTCTACCTCTCATCTGATGTTACATATGAAGACAAGACAGTGTTATTAACTATTCAAGGTCCTGCACCCCTCAAACATTGAACCTCCCGCTGTGTACCCCCTCTACCTCTCATCTGATGTTACATATGAAGACAAGACAGTGTTATTAACTATTCAAGGTCCTGCACCCCTCAAACATTGAACCTCCCGCTGTGTTCCCCCTCTACCTCTCATCTGATGTTACATGTGAAGACGAGACAGTGTTATTAACTAGGGATGCTCCGATCGATCGACCGCCGATCATTATTGGCCGATAATCACTCTTAACAGATTGATCAGAGGTCTCAAAAACGGCCGATCAGAAGAGCCGATCAGATGACGCAAAATACATGAGCCTTTTCTCGGTGTGTGGCAAAAGAAAAATACAATGTGTGTGAAGCAGAAATGCCGGCAGCACTGCCAAAAGCTACCGGTAAATACAGATTGATCATATTGGGCTCCTAGATCGTTTATTTTTATTTTGGCTCGGTATGATTCCTTAAAAGATGTGTGCTTTATCTCGTCGTGCCGCTTCACATTAACACTTTTAAAAGTCACCATGGAACAATAGAGACGTACTGGGTTTGAACTGCCCGTGGGAAGAAAGAACATGGAGGAGTTTTCACTGTGTTCCTTTTCTGTTTTTAGAGCACTTCATGTGAAATTACTCCGACAGTTTCTCTCTCTCTCTCTCTCTCTCTCTCTCTCTCTCTCTCTCTCTCCTCTCTCTCTCTCTCTCTCTCTCTCTCTCTCTCTCTCTCTCTCTCTCTCTCTCTCTCTCTCTCTCTCTCTCTCTCTCTCTCTCTCTCTCTCTCTCTCTCTCTCTCTCTCTCTCTCTCTCTCTCTCTCTCTCTCTCTCTCTCTCTCTCTCTCTCTCTCTCTCTCTCTCTCTCTCTCTCTCTCTGTGTGTGCGCTCACTGACCGCAGCGATTTGATTGGTTGAGTGAGATGATATTATTGTGATATATATACTATATTTCAGAATTGGTACTTTTATTGCTCTTAATGGTAATTAAATATATAATACTACACAATATATGAAACTTTAAATGGAAGATCCCTATAGCCCCCACCCACTATGTGATCGGCGATGGATATCGGCCGATTCTGATTCCGGTGATCGGCGATCAGCCCCAAAAACCCTGATCGGAGCATCCCTATTATAAACGATTTGCTCTTTATTTAGCCCCTATTTTAGCCCTCTCATATTTTAAACAAGCAATATGCACATCAGCTCAAACACAATATAAATAACTTTTCTGGAAAAGTTGTTCTCTATTATTAAAAAAATGTAAATCATATAAGATTAGATTCAAATGTATTGCCATTGCACAAATATTGCAGTACAATGCATGGTAATATATAATGTATATTAAATATATATGTATATGTAAAGAATTCTCACATTCGGTTCTTGCAACAACTTAAATAAGTGACCAATTGAAGCAGAGTAGGGGTGGCTGTGTGTGTTTCTTAAAAAGTGGGGTTTTGTTTTACAGAGAGAGGCTATTGCAGATGTTTTGTTGGCATACCCCCAACATAACTGTGGTGTACCCCACTTTGGGAAAAGCCACTATATACGTTTAGAAAGCGCTACCTTGCCATGCAAAAATACTATATGCTAATAGTAATAGTAATGTTTTATAAATTCATACTGCGGAAGGAAATGGGGAGTAAGCATTCCATTTTACTTGTTGCAAATGGCCAATAAAAATCTTGTATCATTGGGGATGGCACACACCGAGGTTCTAATTGGTAGCACAACATATGCTGTGGAGCAACAGGCTTCTCAACAGTGTCTCACCTTTCTATTTCTGATCTCTCTCAACACTGCACACAACTTTTGCAACATGTGCAGTCACAGCAGCTCCCCGCAGCGCGGTTGTCACTCAACACCTCGACATCCTCAGACTTCTGCTGTGGGAAGGATGTGACGCCATGCTGCCGGCTGATGGCTGGTCCTCTACCTCGGTGTGTCGTCCTGTGGTTGCCTCGTGGCCACCTTGGTCGCCGTTAGCTTGTTTTAGTTTTGTTTTCCGGTCCCTGCATAACGTTCAGTCAGTCAGTATAAGGAAATTGTGTAGCAATCCTCAAGACACTCTTACAAACAATACAAAATATAAATAATGTAAAATAATGTGATCATGTAAAAAGCTAAACAAAACAAAACAAAGTAAACAGGTTAGAAAATTGGCATAAAAAAAGATTGAATATATACATATTGCGGTGGCCCTATAAAAGTAGTGCAAATTAGATTAGATTGGATTCAAATCGATTGTCATTGCACAGCACAAGTACAGTACAGCAACAATTATTTGGCATCTAACCAGAATGTAAATGTTACAGTAAAGTGCATGATAATATATGATGTACAGTGGTTAAATGAGAGGTCTACTAGGTATAAAAACAGGTATCAATTAAAAATGTAGTGCAAATGACCAGTGTTTATCCATACAAAAAGGTGCAGTGGAATGAACATGTAATTACTGTAGGGAATGTAGTTGATACAATACAATATCAATTACACAGAACAGAACAGTCCAATAATAGTCTGTCACAGTAAATACCGTAAATAAATAAACAAGCTTGAGTCTCACCAAAATCTATGAGTATATGATATATATTTTTTGTATCTACCGATCAGTCTTCGTTCCTACCCTCACCTATGGTCATGAACAATGGGTAACTGAAAGGACGAGATCGCGAATACAAGTGGCCGAAATGAGTTTCCTCAGGAGGGTGGCTGGTATCTCCCTGAGGGATAGGGTGAGAAGCTCAGTCACTGGTCAGAGACTCGGAGTAGAGCCGCTGCTCCTTCGCGTAGAAAGGAGCCAGTTGAGGTGGTTCGGGCATCTAGTAAGGATGCTTCCTGGTCGCCTCCTGAGGGAGGTTTTCCAGGCACATCCAACTGAGAGGAGACCACAGGGCAGACCAAGGTACAGGGAGCTAGTCGATGTTGCCAGGGAGAGGGACGTTCCCTGCTGAAGCTGCTGCCTCCGCGACCCAACCACGGATAAGCAGTAGACGATGGATGGATGGACGTACAACATACTGGCACACACAATGTCACAACATTCTCACTGAACGGCATAACTGCCTAAAATGTTGTCATGGACACCCCAGGATGAGGCTTGGGCTCCAAGTTGCCATTGGTTTTCATTCAGCAATATCATGGTAGACCAACAATGAGCAAACCACAACGCCTGGTGTAGTAAAGCCGGTTTAAACCAGCTGAGGCACTAGGTGCCGTGGCTGGACCTACTGGCTTGTCAGCTGAGGCCAGGAGAGGTCGGGAGAGGTGCATGTGAAGGGTGCCGCCAAGGGCATAAGAAAATCCTTTACTTTTAGGTTCCTGGTTGCCTGTGGCCACAGAGAGGATATAAAAGGTAATGGAGATGAATGGTGGTGGTGTGCAGTAGCACTGTGGGCCCGCACCGCTGCAATGAGATGGGAGTTAAAAGGGGATACAGGCCAATGTGTTTGCATTCGCCTTACAGTGCGTTGGCGTACGTTGGCTCTGTGTAGCGGCTTGTCTATAGGCAACACCGTAATTGTGAGTGTTTTTTTTTACAAAACAGAGATAGAATTTGTTTAACGTGTTTTTATTTTTTAAAGAGATTTGAATCTTCACCAGAAAAGGGATTGAAGTATTCCTAAAAGTGAGAGTGTTTTGATTTGAACACGTTTTAGTTTTGAAGAAGCACCGGATCACCGGAAACATTGTCCATTGCGTCATCGTGCGTATACATTTTTCCCCATCACAGTTCACCATAAACTACAAATACAGAAACATGACTTGTATCTAAATACCATGTTAAACATCCAGGCCGGCTGTGCCGTTGCGTTTCCACAGAAGTAAGTGTTTACTGTATTTAATCAAGATTAAAGCTTCTAAGCCAGGCCAGTGACGGAAAAGCACCAGATGAGCAATTGAAAGCTTGCTGCTATTTTAGGGCGGAAAAACAAATGACTTTTCCTCGCTTTGGCTTCGCTGTAATTGTGAAAGCAATTTTTGGATAAATCAATTTTCCCTTGGTGCATTTAACAAGTTTCTAGGGCAACCACATAGCATGCAATTACTTCACTCATTTCCCCCTCCCAGCCGCTTACACTGTAAACTGTAAACATTGAGATATCTATTCAGTCAACGGATCCTCACAGATCTTTATAATCCTCCGCCCTAGAAATGTGTATTTATTTGGACTATATTGTGTGTGTGTGTTTGTGGGTGTACGTGTGTATGCGTATGCGCCTTCTGGACCAATGAGCTTGTGTTAACTTCATACACGGTATTATGAGTGTATCCCTAGTGGGGTTCGGTCACCCTTGGGTGGTTAGGGTTAGTGTCTGCTGGTGCTGCTCTCTCTCTCCCTCTCTCCATCTCCCTCCCTGGTCTCCCTGGTTCTCTGTGGTTCTGGCCGGTGCCCAGGCAGGCCAGTGGCCCAGGTTAATGAGTGGATTTGCTGCACTGCAGCGTGCTGTCCACCCCTCCACCCTCCCACCTTCATGCTGATCCGCAGCAGCTGAGCACCTCCTTCACCACCTCCACCACCACCGCAGCAGCAGCAGCAGCAGAGGCAGTACCTCCTCACACTACTGCGCAGCAATAAATCGCCCTCGGCCCCGGCCAAGCCAGCGCTGAATAACCACTGGCTTGGATTGATAGGCACACCAAAGGAGGATGGTAGGGAGAAACAGACAGAGGTGTGGAGACGGAGCAGAGAGGAGAGGACCCGGTGGGTCGTACATCCCCCTGTATACGAGTGGGTGTTCGCCTCCGTCTGGGTCCGTGTCCGAAGAAAAGCACCCACCCGCCTACCGCCGCCCCCCCCCCCCAAAGTCCGGGCCCCTCTCGCGTCTCTCTCTCCGAGGCCCCTCCCCAGGCCACCGTGCTCAGACTAACCACTCTGCACAGCGCCCTCCCAACCTTCAGCCCCTTCCCAGCTGCCTCCTCCTAATTGCCTTTATTAGCGTCTCTATGGGAGCAGCAGCTAGGAGCAATTTGCTCATTATGTGCTATATAAGCACACAGGGCCTGGGGCGCGGCGCTCTGGAAGGAAGCCTGTCCGTGTGGATCTCCTCTCTCTCTTCCTCCTCCTCTCTTCCTCCCTCTATCTCTGTTTCTCTCTCTTCCTCCCTCTATCTCTGTCCATCTCTCTCTCTCTTTCTCTTTCTCTTTCTTTCTTTCTGGCCTCAGCAGGTCCTCACTTTTTAGCTTGACACTACAGAGTAGGTGACTCACGGTCTGTGTGTTGGGCAGGATTTGGTGCACATTAGGCCCCCAGCCGTCCAATAGCTCTCCATGCGTGTCACTCTGTGCTCTGTGTGGTGGGAGATAAATGGTACGTTTAAATTTGATTTTTTTTTAAATAAAAATGTAAGGGTGTGTGTATGAGTGTTTGAATCAGGGATACACATTTGTTTTGTATTTGTAAAAATTGCATTGTATTTTGTTGTATTATGTTGGAAAAAGTGCGTGCTATTAATAATGACAGAATAACGGTAGCTATCTGACTTGTGGAGGGGAAGTCCTGCTCCAACCGGGTTGTTCTAATTTCCTTCACTATTACCGCATTGAGTCTGGCGCTACAATGCTTTAACATGGCACCTTACCCAAGTGTTGGCGGTGATCAACAATGCATATTTTAACCACTTCATTTGAATGAACTGTCGAATAGCTTATGTTAAGTTTCTATTTGCAAATCAACTGGTGAGAGTTACCAAACTATTGTTTTTTTTACTGAAGCACTGCGCTTATGCAGCAGAATGATGTGAAGTCTCCTCCTTCATGCGTCATGTGATGCAACGATTCAGTCTATATTCATATCTCTGAGAATGCGTATCAGCATATTCCAATCCAGGCCGTTATATCTCAAAAATGATATGTCTGGTTGCCAGACCAACGACCATGAGAGTTGAAGCCGTTCCCGCAAGGACCTGTTCGTGTTTCATGAAAAAAATAAAAATAAAAATGTTTACACACATAGTTAATGCTATAATCCTGCTCCACAACCCACCTTCCCCTCTCCCCCCTCTGACGCCGCTGTCCTTCTCTGACCCGATAGTGGCGGCTCAGCCCAAGCTTTCCACCACCCCAGAGAGGTCGACCTAACATCCGCTGTATCTTCTGATGAAGCCCCGGCAGAGGAGAGGTAAGTTGTTCCCCTACGGCTCGACGTGCCGCTAGACGGCCTCATGCCCGCCCTGGTGCATTCCGTGATTGCAGTTAATTACTTTTAACTTTTTCCCTGATATGAGTTATGAGACATTTAAATCCACTGGCTCCCCCCCCCGCCCCCCCCCCGCGCTGCCGGTCTTCCCCTCACTTGGCCTTTTCCAAGTTGGTCTAGAACTTGCTTTCCTACTACTCACCCACTTCTTAAAAGATCTGCACCGCACTCACATATTCACTGAAAGAGCCAGTCCACACACACACACACACACACACACACACACACACACACACACACATACAGCAAAGCTCAAGCTTTCATCAAGTATTTTTCTGAGTTGGCAATCCTGTCAGATCGCTGGCGCTTGCTTTTTCATGTCCAACCATCCTCGATGCAAATCAGAGCCATTGCCATTCATCTGTTAGGTGGACTAATTACCCCGTCTCAGGGCCCGTCAACTTTTAATGAGTCAACTTTTAATGACTCATTCAATTCCGTGATCTATTGTTTATCCTTACTAAAGCCCCCCCCCCTCCCTCGTATATGCCAATTCAAATGTCAATATGCTGTAAAACAAAAAGAACCCTGATAATTAACATCTATTCATCAATTTGGATGATAAGGAACTAAAAACGTTCCGCTCAATCAGCCATCAATATTATGGGATGTACAAGCACCAGCACCAGCACGAGCCCATCCCTTCAGGCGAGTCTGAAGCCACAGGTTAAGACAGAGAACCTCTGAGGGGGAAGGCATGGCACGGGTTGAAGACGGCCGTTAAAGTGATTCATCACCACGGCTACCTCCAGACTAAATAATGAATTCACTTTCCATGCAGAGGAAATTACAGCCGGCCAGGTCACTCGATGGGCAGTTCATTAATGTAATTTTCATATAAATACAGATTTGTTCACTGCACCCATTCACTCTCCTCCAAATGCCTACTTTCACATCCCAGAGACTCCAGGCTCAAGATGGTTGTATTGACAACCGTGGCTGCATTTTTTTTATATATATATTTTTTCCGGGCTGCTTTCGAGAGCCCCTCATCCTACATATTTGTGTGTGTGTTGCTCGGCAGAATGAATCTGAAATATTTATCAGGTTATTGTGTATTCACAGCAGGGTTTCTGCATGGTAATGCTTCTGCTGTTTTGAGATAACCGCTCGCAATGGTGGCGAGAACAACCGCTCTGGAGAAGGACTGTTTCTCGCTCTGTGCTTTTGCTTTTGTGGCAACAGCAAAATGTGGTCCCTTCACCTTTTCACAAAAAAAAAAAAAGTTCAGCTTTTTTTACTTTTCTTCCGCCACGGACCTTCAGAGTTATTCAAAACGTGGCCTCACAACACAAATGAAAAGTCATGCTGTCGGCGCTCTGTTCTTCCAATCAAAAGCTTCTCTTAAATTCCCCTTTCTAATTTTTAATTACCTGGCCACTGAGGGCAGGTCTCTGGTGTGCTTGGCTTGGTGTGACGTAGGCAATCAGTCAAGCAGCTTGACTGATTGCCTTCATTTTCTTGTATTTTTCCCCAATCTATAAATTTTTTATTTTTTTTGCTAGTGTCACCGTGGTCAGAAAGGCAGAGGCGGTGTACCCTTGCGAAGCAGAGCACGACTCTGAGCTCTCCTTCCAGATCGGCGCCATATTCACCGGTGGTAAGTGTTATCGGCTACAGCAGTTGCTCACTCAGAAGCAGCCCTGACATATTGGATTTGGAGGAAAACCAGACACCCCCAATCTGATCTTCAATCGGAGGAGGAGGAGGATGAGGAGGGGAAAGAGGATGGAGTATGGAGAGGAGGTGGGTGAGGCTAGAATAGAGGGTGGAGAGAGGAGAAGTGGGGGAGGGGGAGGAAAAGGGGGGGTGGGGGTTAAAAAAAGAGAGGATAGAAAAGGGAGGGGGGAGGGGAGAGAGGCAGAGGAGAGGGAGGAGGATGCTGCAGGAATGGAGGAGAGGAGAAGAGTGGGAGGGAGGGAGCGAGTGAGAGGAGGAGGACAGATTTGCTCTCTAGTCTGTCTGGGAAGAGGCTCGACTGAGCTTTAATCACATAGAGGAAATTGTTTTCTGGACCTTACCGTTGCCAGCGCTGCGTCTGTGACAAGCCTCCGCTGTAGATATAGTCTTTACAAGGGATCATGTAATGTTATCCCTCTGTAACGCGCCGCCACTGAACGCTAGCGCTCCTTTAAACTTGCCAATCACCACATGCACTCACAGCATCCGAAGTGCTGCATGTGCATAGATGCCGACATGAGTTTCATGTCTTCAGATGCAAAGTCAAAGGGGATTCAAGTCACTTCATTTGACTTGCCTCGCTAAACAGAGTTGTTGTTGTTGTTGTTGTTATTATTATTAAAGGAGATCTACAGAGAAGGATATATTATACAAGTTTTGTGTCTCCTCAAAGTACTATCTCCATACTCTTTTACCATGGTAAATCCACAGCAGAACAAATGTGATCGTGTGTCCACCAGTAACCCCGTCGAGGGAGCCCGGCTGGCTGGAAGGAGAGCTGGAAGGGAAGAGAGGCCTCATCCCGGAGAACTACGTCAAGTTGCTGTAGCCTCGCAGTCCCGTATGCCCTAGATGGAGGCAATGGGGAGACCTAAGAAAGCCAAAACCAAGAATAAACGAGAGAAGACTTTGCTTTTCACTGCAAACTACTATCGTGACACCGTTGTATGAACTCTTATGAAAAACGATGGTACCGCAAAAATACCTTAGTTTGTAGAATTGTTTTTTTCTATCTCGGCACACAGCAGATAAGCCCGCAAACCTGCCATGTGTGAAGTCACTGGGAACACTGGGACCCTTCTACAATGGGACTAAAACGCTGAGTACATTGTGACCCTGCCACCCCCACGCCCCACCTTCTGTGCAAAATGTACACCTTGCATCCCCTCAGCAGCCAAATAACTCTGTTCTTCTCTTGCACTCATGCTTTAGCCTTCACTCCACTAGTATGGTGATTATTTATGTGGCAACTGCTAAACGGCCACTCTTTTAAAACCCCAAACGCCTGCAGTAACCCTCCACCACCGACCTGCCAACATATACATGGTATCCATGAGTTAGAAGTCCAAGTTGAACCACCCACCCAACCACCCACAACACCACAACACTTTCTCAGAGAGATATCTCCACTTCAAGTCCATAGAAAGTAGCTTGTAAGACTGAACCAGTGTGGAGACATTATTACCAATGTGCCTTAACTCAAAGGTTGTGAATGTAAGCGATCCTCTGGCTGCGTATTGATACTGTTTATTTTATTTTTTTGCTTTTAGCTACGGAAGATTGCATGTGCTGTTATTCGCCGATACATCACAAAACATATTGATATTTTTTTGTTTGTAATTATTTAATTGGCACACGTCGCTGATTGCATGTCGCTGAACCGTTAAGTGCTGTTTGTCATATATATATATTGTTTTGTTTAAATTTCGTATTTTGTCACCATTGAGGCATACACTCCGTTGCAGCAGAATATTGAATCTCTAAGGAACAGCCTTGATCAGCTTGAAAGTAGTTGTAACTACAGCCGGGTTTTAGCCTATCCTGGTTTTAATATAGGTTGAACGGCTAGTCCATCATTTAACAAGTGTTTTGGAATATAAGCCGGTATTCAAAATAGGTTGCCCAATTGTTAGTACCAAAGGGTTTTATTGATTTTATTGAATCCTTGTTGGACATTGTTCTGTAATTTTTTAACAGAAAATCAATACACACAATCAAGTTTGCACAGTTATTTTGTTCTCCATATTTGTTCCAATTGGCTTGTTAAATTTTATTTTATTATTAATGAACATGTTGTTTGGATGTTAACTGCCAAGTATATAAATAAATCTCAAAATGTAATTTTCTAAGAATGTTTTAGGGTTCTACACGTCCTCTTCAATCATCTGTCAAACTGTTTGTCTAAAAGTGCTTAAACGTGTTTCAATTTAATTGGTCATAATTCAAGGCTGTATTATGTACATGGCCTTGGTATAAAAGGAGCATGAACATTGGACTTGTCATTGATCAATGTTGAACAAATAAAGGAAAAACATTTGTTGTCTATTCGTCCAGTACTGTAACTCATTTAAACACACGCTACATGAACAATAAATCACAATAAATCACTCCATTCCTCCTTCCCTCAAAGCCCAATTACGATCATAATCTCATGTTAATTCTTGGACTACTTCTGTATATAATTAATGCTTTAATTCCCTCTATGTAACTTAACCTTAGTTGCGTAATTACTATTAGTACACCATCGGCGGACCTCTGATAATTACTAAAGTAGGCCAGTACACTATTGGACAGAAGCACGCACCACACACACACACACACACACTCAGAGGTCTGAGTGTCAGTGTGTGTGTGTGTGTGTGTGTGTGTGTGTGTGTGTGTGTGTGTGTGTGTGTGTGTGTGTGTGTGTGTGTGTGTGTGTGTGTGTGTGTGTGTGTGTGTGTGTGTGTGTGTGTGTGTGTGTGTGTGTGTGTGTGTGTGTGTGTGTGTGTGTGTGTGTGTGTGTGTGTGTGTGTGTGTGTGTGTGTGTGTGCGCACGCGCGCGCACGTGCATGTGACAGCAGCAGTGATGGTTACATAATAAAACGAGGCAGAGATAATGAGATGGACAAATGATTCTTCACTACGACTATCCCCCCCCCCCCCCCCTGAGCCCCGGGGGGCCCTCTTCCTCATCATCCAGAATACTGCTGAATCATACAGTCATCTTATCTTCCTCATCCTCCTATTTGCCTGCTTCACTCTCAGGGCTGGGCTCATATCACCATTTCAACCATCTGGATATATAGATATATGTATATATTTTATTTTCTTTACTCAAACTTCTACCACCATTTTTTGGTGGGAAAGTATGTGTTCTCTGCAGCCATAGCAGCTTCATGTTGTAATGGGTTCAGCATCTTAATGCTGAGGAGGATGGAAGAAGGGATGGAGAGATCAACATCACACAAAACTCTTTCTTTCTGTCTTTCAGAGTCTCCATTGCCCCTCTTCCTGTTCTGTTAATGACACTTTGTCACTCATTTTCACTCATGCTGTTCACTTCTTACTTGCTCCGGGACTTCTGTCTGTAATTTGTCAATGCTGAAAGCCACTAGGCCAGTGTTATTGCTGCTTCTCAGCTTGTGTCATTTACACACATTTCTTTCAATGGGAATTGTGTATCAATATTATCCAAAGATAATGTGCAATGAGTCAAGTTCACTGGTACTGGCACTGGCAGGTTTGTACCAAAAAGCACACAGAATTGCAATGGAAGTTCAGTTTACTCCAACAATAATAATGCCAGCTTTTATCCAAAGCGCTTTACAAGTCATGTAAAGTCCCCCATTAATGTCAAGTCAAGTTACCCATTCATACACCGACGGCGGAGTCAGCCATGCAAGGAGACAGCCAGCATGTCAGGAGCAGTGAGGGTTAGGGTGTCTTGCTCAAGGACACCTCGACAGTTTTTGCTAGGAGGAGGGGGATCGAACCAGCGACCTTTCGGTTGTGAGGCGACCGCTCTACCTCCTGAGCTATACTGCCGCCATCCTGAAAACAGCAAGCACGGTAAAAATAGGCAGGTCTGTAAAAAAGGAGAATGACAGCCAGATGAGTGTAGTGGACTGCAGGAATGCGGCGTCGGTTGGCAGAACATTGGTAACGATCAGTGGAACGTATGAGGTGAAGCCTTCCTCCAAATGCGCTGATACTACAAGGTGAACACCTAGACTGAGGGGATGCTGGCCTAACGTTCCTGCTCAGGGAAGAGCAGTAGTTTGTAACCGCGGGAGCGTTGGATGCGGGAGAGACAGGTGGCTGAACTGGGCAGGGTGTTATGGGCATACTCCCATAGAGTAGTCCAGAGTAGTTATTTAGAGCAGAAGGCAGGGTTGCAAGAGTGTGAGGCTGTCTCCATCTTCTGGTTCATGGGCTCTGCCTGCCCATTGGATTGAGGGTAGAATCCTGTTGACAGGCTGATGGTGGCCCCAAGAAAGCTGCAAAACTCAGAACAATAACGAGAGGTAAACTGGCCCCCGGTCAGAGCAAATGTCATGAGGGAACACATGCTGCAACATCATATCAGCGTTTCTTTGGCAGTAAGTATCTTGGTCTTAGAGAACCGATCCACAACCATGAGGAGAGCAGTGCTACCATCAGAAGATGTCAGGCCAGAGACAAAGTGCCATCTGACCAAGGGCGATGAACTGGTAGTGGATGAAGAAAGCTGAAGAAACCAAAAGCCCACCAAAGACCACCAGAATGGAACATTCTTGGGAGTGAAAGCAGTGAGGGGGGCTGCCACCAAACTGTTGTTCTTAATAAGTCATTGGTAGAATTAGAGAAGCCCAGAAAATGTTGAAGCTCCTTGCAAGTGGGAGTAGGAGTAGGGCAGTCCGTGACCACCCTGGTCTTGGACGGATCCATCTGAATGTTACCAGCATCACACTTGGAACGACGACTTGGAAACAATGACTGTCATCCAAGTACAAAAACACTAACATTGAGCTGATCCCGAAGGACATCATCAACCAACCCCTGGAAAACTGCCGAGGCATTGGTAAGACCAAAAGCCATAACTAGGTACTCATAATGTCTACTTGGATTATAAAAGGCTGCTTTTCCCATCCCTGTTCCTGACCAGATGATAAGCATTCCTTGTAGCAGTTCAAAAGCAGATGAGATCATTTGGGCACCTGTTGTTGATGGTGATATCATTGAGTCCTCTATAGTCAAGGGCTAGGTTTTTGTCTGTAGCAGACGACACTGCCACCAGCCATTAACATGGCTACTTGCGGGCTCCTCCCGAAGACAAGGACACAGGATAATGAGGAATCTGGTTTATTGCAAGAGTTTGAATAGTTGTGGAAAAAAAGCAGATGGTACATGCTACAGCTTTTCCTCGAGTGTGTGTGGTGGTGGCCGTTTGAACCCGTGAGCCTTGATTAACAACGACCCACAGGTGTGCAGCCTCAACAGCCAATTAGTCCAACTCAGGCCAGGTGAGGCTGCTTAAACCAGCCACCAACCACACACACTCCACATTGTCCTTCCCCACAAATAAAAACCCAGCTCCAGCAGGGGACGAGGAAGGCAGAATGGTTCCTGCTGTCAGGAGAATCATTGATGCACCTCTCCATAGTCTTGTTTTCAGGGCAATGAGATAGCCCCGGCCTTGTTGAATACCTTGTTGAGGTTCATTGTGAACTCCAGAAGTATCTGGAAACTCAGAGAGAACTGGCAGACGGGAAGCAGATGACAGGGCAGATCAGGACAGAGACCACTTCACTGCAGAATAGTTCCCAAAGCCCAGTCTATGTGTGGGTTGTTTCACGAGCCAGGGGTACCTCAAATGACTGTTGTGGAGCATGGATAAGGTGAAAGGTGTTTTAATGTGGTTACCTGACATGCACATTTGGGCAGGAGAAAGGAGATTGCCGTCAAGTGCAATGGTGTGAATCCACCAGAGCCTCCACCTAACCATCCACATTGATGGCCATCTTGAGCTGTCAATGTAAGAGCGACAAGCTCAACATTCACAAGGAGATCTCAGGCAGCCAGTTCGTCCTTGATGGGGTTGGTGAGTCCATGGTGGAAGTTGTCAAAGAGTGAAGCATTGTTCCAGTTGCTCTATGCCACCGAGGTACGAAACTCAATGGAGTATTCAGACACGGACCTTCCTCCCCGGTTCAGGTTGAACAAACCTCGATTTGCCTTCCTCTTGGGAGTAACCTGATAGAAGACCATCCGGAGATCACCGAGAACAACTTGACCGAGAAGCAGATGGAAAACTGCTTCTCCTACTCTGGCCAAATTGTACTGTAAAATTCCCTGGTACTGGAAGAATGGAACCCAAAAGCATGACAAGGAGGCAGACAGAATTCTGTTTACTCAGAAAAAAAAAAGTCAAGGTAAAAAGCGGGAGATCAGTCAATCAGGCAAACATATCCAACAAGGGGCAGGCAGAGAATCCAAGATCCAGAAAGCAGGGTCAAAACAGGCAGATCAGGATCTGGCAGAGAACAAAGGGAAGTGGACTGGTGTTTACACTGAGGGACTATAATGAGGTAATGAGCAGCATGTGAGGAGATGGGCAGGGAAAACAAGGTGAAGGGAATGTGGTGATTGCAAAGAAAGGGGGAGTGGCCAGATCTGAAATTACAGGAGAGTTAGTAACATGGCATGAGAAACAAAACAAAAAAAACAGATGAAAATAACTAATAAGGGAATTTGTGTCAGCCAATCAAAAGGCAATGCTCGACTTTGTTGCTTGAGCAGATAACCTCATGTACTACATCTAACGTGTACTCTTGTCTCACTCCGGTCAGCCTGGTTTGGAGTTCTCTCTGCAGGCCTACATCTGCAGTGATGTGGTCTTCCCTTCATCACCACCACATCCCGGGCTGTAGGGACTAATACTAAGCCCCATGTGTTGCAGCTAAACCCAGCATGATGTTTTCATTTTGTATTTCTCCCCCCTCAAGCCCATTGGCTCTGTGCCATCCGTCCTTGGCCTCCCCGTGGCGCAGTGTCCTTTAGTTACAGAAAAGAGTCCCAGACAGTGACTCAGATCAGACCCCCACCTCCAAACCACCTCCCTCCCCCCCGAGCCCTGTAGCAAATTCACCCAGTAGGTCGACATTAGATTTATTAGACTGTGACATAACTGAGTTAGGCAGAGAATCTGGGCTTTAGAAACGACTAAATAATTGCAGTCTCAACTGCTTTGTTACTAAAGAGCGGCCTTTATTGGGGTGGTGTATATGCATGGCGGAGGTATGGGTCTTTCAACGGAACCACCCGCCCAAATATAAAATGAGATCCCAGCCTTAGCAGCAGCGTTGGAAAACCAAACCAGTGGAAGCAAAAGTTAAAGTGCAAAACAAATGTACAACAGAGGGAATGCAGAGACAGCAGGATAGCAACACAAAAAAAAGGAGAAAATATGGGAGCTCAGAAAGTGGGCCACAGAAGCTGCCATGTGCGCGGGCACAGCCGTGAAATCAGCCTGATCCAATAGATTCTGTTTATCTGGCACAACTACACAGTGAACGCTATTGGAAATCTGGGGGGAGATTTGGAAGAGGGCTGTGGATTTCGAGAGGGAAAATAAGAGCAAAAAGTAATACTGTCTGCTCGGCAGTCTGGCGTTGCAGGCGCTCGCTCAGATCGTCTCTTAACAAGGTTAATGGCGATCCCTCCCCGTTAGACAATGAAAAAGAAGAGAGGCTTTGAGTTTGTCTGCCTGGTGTTTTTTTTTTTCATTTTCTTGTTTTAGTTCACCTAAAGATTGAAGATGAATGCTCCTCTCTGTCTTTTCTCTGGCACTGAGTCATGACAACCCCCCTCCCTCCCTTCCTCCACAACCTTTCTGTTGCATTACTTTATGCTTGTTCAAATACTGTTGTCGGATTCCCTGTTAACCCTCAGAAATGGAAACCTAACCCCTGTTTTACTTAGTTCTGTCCGAGGATGTCTCTAGGAGACACACTCTACATGTCTGTCTGTAAGTCTCTCTCTCTTTCTCTCTCTCTCTCGTCTTTTTAATATTGGATCCCAACATCACAATAAAACATCTACACGAGAATAAATCTTTTTTTAATCTTTTTGCACATTCAACAGGTGTTCATACCATCTATCAGTCACTTTGCTGTCCTTTTTTGTTCTTTTTTATTTTTATTGTATATATTATTTGTATGGTATTGTTTTTTGAGATGTATACTGCGGGAGGGAATGTGGTGTAACCATTCCAACGTACTTGTACACCGTACAAATGGCCAATAAATATCTTGTCTTGTTTTGTATAAGATGTCTATGTGATGTGTCAATGGATTAATTAGAATCTTCAGAAATGCAAATGTAGAAAATGTCCCCTTTGAATACAAAGCAGCTTATAATGTTCATGGGAACTTACTACTGTACTGTGGCAATATGGCCTATTGGATAATTCTATACACACTATTAATCTTGTGAGATTTGGTATGGACTGATTATTGAGTAAGTGTAAATATAAATGTAAAAGCATTGAAATGCTAAAGCTTTTCATTGCATGACTCATTTATGTGTGTATGGGTGTGCAGATCAAGTTCTAATCATGTAAAACTTTGTGTTAAAGGTAACATTATTCTTTGGCAGATTTGTTTTATTTTTTTATTTTTTTATTTCCAGCGAAAATGCACAAAATGTTTTCTATAGACCAAAAACATTACAAAGATAAGCAGACGGATACGTTCGGCATTTAAACTTTAATAGTGAGTGATTTCTTGTTTTTACTGTGGTATCCACCTTACAATTAAGTCTTTACTTTTAAGTAAATCAAGATGACAGCGTCGACTCTCGGATCAATTACTTGATACATCTTCTGTTACAAAAACAAACAAAACTAAACGTCTGACGTTTTCGTCTGGGTCACATGAAGATAATGCAACAGAAAAGAGAAAAGAGATGCGAAAACAAATAATTTAAAAAGAAATTAGTGACGTCTCTCTAACATTCAGGTAGTAAGCTCAAAATTGATTGATACATTCATTACACCTCCCAGCCATATATATATATATCTCTATATATATATATATATATATAAAGATATATATACACAGGCGTTTCCTTGAGCTCACAATGCACACAACATGACGAGGGGGGAAAACACATATGTTTTGCAGGATGGTTAAAGTATACAATTGATATACTAAAGTCAACATATAGCCTTGCTGTGTTATTTACAATATACACTTTGAAAATTGTAAATTGGGTGAGATAAAAAAGGCACACGTTTTCCCTTCTTTAAATACAATGTAAACATCTCGTCAAAAAGCATGCATTTCATTTTACAAAAAAGGATATTTTAGACAAAGTACTTAAATATTGTATTCCAGCAAAATATAATTCTTTCAAAAATACTTTTCCATTCACTCTAAACCAGTTGACAGTTGTTGTTTTTTAAAGGGGGGCAAAGAAGAAAGAAAGTGAGAGATTATTGAACATTGAAATGCACAATAAACAAACAACTAATAAACAAAACAGGGAAAGAAATTAAACTAAATAGTGGGCTTTCGCTTGTTTTTTTACATATGGATATTGACATATCGATATACATATGCTGTAGTGACCCTTCTGTGCATTTATCAGTATACAATCACCACCATCACGTTGTCGCCATGACCACGGTCGCTGTGGACACTGACACTTGTAACAGTGTACCAACCCATCCCAGTGTTGCTAACAATCCATGTCCCACTGTGGTCCAACTGTATGCTGGGCTGATCATGGCAAAATATATGGTGTTCTGCATCCCTGCAGCTAAATTCTCATTTCACATTGTATTATCTTTGTCTCTGTGCAAAATCATTGTTTTGTCTAAGTGTGGAAATAGGATACCGGTAATCCTATATAACATTAAAATATATAATACTCACGCTTGCAAAAGGGAACATAGACACAAACTTAATAGTACACAGATGAGCATGCGCAAATATACACGCACGCACACACACACACAAACACACACACACACACACACACACATTGGTAATTACAAACTTAGACAGCACACAAAAAATGATCACACGCGCACTGCTATTCTTCTTCCTCCTCAGCTAACTATCATCTGTTCTTTCTGTCTGTCTTTCTTTATTTTTTCAGTAGCATCATAGTAGTATTTCACAAATACTCTGCAATCACTCTGCAATCACTAAGGTGCAAGAGACGTGATCCTGGTCCAGATCACCAGGCCTTTACCAGACCTGGTGCCTTTTTAAAAGTTTTGGCCCACAAAAAATGAGAATAGAAACAAACGACGAACAAAAAAAAGCTGTTAAATTGTCACCGCTACCCACCAAAGAGTTGTGGCTCCGGTGACTGGTACCTTGACAAAAAAAACAAAAATGTATTTGTACAGGAGCTGAGTAGAATGTGATTGCAGCGTTTGTATACCTGTAAATGTTCCGCCAGGTATTTATGTTATTAAACCATTTTTGCTTTAAGCACTATCGCGACTGTAGATGTTTTTTTGCTTTTGTTATTTTTGTTTTTTTATTATTATTTGTTTTTTTTCGGATAACATTGAGATTATAGAGCGTACGGGTTGAACCCGTGTCCAACGTGAGTATCAAGGTCGGACCACCTGTGAGTTTACTGTACATAT
>CM051003.1:27124504-27134504 GCA_027704905.1 Muraenolepis orangiensis
AGTAGGCAAGGACCCTCTGTGGTCCCCGGCAGCGGCCCTAAAGCAGCTTGTTTGGTAGTCACAGCATGGCGCAACATGCCGAGGAGAGCTGAGGGGTCGTAAAATTTAACAGCCGCATTTTTACAGGTATAACATAACAAGTACAAAAAATAAATAAGGAAATCCCAAGTACAGCCCAATGCATCAGATTCGTTTCACAAAATAACCCCAGTGTACCAATATAAGTTGTAATTAACGCAAGTTGTAATTAATTCTGATTTCTTTTTTTTTTGTTCACTTCTCCCTTGTTCTCGTTTTTAATTAGAAGACTTCAAATGAAATCAGGCTCCACCTGGAGCAACACTAACCCAAAGTAAAACAAAAACTAACCAGGAATAAAATAAAAAACGTTTCAGTTTCGCAAAGCAAAAATTCTCGAGGAAATACAAACCTACGTCTTGTCAAAACAGCATCTTTATAAAACATGATAATCGTAGCTATGTATATCTCTATTTTTAGTGAGTCTGCCAACCCCACCGTCTCTGTCTCTGTCTGAATACATCTGCATGGAATAGGAAGCGGCTTTTTTTCCAACCTTTGGCTCACAGAGGGAAGGAATTGATGCTGAACCGAGGGTTAGGATTATTCCAATACTAGGTTTAAGGAAAGGAGGAAAGATACGTAAGGCGATACCGATAAAACAACAGTTCCCTTTCTACGCCACATCCATCTCTGTCTTCGTTTTTTTTCTATACTTTTTTTGCTTTTCCCGAGACAAGGACAGAAGGAGAGAGACGTGTAGACAGGGAGGCTGACTTTTGGAGGAGGACAAAGTCACGCTACAAAGTTCTTTACAAAGTTGACTTTGAGCCAATGGCTAGCTGATTAAGAAACACCTCACTTCTCCTGAGGTGCCCCCCGGATTGGCCTCTCGCAAAAACCTTCAATTATCCTACAGCCATGGACGGCTAAGACCTCCAACACAGACCTGAATAATCAAAGCGGAAACTAATACACTATCTTTCACCACTAGTTTTTTGAAGAAACAACGCCCAACAAGCCGCTTTGATATCCACCGAAAGAGAAAGAAAAGAAAAGGAGCATCATATCTACCCTGCATCAGCCAAAAATGTGTTGGTTTTGTCATTCATCACTGTTAGTGATATTCGGTCACAACCTGTTCAGGCCTATTGGCTGATGGAGGAAATTAAGATAAACAGAGAGAGAGAGAGCGAGAGCGAGAGCGAGAGAGAGAGAGAGAGAGAGAGAGAGAGAGAGAGAGAGAGAGAGAGGGTGGGGGGGGAGAGAGAGAGAGAGAGGGTGGGGGGAGAGAGAGAGAGAGAGAGAGAGAGAGAGAGAGAGAGAGAGAGAGAGAGAGAGAGAGAGAGAGAGAGAGAGAGAGAGAGAGAGAGAGAAAAGCAAATCAGTGATGAAACACAACAGGCACCCATGGGAACGAAGGAGGCGGGGGCTAGGCTATCATTTCACTGACGTGACATGACGGCAACGTGCTAAAACCCGGCACGTGGTCGACCCTTTTGTGGTCATCCCGCTGACCCACAAACTCCCTGATTAGAAACCCGCCTGGCATTTAGGAGGGGGGGGGGGGGTCGCTAAGGCCAACTGGGCCATTCCGGCTATTGTCGCCGTTGTCAAAACAAGTACAGAAGACCGTGAACTGGGGTCGTGTTTCATGTTTTTCCTCGTCGAGGACCCGAGTGCTATTGAACCTCGCCGCGGTGAACAATAAAAATAAAATGTGTTTTTTTGATCATATATCATGCAAGTTTTGCGTTAAAGGTGGCGAGACAAACAACGCTTAATTCGATTGCCATTTAGGCAGATTTACACCAGGCCAGTGAAACCTTAGCCAAGGTCAGAGAGTAAAGAGCAACTCTCTCCCCCACACTGTCTCTCTCTCTCTCTCTCTCCCCCACACTGTCTCTCTCTCTCTCTCTCTCTCTCTCTCCCACACTGTCTCTCTCTCTCTCTCTCTCTCTCCCACACTGTCCCTCTCTCTCTCTCTCTCTCTCTCTCTCTCTCTCTCTCTCTCTCTCTCTCTCTCTCTCTCTCTCTCTCTCTCTCTCTCTCTCTCTCTCTCTCTCTCTCTCTCTCTCTCTCTCTCTCTCTCTCTTAATTTTCCCTCTCTTCTTGCACACATCTCTTCGCTAGCTCTCTCTACCATTGTGTCTCTCTCGCCGCTCTTTCTACAAACACACAAATGCACACACCATCCCAAAGGTACTTTGAGATGGTGTGCTCTGGGCCTTACCGGCACATACACCGTGCACACACACACACACACACACACACACACACACACACACACACACACACACACACACACACACACACACACACACACACACACACACACACACACACACACACACACACACACACACACACACACACACACACACACACACACACACACACACACACACACACACACACACACACACACACACACACACACACACACACACACACACACACACACGCCATCCAAATTCATTCATTCAAGTTCAGTATAGCATATCTGTCTTTAGGCCTATAGCCTGTCGGACAAAATCCTATATGATTTTTTGTTATTGTTGTATCTATTTATATTGCATGCACATTGCATTCCCGTTCATTTAAGAATAATATGTTGTGTTGTATTATAGTTAAGGTCTATGCCTATTGTATTTGTTTATTGTATTCACTTTATTTATGTTCACATGCAAATGCCTCTGTACTTTGCCTTTATAATATTTCAGCTGTTGTTTGTTTTCCGAAATAAAAAATAAAGCCTATTATGCTATCAAGTCCAAAAAATGTACGAAGAATTTAGTTTTCTTCGGTTCATTAATCCTCAAAATGCATTACCGATAACAGGCTGCACTCAACGTGCACGCGGAAAAGGTTGCTAAAACAAGTTTGGCAAATTCTCAGGTTAAATAATAGCTTGAAATGATGGTTGGATCTCCTTCATATGAAAGCAAAGTTATTAACAACAAAGCAATTGGAGTTTTCAGCAGCACACGATGCAGCAAGGGTACAGCCTGAACTTGCTCTGACCTTACAATTGAATAGGCCAATTTTAGCTTAATATACCTACACTTTCCTAAGTTCATGACTTTCTTGTAATATTTTGATGAAAAGCCTTAATTTAGACTATGGTGTATAATTACTTATTAGCCTTAGAAATATCTGGAATAATTAGTCACTAACACACTAATCACACACACACACGTATCCCACACATGATCACTAGATGTGTTATAACAACTTATCTCCACACATTGTCGCAACTGCATTTCCCAGAATCCCTAAACACTGTCTTTGGAAACACAGAACCCAAGTGACCCCGGTGAGAGTTCTCCAGTCAGGAAACCAGTTTCAGGAATGGTTTATTGTTTTCCCTTTAGACAATATAGTTTAACAGTAGGAGTGAGAGAGGGGTGAGTGTCAACAGAGACATATGGAGAGTGAGAGAGACAAAGACAGAGAGGAAGATGCATGTGCAAACTCCATCATTGGGTATACGATGAAGATCGTTAAGGTGATGTAGACGAGGAGTAGGACTTCCTGTGGCACATCAGGAACCGTATATGTGTGTGTGTGTGCCCTGTGTGAGCGTAAGCGTGTTTATATGTGTGCTTGTCTGTGTGTACGTATGTGTATGTGTGTGCTTGTGGTATTGCGACTAAACCAAATTAGCACAGCAGATCCTATACCAGCTGGTTGGACAGGTGCTACAGCTGAAGCCACTTATGCGCTCTTTCTCTCTTTCTTTCTATCTCTCTTTCTCTTCTCCGTTCTGTCCCCCCCCCCCCCTCCTTCTCCATCCTTTCCTTTTTTTTGTTACGCTTCCTTTTAAAATTCCAAGCGATGTTTGGAGGAAGTAGAGGGAAACCAGCAGGTCCTGGAGCCCAGCCTGCTGGTTGGCTTTATTAGCTGCAGCCGGACCCCATGAAAAAAACATAGAGAGAGTGAGAGAGAGAGAGAGAGAGAGAGAGAGAGAGAGAGAGAGAGAGAGAGAGAGAGAGAGAGAGAGAGGAGAGAGAGAGAGAGAGAGAGAGAGAGAGAGAGAGAGAGAGAGAGAGAGAGAGAGAGAGAGAGAGAGAGAGAGAGAGCAAGGATCGGAGAGGTAGGGCTTTAGAAACACAAAGAACACCTCTCTCTCTCACACTTTCTTTTACACTCTCGCTGTCTTGCACACACACACACACACACACACACACACACACACACACACACACACACACACACACACACACACACACACACACACACACACATACACACACACACACACACACACACACACACCCACCTATTCTCTTATGGCACATTCTTTTGTTCCATCTCTCTCTCTGGCTCTCTCTCTCATCCTTTCATCCCTATAGCTGTGCACCTGTCTCCATCTAGAAACCACAAACTTTTGCTCTGAACTTCTGTCTCAAGCCTTCCCTCCCAAATGCTTTTAATCATGTTTCGCAATCTGAGTACTTTGTCCAAAAAATATTTTGGTTTTGCTGTCAGAATAGAATGTGAAAAGAATGTGTAGAATATAATCCAGTAAAAATTTTAAATACTGCAGCGATCGCCTTTGCTGAAACACATTTGGACTGCTCAATCAACGCAATCAAAACTGGGTTTTTATTTCTTAAGCAATTTGCTCTGTGAAGAAAACGCCAAGAAAGTCTATTGGTGAACAAACATGACATGAAGTGGCAGGTTTGAACAATACAGGTTTTCCAACCGGCTTATATGACTGGATCTACCTGTCTGTCATGACAGGTTCGTACAGTTAATAATCTGAAATAACCCTGAATAACTACTGAGTGTCTGAAAAATACTTAGGTATAATATATAGCAAGGATGACATATTTGTTGTCTTTTGTTGGCCACAGGACTGATACCAGCCCCTCTCTGTTGGTATTAAGTGGTGTTCCCACCTCCTTCCTACTCCTGGTAGTGTGGCATCATTAAAAAACAGTTTTAATACGTGATCTATCTGTAGCTCAAGGGCTGCCCGCCACATAGACACTCAACAGATGCCACCGCATTGCCGCCTGTCCTGTTATGTACTACACACGCATTCAACACGTTAAACAAGTTATATGTGAAGTGATTTGAACTGAATTAAATTTGTAGTGAAGGCCACACCAGAGGACCCACAGCAGTAAAGACAATGTATTTTCTATTTTCTACTCCATTTCTCTGGAAAAAACCTTGGGACTGCAGCTTCGACCAAGTTTTGACATCATTTTCAGACCAATGTGAGAATACGACTCTGCGGACTAGTGCTGTGAATGGGCAAACTTTATGATGTGATAATGTACTCCAGTTCTCCTTTTCCACTTGCCCCGTACAAACGCACATTCCCCCTCAATGCGGCTCTGAATGAACGGTTTACCACAACATTCACAGCAAGCACACAAGCCATTTGTGGGCTCCCCACACAACGAGCGGAGGCCTGCGCTGCACATTTTGGTCGGGGCACCCTAATCGCTAAAGATTTGGATCCATTAAAAGCTAATAGAGTTCCCTGTCTCGTCAGTCATAATATGCTCCCCTTTGTCTCCCTGATTTCTTTCTGAGCGGCTCCAATAACTGAATCAATAAACACCTCCTCAATAAATATTGCCTCAAATTGGCGCTTTTTCACAGGGGCCTGCCTCAGATAGCTTAGACAACAATCCCATCTTGTTGCCTTCTATATTTTCTCTGTCTCTCTCTGTCTCTGTCTCTCCCTCTCTCTCAATCTCTCTACTTTCTCTTTACATCTCTTTACCTCATTTCTCATTCTCTCTTTTTGCTGTCTCTCTGCATCTCTTTATCTTGTTTCTCTTTCTCTCTCTCTACTGTCTTTACAGCTCTTTATCTTGTTTCTCTTTCTCTCTCTCTACTGTCTTTACAGCTCTTTATCTTGTTTCTCTTTCTCTCTCTCTACTGTCTTTACAGCTCTTTATCTTGTTTCTCTTTCTCTCTCTACTGTCTTTACAGCTCTTTATCTTGTTTATCTTTCTCTCTCTCTACTGTCTTTACAGCTCTTTATGTTGTTTCTCTTTCTCTCTCCCTACTGTCTTTACAGCTCTTTATCTTGTTTCTCTTTCTCTCTCTCTACTGTCTTTACAGCTCTTTATCTTGTTTATCTTTCTCTCTCTCTACTGTCTTTACAGCTCTTTATCTTGTTTATCTTTCTCTCTCTCTACTGTCTTTACAGCTCTTTATGTTGTTTCTCTTTCTCTCTCCCTACTGTCTTTACAGCTCTTTATCTTGTTTCTCTTTCTCTCTCTCTACTGTCTTTACAGCTCTTTATGTTGTTTATCTTTCTCTCTCCCTACTGTCTTTACAGCTCTTTGTCTTGTTTCTCTTTCTCTCTCTCTACTGTCTTTACAGCTCTTTGTCTTGTTTCTCTTTCTCTCTCTCTACTGTCTTTACAGCTCTTTATCTTGTTTCTCTTTCTCTCTCTCTACTGTCTTTTCGCTCTTTATCTTGTTTCTCTTTCTCTCTCTCTACTGTCTTTACATCTCTTTATCTTCTTTCTATTTTCTCTCTCTCTACTGTCTTTACAGCTCTTCATCTTGTTTCTCTTTCTCTCTCTCTACTGTCTTTACAGCTCTTTATCTTGTTTCTCTTTCTCCCTCTCTAATGTCTTTACAGCTCTTTATCTTCTTTCTCTTTCTCTCTCTCTCTACTGTCTTTACAGCTCTTTATCTTGTTTTTCTTTCTCTCTTTTTGCTGTATCTCTGCATCTCTTTATCTTGTTTCTCTTTCTCTCTCTCTACTGTCTTTACAGCTCTTTATCTTGTTTCTCTTTCTCTCTCTACTGTCTTTACAGCTCTTTATCTTGTTTCTCTTTCTCTCTCTCTACTGTCTTTACAGCTCTTTATCTTGTTTCTCTTTCTCTCTCTCTACTGTCTTTACAGCTCTTTATCTTGTTTCTCTTTCTCTCTCTACTGTCTTTACAGCTATTTATCTTGTTTCTCTTTCTCCCTCTCTACTGTCTTTACAGCTCTTTATCTTGTTTCTCTTTCTCTCTCTCTACTGTCTTTACAGCTCTTTATCTTGTTTCTCTCTCTACTGTCTTTACAGCTCTTTATCTTGTTTCTCTTTCTCTCTCTCTACTGTCTTTACAGCTCTTTATCTTGTTTCTCTTTCTCTCTCTACTGTCTTTACAGCTCTTTATCTTGTTTCTCTCTCTACTGTCTTTACAGCTCTTTATCTTGTTTCTCTCTCTACTGTCTTTACAGCTCTTTATCTTGTTTCTCTTTCTCCCTCTCTACTGTCTTTACAGCTATTTATCTTGTTTCTCTTTCTCTCTCTACTGTCTTTACAGCTCTTTGTCTTGTTTCTCTTTCTCTACTGTCTTTACAGCTCTTTATCTTGTTTCTCTCTCTACTGTCTTTACAGCTCTTTATCTTGTTTCTCTTTCTCTCTCTCTACTGTCTTTACAGCTCTTTATCTTGTTTCTCTTTCTCCCTCTACTGTCTTTACAGCTCTTTATCTTGTTTCTCTCTCTACTGTCTTTACAGCTCTTTATCTTGTTTCTCTTTCTCTCTCCCTCTACTGTCTTTACAGCTCTTTATCTTGTTTCTCTTTCTCTCTACTGTCTTTACAGCTCTTTATCTCTTTTCTCTATCTCTCTCTCTACTGTCTTTACAGCTCTTTATCTTGTTTCTCTCTCTGCTGTCTTTACAGCTCTTTATCTTGTTTCTCTTTCTCCCTCTCTACTGTCTTTACAGCTCTTTATCTTGTTTCTCTTTCTCTCTCTCTCTACTGTCTTTACAGCTCTTTATCTTGTTTCTCTTTCTCTCTACTGTCTTTACAGCTCTTTATCTTGTTTCTCTTTCTCTCTACTGTCTTTACAGCTCTTTATCTTGTTTCTCTTTCTCTCTCTCTACATCTCTTTATCTTGTTTCTCTTTGTCTCTCTCTACTGTCTCTACATCTCTTTATCTTGTTTCTCTTTCTCCCTCTCTACTGTCTTTACAGCTCTTTATCTTGTTTCTCTTTCTCCCTCTCTACTGTCTTTACAGCTCTTTATCTTGTTTCTCTTTCTCCCTCTCTACATCTCTTTATCTTGATTATCTTTCTCTCTCTCTACATCTCTTTATCTTGTTTCTCTTTCTCTCTCTCGACTGTCTCTCTGTATCTCTTTATCTTGTTTCTCTTTCTCTCCCTCTGTCTCTCTGCATGTATTTTCTTGTATTTCTCTCTACTGTCTCTATACATCTCTATACATCTCTTTATCTTGTTTTTCCCTACTGTCTCTCTACATCACTTTATCTTAGTTCTCTCTCTCTCTCTCTCTCTCTCTCTCTCTCTCTCTCTCTCTCTCTCTCTCTCTCTCTCTCTCTCTCTCTCTCTCTCTCTCTCGCTCTCTCTCTCTCGCTCTCTCTCTCTATCTTGTTTCGCTTTCACACTCACTACTGTCTATCTGAATCTCTTTATCTTGTTTCTCTCTCTCTCTACTGTCTTTCTACAGCTCGTTATCTTGGTGGCTTTCTTTCTCTCTACTGTCTCTCTACATCTCTTTATCTTGTTTCTCTGTTCTGTCTCTCTACATTGCTTTATATTGTTTATTTCTCTCTCTACTGTCTCTCTACATCTCTTTCTCCCTTTCTCTCTCTCTACTGTCTCTCTACATCTTTGTTGTCTTGTTTCTCTTCCTCTCTCTCGCTCGACTGTCTCTCTATATCTATTTATCTTGTTTCTCTCTCTCTCTCTCTCTATTTTCTCTCTACAGCGCTTTATCTTGTTTCTCTCTCTCTCTCCACATCTCTTCATCTTGTTTCTCTCTCTCTACTGTTTCTCTACAGCTCTTTATATTGTGTGTGTCTCTCTCTCTACATCTCTTGTTCATCATCTTGTTTATTTTCTCTCTCTCTCTCTCTCTCTCTCTCTCTCTACATCGCTTTATCTTGTTTCTCTTTCTCTCTCTCTACTGTCTTTACATATATTGCCCTTGTTGCTCTCCCTCTGGCTGTATCTCTATTGGCTCTTGCTCTTTATGTCCCTCTCCCCCTCTCCCCATCTCTCTCTCTGCTTTACTTTCTACCAATCTATATATCTATCCAACGATCCATCTATCTTCCTTGTCCTGCCTTATATGCTCGCTCTCTCTCTCTCTCTCTCTCTCTCTCTCTCTCTCTCTCTCTCGCTCTCGCTCTCGCTCTCGCTCTCGCTCTCGCTCTCTCTCTCTCTGAAAGCCTAACTTAATATTGTCTTTCTCTACTATTGTACTGAACTCTCTTCCCTCGTGCTCACCAGAGGGTATTCGAGTGAACAACAGAGCCAATGTCTTATAAAATGTAAGGCATTTCAATCGGAAAAAAGAGGGGAGGTACACTGGATTCACTGGCTGCAATGTTCAGGACCACAGTGAGGAGAGCAGTGGGTTACAGTTGTTTGACCTTTTGGCCGATAGCATAGTGGAAAAGTCAAGGACAGCAGTGTGGCTTCTCTGCTGGGAGAGTGATATTGGCAGCAGCATGTGGCGCCGGTCACATACAGCTACACACACACACTAATCATATGGAGCAGTTGTCCTGCAGCTTACCCAAACACATTGAAACTCCCACACTTACACCTACAAACAAATGCTCACACACACACACACACACACACACACACACACACACACACACACACCTCTAACGTCAGATCAGATCAACACACACACACACACACACACCTCTAACTTCAAATACACACACACACACACCACTAACTTCAGATACACGCACACCCCCCCCTCCCCCCCCCCACACACACACACACAAACACATGCACACACCACTTACCTGTGCTGAGCAGCAGCAACACCTTCATGGAGAGGAACTCGTCATAGGTCAGCTGCAGACGGACAAACTCCAGGCTCACCTGCTTCATCCCCACACACAGGTCGTACATGGCTGACACTTGCATGCGCTCCCTGGGAACCACGCACAGGGGGGGGGGGGGGGAGAGAGAGAGAGAGAGAGAGAGAGAGAGAGAGAGAGAGAGAGACAGAGAGAGACAGAGAG
>CM051003.1:27139504-27212004 GCA_027704905.1 Muraenolepis orangiensis
TCTTGGTTTGTTTTTTTAGAGTGAGAAAAATATATTTTTTTACTTTTTTATCATTATTATTAATATTACATGTTATATGTTTCTATAAAAGTAACATAGTTTGGCTCTTAACAATGACAGTCAGTCAGTTTTTCTCCATTTCTGAAACCATGATGAAGTCTAACCACAGAAGAGGAAGGGCTTTATGGTCTCCACTGCTCGTCGTCAGCCCATATGCTGTCTGTCTGTCCATCTGTCTGTCTGTCTGTGAAAAAAAAGCGTCTCTCTCTCTCGCCCTCCCTCCCTCCCTCGCTCTCTCATCTCCGAGACGATTTTGGCTGGGAGTGAGTGAGTGGATATTTAATGAATGCCTTAATACTCTGAGTCAATAAGCACTAAGTAACTATGGAAACAATTATACACAGCGTGCCCTCTAGTCCCATGCAGCCTTCAAATACCAAACCCAGGGAGAGATAACGGTGGCATCAGGGCATGGCCATTTTACTCATCTACTCTGACTAATTGATGGGAAAACGGAGAAGGAGATGGTGAGACAAGAGAGCACTATATATATAGCTATCTAGGACGCTGAAGAGAGCTAGAGAGATACAAGAGCAGAGCTATGCGAGACGAGCGGATAGCTATAGATCTAGATCTGATAGCAATATCTAGCTAGCGTCATGACTATATATATCTTCTCGTATCGTATTCGCCTAATCTCTCCTCTATCTACTATCTTTTTTCATTTTTACCCCGATCTCTCTTCATCTCAGATATCTCTCTTATCTCTCCTCTATCTCTACTGTTCTTTTTTTTTTTTGGTTTTTTTTTTTCATCTATCTACTCCCTCTTTTTTTATTTTCTTTTCCCTCTCTCCACACTCTCTATCTCATCTCTCTCTCCCCCCTCTCTCTTTCTTTCTCTTCCCTCTCTCTCTCTCTTCTCTCTCTCCTCTCTCTCTCTCTCTCTCTCTCTCTCTCTCTCTCTCTCTCTCTCTCTCTCTCTCTCCTCGCTCTCTTTTTTTTTTAATATCTTCCATACAGAGAGATAAGAGAGAGAGAGGAAACAAAGAGAGTGAGGGAGGCATGAGACAGAGAGGAAAGAGAGAGAGAGAGTGTGAGAGAGACAAAGAGTGAGTGAGTGAGTGAGTGAGTGAGTGAGTGAGTGAGTGAGTGAGTGAGTGAGAAAAAAAGAGAGAGAGAGAGAGAGAGAGAGAGAGAGAGAGAGAGAGAGAGAGAGAGAGAGAGAGAGAGGGGGGGGGAAAGAGATAGAAATACAGAGGGGGGGGGGAAGGGGAAGAGAGAGAAAAACAGAGAGATAAGAGAGAGAGGAAACAAAGAGAGTGAGGGAGGCATGAGACAGAGAGGAAAGAGAGAGAGAGAGAGAGAGAGAGAGAGAGAGAGAGAGAGAGAGAGAGAGAGAGAGAGAGAGAGAGAGAGAGAGAGAGAGAGAGAGAGAGAGAGAGAGAGAGAGAGAGAGAGAGAGATGAGATGGAGATAGAGGGGGGGAAGGGAAAGAGAGAGAAATATCGCCATATTTTGATTCGCATTTTGAAGTGGCATTAGAAAATGTTGATGGAAACGGCCAAAATCTAAATCAACTTCCGCTGATTCGCATTAAAAGTTGATAGGCTAGCGTGAGGTGGTTTTTGACTGATTCCAATTGAGTTAATTCGCAAAAGTGAATCAATTCTCACCCAGAGAACTTTGAGCTCACGTGACTTACTCTGTCAGCTTCTTCTCAAGCGTTCCTAAGGCCCGAAAACATGGCTAACATTTGAGACATTCAAAAATGTCGCAGCCAAAGGCTGGCTGTGAAATGGGTGTTCACTATCTCCCAAAAGGCATGCTGGCGCGGCCTCTCCCATGTGTACGGTGCGCATTGCCGTCTCTCATTGCCATTAGAACATTTCTAGAACATTTCTTTCCCTTCGTCTACAGACATAATTAAACATGGCCAGTGCCAGCTGATATATAACAATGAATATAACTTGTCCTGCAGATGACCTCGCTCTTAATCTGTTTTGGCAAGGTAAAAATGTTTAGTTTCCATGACAATAACTCTCGTTTTAATTTAATTGAATTGAGAGAGAGAGAGAGAGAGAGCGAGCGAGCAGGGTTGGCTATCAGACTAAAAACAAATACACGAGGCAGGCGGAGAATGGAACAGATAGACCGATAGGAGAGCGTGAGTTGTGTTGTGTTGTGTTCCTCCGACCTGAGAAAGGCAACAACAAAGACATCCCAGGCACTGACAACCGGCCCGGCCACCGGCACCAGGGCGACGCTGACGTCATAGTAACCATGCATGTGACACCCATCCTGGGGCAACCAATACCGCCAGCAAATCCCTGTCAGCTGGCCTGCTGTCAAGGCCGTACACGGGACCAATCCATCATGTCACCCATTACGACTCTATCCCCTCCCTATCTGTTTGTGTACTGTATCCCCCTTCCTATCTGTTTGTGTACTGTATCCCCCTTCCTATCTGTTTGTGTACTGTATCCCCCTTCCTATCTGCGTGTGAACTGTACCTGAACCAGGACTATTGGCAGGTCACCGTCAAATCGTTGCGTTTGCCTCGTTGTTCAGTGTAGCATTTTTAAGTATTGTTCATTTGCACACGTGTTTTAAGCATGATTATAACTATTATTAGTATTACTAGTAGTAATAGTAGTGGTAGTAGTAGTAGTAGTAGTAGTAGTAGTAGTCATATTATCACTTGTGTATTCTCTTCTTGCTTCATTTAATCTTATAACCACAGAATATTAGATTACAGTTATAAAGTGGGTAATTGCCTTTTTAAGCGTTTCACCGGTAAACTAGATTCAGTAAAACTGGCGTGTGGTTACTGCTGGACTGATCTGCGGTATTCAACTGGCAAGAGTGGAACATTATGACGTTTTCTCATAGTGAAACCCCCCAGAGAAATCGGCACGTCATTTCAGGCGGTTGCTGAATCATTTATTATAATTTTTTTTTAAATATATAAAAATTTAAAAAAGTTCACGGTCACGTGTTTATAAAAAAATGTTTGGCTAGCCCCGAAGATCTGAGATCCACAACTCTGCTGAACCGTCAGCCATACGCTATTTCATTCACCGCCAACCCCCACCCCCCCCCCAATACTCCTACAGCTTGTAACCATGACTTCCTCCACAACAGGGAGGGGGTTGTTCCCCTCTGTCATGCGTCTGGGTTCAGCAGCCAGGAGTGGGCTGGTTGAACATCCAGTGTCCAGGCTCTAAGTAGCTCTCAACACCGCTATAACATGAGTCTGTCTCCATCACCACATGAGTCTGTAGGTTGCATTGAGCAATGAGTTTACCGCAGCATCCGAAACCCGGACTACCAGGTTCAAGGACAGTTTCTATCCACAGGCAGTGTGCCTACTGAACTGTTAGGAGTGCTGTCACTATCATATCAACATTGTCAACCTATATTATACTGTGTCATACTTCTTTACTGGACTTCTTTACTGGACTCAGTAACGTTACTGCACTGTTCTGTCTCTACGCTGCTCAGTACGGTGCTGCACTACTGTCACTTACAATTATTTTTGCACCATCTGCACCATCTGTACGCATCATCCATTAGACACTTTATTGTTCTTATTGTTCTTATTTTATTCCATTGTACTTGTTACATATGGCAATAATAAAGAAGAAGTCTTGAATCTTGAAGAAGCTGCTGAGCGTGTGTAGAACAACACACACACACACACACACACACACACACACACACACACACACACTGTTATCTGATCACTATCTGCGGCTCTTAAAACAAAAACATACACAAGGATATCACCTTCATCACCAGCTGCTCTGCCTTTACGTAACTGAAGACACAAATTAAATTGTGTTCCATTATCTCCGTACACACTCGTTTTTGGACTGCTTGGTGTGCATCGCGGTGGTTTTACCAATTGTTCAAACCTTGTGAAGATGATCTTTTGGTGGAAAATTGTACTCGTGTCTTTTACACTTGAGTGTTGCCTTTGGAACACAAAGCTCCGATATATAGCCAATCGGTTGGTTTGATGCTTACAGTTTTCTTTGTGCTTATATTAATATATATTTTTAGATACATAGTTGATTGCAGTTTTTTGTATTTTGCACAATTTCTGCATGGCACTGCCACTTTTTAATTTCACTGCATATCCTGTATGTTTATGTGACATAAAGTTGTAGAATCTTGAATCTAGGGTGTTGGTGACTGAGAGCATTACCAAATGTGTGTACATGTATATCCACCAGGGCTCCAATGTCATATGGGGGACATAAGGACAGGGATAATCTAGTTGTGTTAGTGATAGTGACCCTGACCCTAACCATCGAACCCAAATGTCCACAGTCTAACTGTAATCAGCAAACGATGCCCCTAACCCTAACCCAACCTTTCTCTGCCTAACATTCTCCATTGTCCCTGGTAATCCACAATGGAATTGAGTAGTAAAGACAAATATCTTTGTCTTTAACACTAATTGCTCAAGATACGAGTAGTTCTCAATACATACTCAAGATATTTGTAAAGACCAATATATTTGCCTTTACTACCAAGACAGTAGTGATATGCTAGTGATAGCAGCAGCTACCCAGCTTGGAAATAAAAACAATGGCACATGGGTGTAGCACGGACAGTATGGGGCGGGGTGTTACGGAGCCTGTGAACTCACTCGTTGAAGATGAGGTCGGGTGCGAAGTAGAGCAGCTGCCCATTGGTGTGTTTGTAAGACCGCCAGCTGAGGCAGAAGGACAGCATGCACATCCATGAGTACTGGATCAGAGTGATTTGGTCCTCGATCGGCAGGCCCCGAAATCCTGGAACGCACACACACACACACACACACACACACACACACACACACACACACACACACACACACACACACACACACACACACACACACACACACACACACACACACATACGCACACATGCACACGCATGAGGAACGTGAGACAGATGAGTTACACATTGGTTTCACTAACTGAACTCAAGTAAGTAGCGTTGGTGGCGTTTACCTGCTAAAGACGGCTTTAGCTGATGTGCATGTGTGTGTCCATGCGAGCGTCTGTGTGTGTGTGTGTGTGTGTGTGTGTGTGTGTGTGTGTGTGTGTGTGTGTGTGTGTGTGTGTGTGTGTGTGTGTGTGTGTGTGTGTGTGTGTGTGTGTGCAAGCACGCATGTGTGTTTGTGGGTGCACGGGTCCGCGCATTTGTGTGTTTGTGTGTGTGTGTGTGTGTGTGTGTTGTAGTACTCGAGTCCGCTCTTGGGTCTCGAGACTACTTTTTCACAAACTCCGTTTCGTCTCGGAATTTAAATCAATTGGACTCGGTCTTGAATCGGTCTCGGACTAGAGCTGCAAGGGTTGGCCTCGGGAGTTTTTAAGGTAGACCTCAAGACCGTTTTTTTTTTGTTCACCACATGACGCCCATACATTGTTTCATAATTGCGTATGTAATTGTAATTATGACTACACTACAAATGTAATTGTGTGACTCGCGTTGAGAGCTTTATAATGCCATTAAATGTCACACTTTGTGAAATAGTACGTAGTTATTATTAGCACACTATAATTTTAGCTGTCAAAGGAGCTCAATATATATCTGAAAGACTTTTACCACATATTCATATTCATATATTTATCATATTGTTTTGGAATACTTTTTAAATTTTAAACTTTTAACCTCATAAAATGTTGTGACCCCAGCTGAGCTCATTTCGACCTCCAGGTATTTTGACAGCCTACAAAGGTCTTGAACATTTTTTTTTTAGGTCTCAGTCTCGACCCTCCAAAGACTCGGTCTTGACTCGGTCTTAAACGCACCAAAATCCCAATGTCTTGGTCTTGACTCAGACTCAACCCTTTAAGGTCTTGTTCACAGGCGGCAGTATAGCTCAGGAGGTAGAGCGGTCGCCTCACAACCGAAAGGTCGCAGGTTCGATCCCCCGGCTCCTCCTAGCAAAACCTGTGGAGGTGTCCTTAAGCAAGACCCCCTAACCCTAACTGCTCCTGACGTGCTGGCTGTCTCCTTGCATGGCTGACTCCGCCGTCGGTGTATGAATGGGTAATGTGAGGACTTTACATGACTTGTAAAGCGCTTTGGATAAAAGCGCTATATAAAAGCCGGCATTATTATTGTTCTCGACTCAGACTGGATATAAATGGTCTCGTCCTCATCAATGGTGTGTGCGTGTGTGTCAGGTCCCAAACCAGCAGCAGAAGCTTTAAAAGAGGCAGGGGCCGGTGTCAAAGGGACAGATTTTGACCCTTTTGTCTGATTCTCTTCTATTTATATTTCCGGATATAGCAAGCAGACACCGTGGGGGGTATCAAATATTTGCAACGCAGCGATTCCCACAACCTCAAAGACTTACCTGTTGGTCATCTCCCAAACACAAGCTCCTACTGTCTGACATTTTGGAGAACGATGGCATGTATCTCTTCTGAGCCCAATTCTTCCTCTCTGCAACTTACAGGATCGGACGCGCTTCGCCTTCAATGACTTTGAATCCCGGAAATTCTAATCATGACTTCTATTTGTCCTCCGCAGCGGTTCTTCTAACCCGCCCTCAAATCTCAAAGCGGAAATATGAAATGATTCACGCTATGCTCCACACAGACCCTCGTAGGAGATACCAGGGCAGTGTAAGGGTTTAATACACTAATTTTCAAAAAGTCATCCTTTATATCCCAGATATTGCATTCATCGCTGTATAATCCCCATGCCACGGAACAATCGTAAACCATAAAACAACCACACCGCACCACCCCTTCATCCCCCCCCCCCCCCCCCCCAACCCCCACACCTCCGCACCCCCCCCCCCCCGTCCGCCATCCCCTCGCTCTCGGTGGTTCCTCTCACCTGGAAGTACTTTGGCCCACTTGACCATGCGTACAAGCTGCTTGCCGGCCAGGCAGTTGAGGCTGGACAGCAGGTGGCTGGTGCTGTCCAGCAGGCTGTTGTCGTAGCCGGAGAACACCTCCTCGGGCTCGATGAGCTCCAGCACGCTGCAGATGGAGGGAGGCAGGTAGGGCGTGACCAGCCCCAGCCCATGGGGCACCAGGGCATTGGACTGGGCCTGTCCGGCGCCGGGCTCCTTCTCTGAGGACTGGTAACTCCCGCTGCCGCTGCCACCTCCGCCCCCGACGCCGCTTCCACCACCGCTGGCTCCACTGGTGGACGTTTGGCTGTCCTTGTTTAGTTCCTCGCTCACTCCCTTCAGCTTGCCCAGCTTCTTGGACTTCCGCGCTGCAGGGGGACAATAAAACACGCCGTTGTTGTGATTAGCATGTGAACAGTTCTGGTTCTGAGGGGCTGAAGGGATGGAAAAGTTTGAGAAATGTACCATTGAGAGCTTTTTTTGGGGGGGTGGGGAAATGGCTCTGCTTAAACCGGAAAATTGCCAATCTTCCAATGTGTGCCCCAGTAAAAAGAGGACGATTATACTGTTAATGTCTCCCACAAAGAGTGGTATAGCACCAATAAAATGTGCTGGCTTCCATTTGGTTCATACACAGTGAGATGAATACTGCACACATTTAGTCACCGGATAACACCAATGCTATTTCTCAATGGGCCGAATTACATTTATTCTGCTTATGAAGTTTCCTTCCTATTGTTTAAATATTCACATTTTAATAGAGCAATGCAACATACAAGCAAGCAAGTCAAAACAACTGAGGAAACACAATAAAAATATATTAATAATGGCCCAAGAGCCATAATAATAGCTATCATATATTATCATATTGTTCTACATTATAGCTAACAACCATTAAATCCTAAACCAAGCCAAAAAAAATGACTTTGTATCTGTAATGGCAACGCAGCGTCCCGTGGGGTTTACATATTGGACTTGGCTTTGGGGTTAGTTCAGGTTACTGTGGTTGACGCGGTACTCACAAATACACCGTTTAGAACAACACATTCTCACGCAGACACACAGTAACACCCCTTTGGGCAGAGACCTTCTTTCTTATCTGGCAGCTGTTAGTGACTCCCTAAGAGAGTTCAAGACCCTGGTGCTAACCTACTGGGCAGTGAAAGGAACAGCACCTTCCTACCTCCAGGCAATGGTCAAGCCCTACATCCCTGCCTGTCCACTTTGCTCTGCTACTTCAGGGAGTCTGCTTGCCCGTTCGCTAAGGGGCCCTTGTGGCCGATCTACGCAGTCACGTCTCTTCTCTGTCCTGGCCCCAAATTGGTGAAATGAACTTTCAACGAATGTCAAGACTGCACAGTTACTGCCCATCTTCCGCCACAGGCTGAAAACTCACCTCTTTAAGAAACACTACCCGGATTCTTCCTCCTAGCGCACCCTCTTATCACCCTCTTATCGCTAGTACTAGCATACTAGCGTCTTTCGAAATATATTGTTTGTGTGTTAGTTAGATATTGTTTGCAAACTTATTGTACTTTTACCTGAACTTATTGTACTTTTACCTGAGCACTTGCATGAGAACTGCATACCGGTGACGAGTTGTTCTCTACTTTTGTTGAATGCACATAAGTCGCTTTGGACTAAAGCGTCTGCTAAATGACTAATGTAATGTAATGTAATATAATGAGACGGCTGTCACTCAGACGCAAGGGCGCTGTGTGACATTATGCCGGGAGGGAGGGACAAACAGGAAGTAAAAACAGGAAAAGGGGGCGGGGCCATACCTCCCAGGTTCATGCCGGCTTGCAGACACTTCCTTACGCGGCACGCAGGGCAGTTTTTCCTCCGGATCTTGTCGATTATGCAGTCGTTCCTTCCTGCACACAGGTAGTTGTGCTGACCTGGGGGAGAGAGAGAAGAGAGGTGGTGTTAGCTTCTGGAGGACAGAGGAGGTGGTGTAAGCTCCTGCAGGAGAGTGGAGGTCGTGTGAGCTTCACTAGGGCCTACGTCACTAGACATACTGCAGAGAAACAGAGGCCAGGCATTGCATCTTGTGCGTGGCAGGAGCGTACAACGGCGTATAACGTTGGAGCTATTTGTATCGCGCCGTACAAAATCAGGTTTCAACATGCGTTGTGAGATACTACACTTCTAACAAACAGCCAAATAACAAATAACAGCCAAAAACTGCCAAAAATCCCAGAACATACAAATAATGCTTATTAAAAATTATGGACAGCATGGGATGAGATAAAAATCATACAGTGAAGGTCATTTTGTGAGAATAAGTCTTAAGAAGTTGAATAAAACCGGGGGAAGGCTCTGCATACTCTGATCTCCTCTGGAAGGCCATAGTGGGATAGTGAGGATATTCAAGATTGGAAATCGATGTAAAAATGTTGAGAGACTGGCATTTCATGGTTATTTGTGTAAAACATGTTTTTTAATTAAACTACAATGGTTAATTTGGCATCTTTCCACATTATGAAATGTATAATAATAGTATAGCAGTAATGCTGTTTATAAATCTATCCGCGGCTATAGATGGCTCTCTGGCTACCAGGACTGTGGCTGCAGCTCCACTGCTGACAGTGATGCTAACGCGACCAGAGTCCCTCTGCCTCCTGCCTAGCCCTCAGCTAAACCCAAATGATCTCCCGTTTCCAAGCGTTTCCTTCCGCTCCACTGGCTCTTGACTGTGCCGTCCCTCCCTCCTCCTCTTTCTCCTCCTCCTCCCCCACTGCCTCCTCCTCCTCCCTCTCGCCTCCTCTTCCTCCTCCTCCCACCTCCCTCCTCCTCCTCCCCCCTTTTCTTCCTCCTCCTCCCACCTCCCTCCTCCTCCCTCAACCCCCTCCTCCCTCCCTTCTCCTCTTCCTCGTCTCTCTCCCTCCTCCCTCCACCTCCTCCTCCTCCTCCTTGTTGCTGAACTCTCCTCCTGTCTCCTACCCTGCCCATGCCTACCCATGCCTGCGAATCCATCCTTTAGCTCTCTTTCCACTTATTCACCAACACACCCACACACACACACATACACACAGGGATTTGTATTGCATACACACACATGAATGCATGCACACACAAACACAGACACAGATATACACACACACACACACACACACACACACACACACAAACAGACAAAC
Organism: Muraenolepis orangiensis; assembly: GCA_027704905.1. NCBI lineage: Eukaryota > Metazoa > Chordata > Actinopteri > Gadiformes > Muraenolepididae > Muraenolepis > Muraenolepis orangiensis. The sequence continues at coordinate 27,149,515 of CM051003.1, forward strand.
ACACAGTTATTTTGATTGCATACACACACATGATGGACACACAAACACACACATACAAACACAAACAGACAAACATACACACGTATACACATAGTCATTTGTATCACATGCATGCACACATACTAACACACATTCATAAACATGGCTGCATGCACACACACACACACACATTTACACAAACACAAACAGACAAACAGGCAAAGAGACACACACACACAAATACCCATGCATACACATGGATGCATGCATGCACGCACACACACACACAGACAAACACACACACACACACAGTCATGTGCATAACATTCATACACATGGCTGCATGCACACACACACACACATAGACACACATACATACATACACACACACAAACAGGAAAAGAAACACACACACACAAATACCCATTCATACACATGGATGCATGCATGCATGCACGCACACACGTACACACAAATACCCATTCATACACATGGATGCATGCATGCACACACACACACACACACACACACACACACACACACACACACACACACACACACACACACACACACACACACACACACACACACACACACACACACACACACACACATACACATACATACATACATACATACATACATACATACATACATACATACATACATACATACATACATACATACATACATACATACAGACTCACACACATACAGACACACACACCCATGCATAATGCGGGGCACTGCATGGAGTCAGATATATGACTTTTACACCATTAGAGTTGAAATCGTTTGCACCTCCGAGGCCGTCCTTGTGTGTGCATGGCGTGTGTGCTCATTACTGCATATGGGTCACTATTTATCTGCATATCACCATACGATTCCCCCCCTCTCCCAGCACTCGATTCGCAAGTGGCTGCGCGAGCCTCTGTTTAACGATACTGTACGAAATTGGGGGGCGGCGCCGCATTTTTTCGCATTAAACCCTAAAAAAAAATGTTACCAAAAAAAATAAAATAACTGCATGCGGGCGCATGGCCGCTTGTGTCCGGGACGGAGCAGAAGTTGTTTTGCGAGCGGCAGAATAAGTGCGCAGTGTGTCTGTGTGGCTGCTGCCAGGAGCCGAGGAGGATAGCTGCAGGAGGCAGGCAGCAGCTGTAGTCCCACCACTATTTCTGGATAAATCACATGACCGTTACATAAGCCCATTTTTCTTGCTCTAAAAAACAGTAAACTGCGACACAGGAAACACAACGCAGCCCTCCTCCAAAACCCCCTCCCCTCCCCCCACCCTCTCTCTCTCTCCCTCACCGCCGCCGCCGCTTCCAACACCGCGATCCATCCACACACATGCACATGCACAGACACGCGCACACACACACACACACACACACACACACACACACACACACACACACACACACACACACACACACACACACACACACACACACACACACACACACACACACACACACACACACACACACACACACACACACACACCACACACACACACACACACACACACACACACACACACACACAATCCCACCCAATAGACAGAGATGCACACACACACAACTACACACACGCACATACAAATACACACACACAATCCCACCCAATAGACAGAGACACACACACACACGACTACACACACACACACACACACACATTCCCGCTTGAATGGGTCGGCCAAACGTCAGTATTTGAACAAAAAAAGAGAAAGTTATTCTGTCCAGTGTTTGTCTCCCCTGAATATACCTAATTGTGGGAGATGAAACACACACAGGCCGGGCCTCTGGAGGAGCTGCAGAGGGAAAGGGTGTAAACCTGGTGTGGGAGTTTGTGTTTGTTTTGTTTGCAACTAATTCATTTAGTGTTTTTTTTTTTTATCTAGCAATGGAACTCATTCACTTATTAATGCACTTTCTGTGTGTCAGTGTGTGTCAGTGTGTGTCAGTGTGTGTGTGTGTGTGTGTGTGTGTGTGTGTGTGTGTGTGTGTGTGTGTGTGTGTGTGTGTGTGTGTGTGTGTGTGTGTGTGTGTGTGTGTGTGTGCCAATCTTTTTATGTGGATCTCATAAAAATCCAGCATCTGATATGCCCATAGTTGCAAACTGTTGCCGTGTGTGTGTGTGTGTGTGTGTGTGTGTGTGTGTGTGTGTGTGTGTGTGTGTGTGTGTGTGTGTGTGTGTGTGTGTGTGTGTGTGTGTGTGTGTGTGTGTGTGTGTGTGTGTGTGTGTGTGTGGTGTGTGTGTGTGTGTGTGTGTGTGTGTGTGTGTGTGTGTGTGTGTGTGTGTGTGTGTGTGTGTGTGTGTGTATACGTTTCCCTTAATATGCCTAGCTTTCCTGGCTAGTCCGAGCCGTGACCAGGTATATAACTGTCTTGAGGACGATAGCCATCTAATAGCCATTACAGCTCAATTTGGTTCCTCTGTCTCGCGTGGTGCCCTTAAGAGGGGGATTCAATCTGTTGTCAGACACAGATTTAGGACTATGTTAGACAGAGTAAGTCTTAAGTGTTGTCTGGATCTCCTAAAAGGTGCTGCATTAGGTGTTCCACAGGAACACAACGGTATTCAGGATGTTTTGAGTTCAACAACTTGGGTCACCAGACGGATGTTAAAGCTCCTCATACGTTGCCACATTTTGACCCTGGCTCTGAGACTGACTTGGCTGAACAGCGGAACTCAAGCTTCTCAAAGGCAGGCAAGGAGGTGAGGGTAAAACATCTTGAATTAGATGTGTGTCTATGTGTCACAAAATGCCATTAATGCCGATGCTTTTGATGTAGGCAAGCATATTGCCTTAGTGGGTTAGTATTGCCTTAGTTAGTATTCATATTTGAAAGAATTGCACAATTGTTATTGCACAAAGCAGAGTAATTAGTTTCATCACTTTGTTTAGAGGAGATGATGAACTATGACACTATCAAATAAACTGTACTTTGTGTAAAAAAAGGAAATAGTCTGCCCTATGTAGTTTGTAATGGAAAAAAGGGTGTTCTTCTACAAAGGTAACCTGTTTTGATTCTCTCTGACATGTTGCTATAACATTTTGAATCTTCTCTACCAGAGAAGAGCGTAATGTATCTTAATGTCTGTTCCCTGACAAAGGTGATCGTTTTAGCCAATGAGTTTATTCCCTCAGATAGGCAGTCAACGTCTAGGCCAGTTAGGTCGCAGTCTGTGGACCTTCCGTGTCTCTCACAAATAAGGAACTTAACAAGACAGGTGTGAGTGCTACTATTCCCATGACAAAGGCCACATTATTATTATTGACAAAAATAAGTCACCTAGCTCCTCCTCCACCCGTCTCCTCCACCCTGACCCGGTTACCACATTTTTGAAGGTGGCTGTTTGCAAAGCTCTACTAGTTGAGAGTGTAGACTTACTTTTGGGTAATGACATTGTGGTAGGGTAGGTGATGCCAGTATCAGAGGTATTGGATAGGCCAGATGTAGAGTCTGAGCCTGTGGACACATCTCTCTGAGCTCAGCAGATATACCCTGCTTGTGTTATCACTCAAGCTCAATCAAAAAGTATGGTATTGATCTCTCTTGACTCTTTCCTTGTTACAGAGACTTCCATTTCGCCTGCCATTAAGTTCCGGCGGAATGTTGACATTGACAGATCGCATGACTAAAATGATAAATGAAAATAGTCTGGAGAAGTTACAGTTGCCTCCACACATGAGCAGTTCATAACCTCTCAGAAAGGTGATCCAATGCTTTCACAAGTTTCTTTCTTCTGCCCTTAACACAGAGGAAGATGGGGAAAACGTCTTACTTTGCAGAGGATGGTATGTTGATGCTTTAAATGGACAACCCCTGCAGCAGGAGGTATGCACTGGGGTGCCAGTTATCAGGTTGTTGTCCCACTTAAGTACCGTAAACAAGTACCAGTTTATGACCATCCTTGGTCACTGGTCCAGCTTCATTAAGACATGCACTAAGATGTAATGGATCCAGCACCATTTGTTTTACCTGGTTTAAAGAAAGATGTGACCAGTTACTGTCATGCAAGCCACACTTGCCAGATGACAGGGAAGCCGAATCTGGTCATTTCAGCAGCCCCAATTTGTCCTATCCCTGTCATGGGATTTGAGACTGTTGTTATTAATTGTGTTGGGCCTCTGCCTTAAACCAACTCAGGTAATCAGTTTCTGTTGACTGTATAGTGTTCCTTCGTCAGGTTGCCAGAAGCCATCCCCTTGTCAACAAGCACTGCTCAGGTTGTTATTAAGGCTTTAACTAAGTTGTTTCCCACCTTTGGTTTGCCTAGACTAGTACAAACTGATCAAGGTACTCATTTTAAATAAAAAATGCAAGTCAAGATTGCCTTAGAAAGGTTTCATCAAACCCCTCAAGTCCATGTTTAGACTCTTCCCACTTAAACATTGAGAAGCAGTATGATAACAAAGCACATACTAGATTCATCAGCCCGGTGAAAAAGTTTCGATGTTGTCGCCAAGCCCTGATTCTGTACCTGGTCCATATGTTATAGAGAAGAAACTTGGTGAGAATGACTACATCATACAGACCCCCAGGCCACAGGCGTCAGCCATGTGTTTGCCACGTAAACATGCTGAAGAAGTATTATGCCTCAGAGGATTCCCCAGTGGATACACCAGCCAAGACTACAGGGTCTGTTGTTTTGCCTAACGCAGCAGTTTCCACCACTGGACATTCCGAAAAAGGTGGTGTCTGTCACATTTGTCTTCTCGTTGTTCTCACCTGTCTTCTAGTAAAAGGAACATCATTGAATGGTGAATTCTAGATTTGCCCTGCCTTTTTAATGATGTGCCTTCTCAGACATTGGTTCTAGCACATGACATTAAGCCGATGCTACTCCTATTAAACGTATTCAGGGTGAACCCGGTTGAGAAGGCAGTTACAGAAAAGTGAGGTAAAGTACCTGTCGGGGAATGGATTCACCCAACTGCAGCCCCTGGACTGCAGTTGGGTCGACTTCACCGATCCCTGCGGCTTTGTACTGACTTCCGTAGAGTAAATGCTGTGACGGTATCTGATATATCCTCTACCTTAAATTTATTTAAAAAATTGTGTAGAAGAGACTCAAGGGATATGCTCAAGGGATATTGGCAGGATCCTTTGACACCAGAAGCCTCAGAGGTATCTGCTTTTCTAACACCTTTATGACTACTTTGTACAGTACACGGTGATGTCATTCTGAGCAGCTACGTTTCAACAGCTGATCAGTGTGGTACTTGGTGATGTTCCACAGTGAGACTCTGTGCCCTTCTGTACTGTCTGCCCTAAACATTGCTCTTCAATTTTATGGTGTGTTGCAAAAGGACGACCAAAGTCTTGGGGCATCCCGTGGATTATTTATCCTGGAAATTTGATCAGCACCAAACCAGGTATTCCACTATTGAAAAGGAAACGTTAACATTATTCATTTAAATGATTTAATATTAATGAGCAAATCTTGATTCCACTGACCACAACCCTCTAGTCTTTTGTCTAGAATGTATAATGTTATGCGCTGGTCATTGGTTGCTCAAAATTATTATCCTGTTATAATACATAAAAAAGGAACTGAAGATGTGTTGGTAGATGCTGTCTGGAGTGGAAGTGTGGTCCTGAGCGTGGGGACGTTGTTCACCCCTGTATTGTATTTTGTGTTTGTCCCTTTAAATCTCCCAATATAATCCAGGAGATCCAGATTCTTTCCACGGATGCCACCCACATGATTGGCCCAAGTGAGAAAGATAAATCTGGAAATATGGATCACAGATGCCACCCACGTGATTGGTCCACTGCCCCTCAACAGCGAACCACACCCCACTGCAGTATATATATATACGTATATATATATATATATATACATATATATACATATATATATATATATATATATATGTGTGTGTGTGCGATTCCTGTTCCAGACAGATTATGACTTGCAACTTGCAAACTACTATTGTTATCAAAAACTCTAATGTGAATTGTCCTGTTCCTTTATGACCTCCCTTATTGGGAAAGGGCTAGGTAAGTTTGCATAATGTAGGCTTTCTCAGTTGATGACATTAGGTTAAAGTTGTATGCCACCCTTATGTAAGGAGAGCATAGTAAATCTACTTTTAGTTGTTTACTTGTTTTGTTAAATAAGTTATGCAACTTAAGCTAGTTTGATTTTACACCGCCTTCAGTCCTTTCTTTTGTAAATAGTTTGTAAATGGTTAGTGTGCACCTGATTAAAGCACGTGTGACTCACCAAAATGTGAAATTCACATTTTGTCACATACCAGTTGTACTGGCTTATGATTACATCCCTTCTTCAACTAGGCAGCCCTCAGGGCCGTAGCAATTGTCTTAAAGTGAGTGCCTGTGTGTGTGTGTGTGTGTGTGTGTGTGTGTGTGTGTGTGTGTGTGTGTGTGTGTGTGTGTGTGTGTGTGTGTGTGTGTGTGTGTGTGTGTGTGTGTGTGTGTGTGTGTGTGTGTGTGTGTGTGTGTGTGTGTGTGTGTGTGTGTGTGTGTGTGTGTGTGTGTGTGTGTGTGTGTACATGTATGCATTTGTGTGTCACTGTGTGTGTGTGTGTTTGTGTGTGCGTGTGTGTTTGAAAATAACTTCCTAGATGGATGACCTACTTTTATCCTGCAGCAGCACCTACCACAACAAAAAAAATTAACTGGATAGCATATAACTAACGGATTAATGCTATTCCCTCGTCACAAGACATTCCCCAATGTGTCCAATGTGCTCACGCTCCATTGTGATTGTGCATTACGTTATCTCATGTTGCGTGCCACAAAGCAACCAAATACAAAGAAAAAAACAATAAAAGACAAAAAATAAGAGAAAAACAAAACAAAACAGGCGTCTCGCATTCAGCTGTATTGTCACCAGCGTCGCAGCTACTCTGCAAATAATGACCCCGGCAGCTTGAGGCAAATGGGCGGCCCTGGGAGCCGCGGTGGGCCCCTGGTTCTCTGGATGAGCCCAGGAGGACCAGCTGTGGTGGGGAGCTGAGGACAGCCCCACCACCCCCCCCCCCCCCCCTCTCCCTGCTCGATTTAGCTCCACTGTCTGGGGCTTTAGGAAAATAGGCTAGGGAATCCAATATGGCCTCCGCTAGAAGCCGCTGCTTTATTTTGACAAATTTCCATTTTGCTATTATGATGCATCATATATCATATGATGTGGGATATCTGAGTTTGTTGCCTTTTTTTTTTTCTTCCAGTATCTTCATCACTTTTTCTTTTCATTGTACTTTTAGCTGTGATTTCCATAGCAGGATAGCAGGACATGCATCACATGCAGATATCTATTTTTGCTTCACGTATAGGACTGAGAACTATTCCCCAATACTGTACACAGACAGAGAGAGAGAGAGAGAGAGAGAGAGAGAGAGAGAGAGAGAGAGAGAGAGAGAGAGAGAGAGAGAGAGAGAGAGAGAGAGAGAGAGAGAGAGAGAGAGAGAGAGAGAGAGAGAGAGAGAGAGAGAGAGAGAGAGAGAGAGAATCCATCTAACAACCACGATAAAACTATAAAACTGCAGAGTATAACTCTTTGGTTGTCTCACTCCTGTGTATTGTGTAAATAATGTACCATTAACTGTGTCAAACACCCTGCCGTCGTACCAGCTGTTAACCCTTACATTACCTATATGGTCTGCAGGAATGTCAGAATATTCCAGAAAAAAACCAAGAGATTTAGAAGGGGATCTCTCTCCCATGATAGATGTCCTATCCAAACCACAAACAAAAACAACACCAATTATCGGTGAGAACACTAAGAGTGCTGAGCCAGGGATGCGTTTGTTGTTACAGACTGAAAGTGTTGTGGAGCCACTTTTTCTCCAAACAGTAGGAAGAGGGAGAGGTTGTTGCCCTGAAGACAAGGCGCCTGGAGGAATTGGTTCACGTGGGTTTTTACCATCCATGCATGTGAACAAAGGTTGCTTCATCATTGTCTCCTTCGCTACATCTTTTTCGTTGGACACGCATGCAGCAAAAAACACTTTGTAGAAACAGTACGACTTGCTGGTGTTTTAACGCTTGTATAATATTCAAATGTATTGTCAGTGTACAGTACAGTAGTACAGTAAGTACTGCGAAAGGAATTTCTCTGCATTTAACCCATCCTAGTATTAGGAGGAGTGGGCAGCTATTTATGCAGCGCCCGGGGAGCAGTGTAGGGGGGTGCCTTGCTCAAGGGCACTTAGGCAGTAACCTGGTGTTCCGAGGACTTGTGCATGCATGTGCAAGCGTGCGTGTGTGTGTGTGTGCGTGTGTGTGTGTGTGTGTGTGTGTGTGTATGTGTGTGTGTGTTTGTGTGTGTGTGTGGGTTGCATACATGGGTGTTTTTGTGTGTGTGTGTGTGTGTGTGTGTGTGTGTGTGTGTGTGTGTGTGTGTGTGTGTGTGCAACCTCAACCGCTCTCATCAAAGGAGACTCGGCGAGACATGTGTTGCGCGGTTTGCGAAGGAGACAAGAGCGCGCTGTGGCCGGCATCCAACCGGTGCTACATGAGCCCTTGCTGCACACAACCTGAGGCATTCACTCCAGCGCGAGGCGGTGGGAGGCGGCACGGATTACGCCAACAAAGCCTTCTAATTGGACGGCGGGCCTGCCCGTCAGAGCATTAACAGTACAACACTTGTCCTCGGATGACTCCGGCCCCCCGGCTGCCAGGGGAGGCGGAACTAAGTAATAGGGGCTTTTTTTCTCTCTCTTTTTTTCTCAGTTTTACATCAGCGCCATAGACACCCTGACCCAGCCACACTACAGAGTCAACACCAAAAAAAAAAAAAAGGGGGGGGGGGGTATGGACCATAAACTAGGTCGTCACCGAATACTTCTGTGAACCCTTTTATTCACTGACCAGAGACGAGAGCGGCGGGGAACGCATGCGGGGAACAGGGGCAACGCGCACGGAAGCTGCGTTTTGTTTACTTGTTGCTTGTTAACCGGCGTGTTCCCGGGCTCTCGTACCAAAGTCTCGATGACATGCTAGTCATGCGCTACTGGCGTCCGCGCCGGATCTCTTTGAATCTTCATGCAGTGCTCAACATGAAGCACTTTTTATTGAGAGCAGCTGTTTTGTATCAACAAACCAGACCTGGGCGGAACAGCCCAGGTTTGGGGGGGGGGGGAAGAGAGATGCTGCATTCGAAGGCACCTAGCGGACTTCTACTTTGTTATCACGGAGAGAGAGAGAGAGCACACGCTTGACAGACGTTTAGAATTGGTGGCAGCCCGCATGTGTGTGTGTGTATGTGTGTGTGTGTGTGTGTGTGTGTGTGTGTGTGTGTGTGTGTGTGTGTGTGTGTGTGTGTGTGTGTGTGTGTGCGTGCGTTCGTAGGCCCTCATTATCTGTCATTGGTCGATCGTCTGTGTTTTTTCTTTTCTTTATTGGAGGAACATTTCTATCCGTATAACCAATAATAATCAATTATTCAAATCAATAATATATCAAAGCCTACTCTCCCCTCATGTGATGTCAACATGCACAAAAGCAGAGGTAACCACAGAAGGAACCAAGCAGATCAGGAGAACCGTATTGGGTCCAGGTTCAGGTTCATTCATGCTGGTCTGGACTGGTCTGTTATTTTCACCTAGGAACAGAAGTGTTTTTGTTCTTTTGACACTCTAGCCTCTGACACTCTAGTCATTCCCCCAGCACAAAGGGAAACAGGATTGTTATCCAGTACTGTATCCTTTAACTTAAATAACCAAAATATATATTCTCTAGAGCACCATAGGACTTAGATATGGTGAAAATAAAATAAAAACTGTCAAACTCTTGATATTTTTAAATGAATGAAAATATGCTAACATTCACCAAAAAACTGCTAAATAAAGTCAGAAATAGCTGAAATTCATACCAATTACATTCCATGGGGACATGATATGATGATGATATTCGATTTTTTTTAAGGGTTGAATTTAGACTAAAACGAGAGCCTAATGTGGGTTAATGAGCTAAAACCAAAATGAAAAAAATATGTATTCAGACATTAGCATCTAAGGAGACAGTGGGTTGGAAAAGCGAAGTCTGAAGAAACCCCCCCCCCCCATCTAAAGCACTTCTAACATCTAAAAAAAAAAAATTAATCAAAGTAAGTCAAATTTTGACATAAACAAGAACTTAATATGGGTTCATGACCAACAACCAAAATAATTTCAGTAAACTGTTTCAAGTGTCAGTCAAATGTCATTAGAATTTTAGTTGAAAGCGACTGAAAGATGGTTACAATAGATCATTGTTCAGCTCTCATGACTCATTAGTATGAGGTTCTGAGGTCCAGATCCACTGTGACCAATTTCACAGGTTTTTATTAGAAGTGGCTAAGTCTTTGACTCATAGCAGTATAGTTATATTTTCTCATAAATATAACTATACTGTTACTATACCGGAATTGCGAAGTATGCGCGGAGACAATTCCGCAAAAAAAAACCACGTGTCATGTATCGTTAATAAGAACAGGACAAAACTTAACTAGAATAACACAACACAAGGCCCGGCGTATATGCACTCCTCTTAAGGGCCCTGTCTCCATACATCCCAACAGGCAACAATTACCTGGAGGGTTCACACACATAAGGTGAATTATATATTTTTTATATAAAGTTGTCAAAGGTGTCATTGGTAAGCTCTCATGCATGGTAAGGTTGTGGGTTGGAGTCTGATCTGGTAGTGGATAGTGTGTTAGGATCTCAGCAAAAAAAAATTACCAAGTTAGATTTCCCTTCAAGTTCAGTTACAGTCCATAAAACGAACCAAGTTACTCTTAGGTTATGTTATTTACTTATAACAACATATTATAGATTATTTATATACATATAAATATATATATATATGTATATATATATATATTTATATATATACTGTATATTTAAAAAAGGATTTTCCCAATGGAAACTAGTGCTGATACTAAACTGGTGACCAGAGAACAAAAGTTGGAAAAAAAGCCCTTGAGAACTGGTGGTACATGACCAGATAACAGTCGGAACAACAGCCCTAGAGAACTGGTGCTACATGCCCAGAGAACAACAGTTGGAACAACCGCGCTAGAGATCCGGTGCTACATGACCAGAGAACAACAGTTGGAACAACAGCCCAAGAGATCTGGTGCTACATGACCAGAGAAAAAACAGCCCTAGAGAACTTGCGCTACATGACCAGAGAACAACAGTTGGAACAACAGCCCTAGAGAACTGGTGCTACATGACCAGATAATAACAGTTGGAACAACAGCCCTAGATAACTGGTGCTACATGACCAGAGAACATCAGTTGGAACAACAGCCCTAGAGAATGGGTGCTACATGACCAGATAATAACAGTTGGAACAACAGCCCTAGAGAACTGGTGCTACATGAGCAGATAATAAAAGTTGGAACAACAGCCCTAGAGAACTGGTGCTCCATGATCAGAGAACAACAGTTGTAACAAGAGCCCTAAATAACTGGTGCTACATGACCAGAAACAACAGTTGGAACAACAGCCCTAAATAACTGGTGCTTACATGACCAGAGAACAACAGTTGGAACAACAACCCTAGAGAACTGGTGCTACATGACCAGAGAACAACAGTTGGAACAACAGCCCTAGAGAACTGGTCCTACATGACCAGATAATAACAGTTGGAACAACAGCCCTAGATAACTGGTGCTACATGAGCAGATAACAACAGTTGGAACAACAGCCCTAGAGAACTGGTGCTACATCACCAGAGAACAACAGTTGGAACAACAGCCCTAGAGAACTGGTGCTACATGATCAGAGAACAACAGTTGGAACAACAGTCCTAGAGATCCGGTGCTATATGACCAGAGAACAACAGTTGGAACAACAGCCCTAAAGAACTGGTGCTACATGACCAAAGAATAACAGTTGGAACAACAGCCCTAGATAACTGGTGCTTCATGAGCAGATAATAAAAGTTGGAACAACAGCCCTAGAGAACTGGTGCTACATCACCAGAGAACAACAGTTGGAACAACAGCCCTAGAGAACTGGTGCTACATGATCAGAGAACAACAGTTGGAACAACAGTCCTAGAGATCTGGTGCTATATGACCAGAGAACAACAGTTGGAACAACAGCCCTAAGAACTGGTGCTACATGACCAAAGAACAACAGTTGGAACAACATCCCTAGATAACTGGTGCTACATGACCAGATAATAACAGTTGGAACAACAGCCCTAGATAACTGGTGCTGCATGACCAGAGAACATCAGTTGGAACAACAGCCCTAGAGAATGGGTGCTACATGACTAGATAATAACAGTTGGAACAACAGCCCTAAAGAACTGGTGCTATATGAGCAGATAATATAAGTTGGAACAACAGCCCTAGAGAACTGGTGCTACATGACAGGAGAACAACAGTTGAAACAACAGCCCTAGAGAACTGGTGCTACATGAGCAGATAATAACAGTTGGAACAACAGCCCTAGATAACTGGTGCTACATGACCAGAGAACATCAGTTGGAACAACAGCCCTAGAGAATGGGTGCTACATGACCAGATAATAACAGTTGGAACAACAGCCCTAGAGAACTGGTGCTATATGAGCAGATAATATAAGTTGGAACAACAGCCCTAGAGAACTGGTGCTCCATGATCAGAGAACAACAGTTGGAACAACAGTCCTAGAGAACTGGTGCTACATGAGCAGATAATCACAGTTGGAACAACAGCCCTAGAGAACTGGTGCTCCATGATCAGAGAACAACAGTTGGAACAACAGTCCTAGAGATCCGGTGCTAAATGACCAGAGAACAACAGTTGGAACAACAGCCCTAAATAACTGGTGCTACATGACCAGAGAACAACAGTTGGAACAACAGCCCTAAATAACTGGTGCTACATGACCAGAGAACAACAGTTGGAACAACAGCCCTGGAGAACTTGCGCTAAATGACCAGAGAACAGCAGTTAGAACAATAGTCCTAGAGATCCGGTGCTATATGACCAGAGAACAACAGTTGGAACAACAGCCCTAAAGAAGTGGTGCTACATGACCAGATAATAACAGTTGGAACAACAGCCCTAGAGAACTGGTGCTACATGACCAGATAATAACAGTTGGAACAACAGCCCTAGAGAACTGGTGCTAAATGACCAGAGAACAACCGTTGGAACCACAGCCCTAGAGAACTGGTGCTTCATGACCAGAGAACAACAGTTAGAACAACAGCCCTAGAGAACTGGTGCTACATGATCAGAGAACAACAGTCCTAGAGAACCAGTGCTCCATGACCAGAGAACAACAGTTGGAACAACAGCCCTAAAGAACTGGTGCTACATGAGCAGATAATAACAGTTGGAACAACAGTCCTAGAGATCCGGTGCTATATGACCAGAGAACAACAGTTGGAACAACAGCCCTAAAGAAGTGGTGCTACATGACCAGATAATAACAGTTGGAACAACAGCCCTAGACAACTGGTGCTAAATGACCAGAGAACAACCGTTGGAACCACAGCCCTAGAGAACTGGTGCTTCATGACCAGAGAACAACAGTTAGAACAGCCCTAGAGAACTGGTGCTACATGATCAGAGAACAACAGTCCTAGAGAACCAGTGCTCCATGACCAGAGAACAACAGTTGGAACAACAGCCCTAAATAACTGGTGCTACATGACCAGATAACAACAGTTGGAACAACAGCCCTAAATAACTGGTGCTACATGACCAGAAAACAACAGTTGGAACAACAGCTCTAGAGAACTGGTGCTACATGATCAGAGAACAACAGTCCTAGAGAACCAGTGCTCCATGACCAGAGAACAACAGTTGGAACAACAGCCCTAAAGAACCGGTGCTACATGACCAGATAATAACAGTTGGAACAACAGCCCTAGAGAACCGGTGCTAAATGACCAGAAAACAACAGTTGGAACAACAGCTCTAAATAACTGGTGCTACATGACCAAAGAACAACAGTTGGAACAACAACCCTAGAGAACTGGTGCTAAATGATCAGAGAACAACAGCCCTAGAGAATGGGTGCTACATGACCAGATAATAACAGTTGGAACAACAGCCCTAGAGAACTGGTGCTACATGACCAGATAATAAAAGTTGGAACAACAGCCCTAGAGAACTGGTGCTCCATGATTAGAGAACAACAGTTGGAACAATAGTCCTAGAGAACTGGTGCTACATGACCAAAGAACAACAGTTGGAACAACAACCCTAGAGAACTGGTGCAACATGACCAGAGAACAACAGTTGGAACAACATCCCTAGAGAACTGGTGCTACATGACCAGAGAACAACAGTTGGAACAACAGCCCTAAAGAACTGGTGCTACATGACCAGATAATAACAGTTGGAACAACAGCCCTAGAGAACCGGTGCTGAATGACCAGAGAACAACAGTTGGAACAACAGTTATATGACCAACAACAGTTCAACAGCCCTAGAGAATGGGTGCTACATGGTTACTATTAGAAGTATTCATTGAAAGTTGCAATCTCATGTCTACAGTGTATTGGCAACTGTGTTTGGCGGCAGGACGGTGCTAAGTTTGAATCCCAATAGTGCTTAGATTTAAGCTACTTAAAACGGCTTATATTTAAGATGCTTGAAATTAACTGCTTTGATTAAAGCAGCTGAAAGTTGCATTTGAAACTACTTGATTTCTTCAAAAAAAGTGTGAGACTGTAAAGCCCCAACAAATAAACAGGTTATGTTAGAAAGTAGAATCTGGTAGAACTCAACATCAGTACTACAACATCATACAAAATACACCTACATCTATACAAAATACATGAATACATTAAAAATGTATAACTGACTTGATAGTCTAGGGTAGTGGTCTTCAACCCCTTATTAATGCAGAAACCAATTCTTGCTGTCACCTTTCCAACCTGTTTCACCCAAATTCTACTTTAAAGTTAGTGTTTGCTCCACTGGGAGGTCCAGGTCATCGCTATAGATAGTCCCGGGCCTCAGAATCATTTTTATCCTGCCAAACACCAGAGTACGTCATCGTACAATGTAAAAGTTTGAGCCTGATGCATTGATATTACTTATGTCAACATGGCATATAACTAACCATAACAGCTAGCAGGATATATTAAGAAGGTAATACGGCATTAGTAAATATATTATTAGGCCTATAGGTCTGAGATAAATTGCAACAGCATTTTACTGAAAAATACATAGGGGGTCCTTGCGCTGTTTCTCAATCCACCAAAGGGGTCCCTGGGCTGAAACAGGTTGAAGACCCCTGGTCTAGGGGCTCGCACGTTCCACTCCGAACAGAAATGTACTAAGTTCAATTCCCTACCCTGTACTCTTGTTAATCCATGAACGTTTTCAGTTACTTTATAATGTACACGTTATCTATTCAAAATATATCAAGTTGAATTCTGGCCAACCTATACCACCTGATAGTCCAGAGGCTAGTGTGTTTGACTTGCAGCACAAAGGTCTTCACTAGTCTATCCGGATTGTACTTCTTAATGTTTAGTGTTTATTTGTTGGGGCTTTACAGTGTCTTAAAATAATATCCCACTTGTATTTCCAATGTACTTAAATTGTAAGCACACTTAAATTGCTTCACATTTAAACGGCTTCAAATCTAAGCAGCTTAATTTTAAGCTGCCTGAATCTAAGCAGCTTAATTTTAAGCAGCTTCAAATGTAAGCAGCTTTTTTTTTATTCCCGTGAAGCCCCTAAAAATCAACATGTGTTGGAGAAATAATATATTTTTATGTATACTTGTTGGGGGTCAGACACACTAGCCACTGCACTATCAATTCAGTTTTCATGTTGTTACGTATTCTACATCATATTAAAAAGACAGATAAGAGTATCTGACTGAGAACAAGACAATGGAAATTTAACTTAGTACCTTTCTGCTATGAGACAAACACACTAGCCACTACACTACATACTCCTCCAACTCCAGACAATTCCAACTCCAAAGTTGGCAGTTCAACTTGAACAGTAAAATGAAGGGTACTTCAAGTTTGTGTTTATTTTTAAATTCGTTCATTATTTTGTAGACTTCATATGTGGAAACCAGTTAGACATGACATCAGGGATCAAACTTGAAAATACATTTGTGCTGGTAGTCAACCACAATAGCCAATACTCTTTCAGGGGAATAGTTGTTACTAATTCATTCTACTGAAAATATTTGATGAAGACTCATATTTAGTTATATTTATTCAAATGGAAAACCATTTAATTGTTTTTTTAGGAACAAAACCTGGCTGGAAGACATTTTTATCGACAACGTCATCATCATCATGGAGTCACAGTCACATGATTAAAAATAATAATTGAGTACACGTGTTAATCAATTATTCATATAACTATATATACTTTTTTATAATGATCATTTTGTATAATGATGTACAATTATTAATGAATTGTATTAGAATTAATTATTAATTGTACAATTCATGTTCGTTTGAACACATGGTAAACATTTGGCCTCGTTAAGATGATTTTATACCAAGCATTTTAGGACATCCCGCAAAAATGACACATTCCCTCAGAAAGTGAAAAGACGTGTGTTTTGTTTTGAACAAAGTGTCCCAGGCACTAGCCCCGTACAGCGTGATCAGCTGACCGGAGACGTGGAGGTGGCCTGAAGGTGGAAGACGACGCTTAAGAAAAGACAAAAGAACCAGGGGCTCGTTGTGGAATTATTCACCTTGTGTGGACTCCATCTCTCTGCAGCTTCCTCTAATATCTATACTCTGACTTTTTTCACCCAGACAAGAGAGGAAGAGGAAGAGGAAGAGGAAGAGGAAGAGGAAGAGGAAGAGGAAGAGGAAGAGGAAGAGGAAGAGGAGGAGGAGGAGGAGAAAAAGGAGAGGGAGGAGGATAAGGAAGAGGAAAGGGAGGAGGAGTAAAATGTCTCTGCACGTCCCAACTTACACCTCTCCACAGCTCACTGCTGACACATCACTTTCACTCGTTCTCCCTCTCTCTCTTGTTCTAACTCTCTCTCCCTCTCTCTCTTGTTCTAACTCTCTCTCTCTCTCTCTCTCTCTCTCTCTCTCTCTCTCTCTCTCTCTCTCTCTCTCTCTCTCTCTCTCTCTCTCTCTCTCTCTCTCTCTCCTCTCTCTCTCTCTCTCTCTCTCTCTCTCTCTCCTCTCTCTCTCTCTCTCTCTCTCCCCCCCCTAGCTCACTTGCTCATTCTATTTCTCCCCCTCCCTCCCTCCCTCCCTCCCTCCCCCCAACTCCTCCTCCCCTCTTTATCTGTCTTGTCAGTGTCTGCCTATTCTTTTTTTTTCTGTCTTTGTCCTTCCTCCCCCCTTCTCTGTCTGTGTATCCGTTTCTCACTCCACCACCTCCTCCATCTCTCCTCACACTGTGCAAACCCTTCCTTCCTCTTGCAGCTTTCACCCTCGCTGCCGCCCTGCACCGTGCTCTTCCATTCTCTCTGGAGCTCAGCTGCATGGCTCCACAGAGGTCATGTGAGGTAACCGTTCAGCTGTACAACAGTAGGACGCCGCACACGCGCAGCACGCGCACACACACACACACACACACACACACACACACACACACACACACACACACACACACACACACACACACACACACACACACACACACACACACACACACACACACACACACACACACACACACACACACACACACACACACACACACACACACACAGCACGCACGCAGCTCCCTGCACACACACAGCCCTCAGCGATAGGAGGTCACTGTGAGCTTCCCTCATCACTGTATGCTGTATGCAGTCTGCTCAGTAGTTAACCATTAGTATTTGCTTTTAATGTATTTGTTGTCAAGCCAAATTTACAGGAATGTCACATTTATGTATTTTACATGTTAGTTAGTACACATGTGTTACCTGGGGGTTATCCTGGGGGCTGATGACAGTAGAACATGGTATGAGGCAATGGTCTAAAGCATACGTTGCCAAGCCCCCCCCCCCCCCCCCACAGACAAGTAGTTACCAAGCAAACACTAGAGCCGCATGTCCCATAGCGTTAGCATCTGTGCCAACGGGCCTGCTATTGGCTTAAAAATATATAATGATGGCACATTATCTACTTTCAATTCCCCCGGTAACGATGGGTGTGTAAGTACCAACCAAACAAAGGCCTGACTTGAAGAGAAGAAATTACCCCAATCATCCAATGAGCAAAATAAAATCCCTAAAAGGGGTTGGAGTGTTTTGTGTGGCTAGCGGGGTTGTTTGTTCGCTTGTTTGTGCCTACTTTGGGGTTTGTATGTGTTTTGCCTTCAGACATTGCTCTACTTGATTTAGGCCAGAGGCTTCAGGCAACAGGCAGAAAATGAAAAGCACATTATGACTGGAACCGATTTTCCCCTGGCTAAATATAACAGAGAAGGCTGTTTCGGTTAAATTACCTACTGGATAACAGGATTGCTTTGCTCTTATGGGGTGGCAGTTAAATAAGTAATATCCGAGCATGGATATTTTTTTTCATACCATTACTTGTTATTTTGCGGCTTAATTTGATTTTGATTAAGGTTGTGAAATATGTGTGTTTGTGTTAGGGACAGGATAATGTATTTGTATTGATAAAACAGAAGTAGCTTGAATCACTGTGGTGTAAAAACTGTTTTCTTGTGATTGACATGTTCTGAAGTCATTCACCAACATGATCGTACTCAAAAATAATGTGAATCAAAGGAAGAGTTGTCACAGCCTCCCTATCCTCTTCAAAGTGTTTTTTCACAGTACAAAAATGTGTGAGCCAAGATCATTTGTATAGCCTAATATCCAATTAATCAGTAGAACCCCTAACAAGAAAGTACTGATTGAAATGCCATATTTTTGGCAAAGAAACATTACCATTACCTTTAGCCAAGATAAACTCTGGCAAACACTCTTAACAAATAAAAAGCTAACAAAGAATATAACTTAGTGATGAAATTTGTGTGTTGTTTTTCCCCAAAAAACCAAGCCTTGAAAAACAAATTTTCGCTGACATTAAAATTCATTAAATAGGTCCTTGAGTTGAACTGTACATATACTATTTTATACAAGATAGGATCGCATCAACAGCTGAAACAGGGGTGGACTCGCCTAGCGGAGGCAGGATAGTTCTGTGGTGAGTGTTTGAATGCCCAATGTCCAGTCTACCTGTAGGCACCCCTGAGCAAGAAACCCAACCCCTACCTGCTCCTTAATGACTGTATCTGGATTCAATTGAAAGTCAACGGCCTTGGATGAAGAAAAAAAAGCTAGAAGAGTAAAGGATCCTACCTTCAACGGCTCTTTTGAAGAACACCTTGCAGCTTCCACAGGTCACCACGCCGTAGTGGCATCCGGATGCCTCGTCTCCACACACCAGACACACTTTGGCCGTGGATGAAGGTTGTCTTAGTGATGAGCTGGGAGGAGAGGAGATACACAACACACACACACACACACACACACACACGCACACACGCACACACACACACACACGCACACACACACACACACACACACACACACACACACACACACACACACACACACACGCACACACGCACACGCACACGCACACGCACACGCACACACAAACACACAAAGCCAAATTACATTTACAAATCAAACATAAATCAGGAAGTGGGGAGAACCCAGGAGGGTGACAACAAAGCAGGTGGCTTTTCTAACTCCCACCACCATGTTTTCATTTTATGGCTCTAGGTACAGTAGTGGCAAAATATGTCCATAAAGATGTCAACCGACCACGTAGCATCGGGGACTTTTGAACTTGTGTAATTCATCGCTTTGTGCGGCTCGTAAAATAATTCATTATACTAAGTAAAACAAACCTGCACGCAGGTGAGGCAGCGGACATAGCGGGCCAGTCTAAACAAGGGTAAGCATACCGTAGACACTATAGATGTTATAGATAGATAGTTGATAGTTGTAGCACTTCAGTGACAACGAGTTAGCTACTGTCAACAGCGGAAGGGGGGGCCCTAATCACTTCACTTGGGCCTTCAGGAGGCACATTTCTCTGTGATTTTTCTTTGGCGTTACTTTCCCTTTTTTGTTGAGCTAGCATAAGAGGCCACCTCCAGGCAGCCTCTGACGTGTCCTTTTTCCAATGAGTCCCAAACCTCCGGATTTATGATCAATAATAACGAAAGAAGAAGAAAAGAACAACGATCCCATCGCCATATTGTCTACGGAGCACTGAGGCGATACAGTGTGTAGGTGGCCCTGGTCCACAGCTTACAAGCATATAGATTGGCAGTGTGTGTGTGTGTGTGTGTGTGTGTGTGTGTGTGTGTGTGTGTGTGTGTGTGTGTGTGTGTGTGTGTGTGTGTGTGTGTGTGTGTGTGTGTGTGTGTGTGTGTGTGTGTGTGTGTGTGTGTACAGTATATCCAGGACCAGCTTGTCTGCTGAGAACAACAGGATAATCTGCGGGCGGCACCGATCAGGCCTGTCCATCTGGTGAGCAGGAGCCAGACGAGAGTAAATAGTCTGATCCGGTTCCCGGTCCTCCTGCCTGCTCACCTATCCGCTCGCTCTTATCTCTCCTTCCCTCTTTCCAATGTCTCTCCTCCGTGTCTGGGAAGATGGAGGACTGTGCATGCTGGCCACTTCAAGTTGTCCATAAAAATATGTGCCCACGCACATATATGTGTGTGTGTGTGTGTGTGTGTGTGAGAATGTCGGGGGGGGGGGGGGGGGTGTTGTTGGCAGGTTGAGATTAAGTGTCTGCCTCCCAATTATCCTGATTTACGTTGTAAGCGCTATGATCTCTCGAGGGAACGCCAGGCTCTTGTATGACTTAGGTGGCTGAGATACACCCTTAAAATTATCAAAATATGACTTTTGAATCATCTGACGAAACAAAACAAGTTTTTCCCATTTACATATACTTTAATGTAGCTAGACTGTTTTAGAATGGCATTTTGAATTCATAAGCACATCCTGATATTTATCAATAATCATGTGAAAGCGGACAAGCGGAGGTATAGGCTGGAGCATGTGGCTCTTCACCACCAGCATGGAGGAGGTGTAGAGCGAAAAAGAGCCAGCAGAGACAGAGATATTGTCATTTATATTACCAATTCTACCTGAATATGTTGTGCGAGCCACATGCTGTCTCATCTAGTCTGGAACCATCTGGGTCTCATTTTTAATAGAGCCATTTAAAGCAATTCGACTCTTTCTTGAATCGGTCTCGGACTAGAGCTGCATGGGTAGGCCTGGATACTGTTTATTTATTTATATATATATATTTTACACTATGAGCGTTTTCCACATGTTGGCCATGAAAGTGTTGCCTGTGCCTGCGTCCTAAGCCCCGGTGGAGAGTTTTCAGCAGGGGATGACTCATTATGAGGCCCCACTGTGCCCGCTTGAGTCATAGAATGCTCTCTTCTCTCATCTTTCTGAAGTGCAACTACATGCTTCTCAAGAGCAAAGTCTAGTTCTTGAAACTACACCAAAAAATGATAAAAAATATATATAATAAAAAAATATATATAATATTTATATATATAAATATTTAAATACTACAGTAATGGTGCAGTAATGTGCAGAGCAGTCAAACAAATGCATCTCTCTCTATTTATCCTATTCTAAAGGTGTTCTTGTCTGTTCTGATGAGTTAACATTTGTTAATAGTGATAGTAATAATAATAGTGTGCGTGTGTGTGGGTGCGAGTGAGGGGCCACTGTTTGTTGTAATTATTACTGCATTAGACTGTATACTGGTGTATGTGTTGTAATTATGACTGCATTACAAAGAGCTTAATAATGCTATTAAATTAAACACCTTGTGAAATCCTACGTTGCTATTATTAACACACTATAATCTGAGCTGTCAAAGGAGCTCAATATCTCTCTCAAAGACTTAAATTAAATTAAAGATTAAATTAAATTATATTCAGTTTTGGATTTTAACTTTTACCTTTTAACCTCACAAAATGTTCAGATTGACCCCAGCTGAGCTCCTCTCAACCTCCAGGTATTTTGACAGCCTACGAGAGTCTATAGGAAGACAGTTATATTAGTTGTAACTTCCTGCGAGGAAGCTGGAGATATAGAATATTAAGGGGTGATGGTAAATAAGTCTAATTAAATCCACTCTGTCTCGACCGCCAAGAAAACCCAATGTCTTGGTCTTGACTCTGACTCGACCCTTTAGGGTCTTGGTCTTCACTCGGACTCGATATTGGCATATCATTTTTAAAGGATGTTTTTGCCTTTATGCACAGGAGGACAGTGGAGATTGACAGGAAAGTGGGTGGAGAAAGAAAGAGAGAGAATGACATGTAGGAAAGGACCACAGGCTGGAATAGAACCAGGGTGGCTATAAGGCGTCTTCACCTATGTGGGTGACGGGCTCACAGGATGAGCCACCAAGCCGCCCCCGGCCTTGATAGGTTATATGTAACTGAGATGAATAAATGTATTTCTAAACCTATTTCCGAAACCGGCTTTGAGATGGGTGCACATGAGCATACTGTAGGATGTGGAGGGACACATTTTAAACAATGAATCCGGAAACGTATATTCTGTTTGCCGGAGTCAGCAGAAGTGTGTTCAAATCCCTCGAATGAAACCTGACATAGTTGTATCAGTTGTCAGCGCATAAAGATGTCCGGTCATCGCTGCTGAAAATGACCCCTTAAAATCATGCCTTAAAGTTTGGATTCAATACCCAAGAAAAGACACGTGCACAGCGTTTTGGGATTGAAGATATTATTTGCAACAACCCGTTGAATATGCTAAATATGTAGCATAGGGGATATGATCCAAATGCCCCCAGATGTTAAGGTTATGACATACCATAGGGCATTCTTTAAAAATAAATACGAAGACTAAGCTATTTAAATTTGTGAGATTAAAATGCACACACATACACACACCCACAGAACCATATGGAAATAAACAATCACAAGAAAAAACTAAAAGAAGCAAGAAAGATCACAGAGACAGAACACATTGTATCAAGACATTAAAGATGGCGTCCGCTTTCTCTCTTCTGGACTAATTACCACGCTTGTCTCAATCAATAGCAGGCAAGGTGATTGTCTGGTTAACATTCTCCTTACATCGTCCATCAAACAGGCTGTATTCCCTTCATCTCCCCCACTCCCACCACCGACTCCCCCTGTCTTCTGTCCTCTCCCTTATTCTCTCTCCTCTCTCTCTTCTCTGCCTTTTCTCTCTTGCTCTTTACTCTCTTTCCCTCACTCTCTTTCAGCCCCTCTCTCTCTATCCTTCTGCCCCTCTCTCTCTCTCTCTTACCCTGCCTCTGACTGTCTGTCTCTCTCTCCCTCTTAAGCTGCCTCTCTCTCTCTCTCTCTCTCTCTCTCTCTCTCTCTCTCTCTCTCTCTCTCTCTCTCTCTCTCTCTCTCTCCTCTCTCTCTCTCTCTCTCTCTCTCTCTCTCTCTCTCTCTCCTCTCTCTCTCTCTCTCTCTCTCTCTCTCTCTCTCTCTCTCTCTCTCTCTCTCTCTCTCTCTCTCTCTCTCTCTCTCTCTCTCTCTCTCTCTCTCTCTCTCTCTCTCTCTCTCTCTCTCTCTCTCTCTCTCTCTCTCTCTCTCTCTCTCAACACACACCCTAGGCCTCACCTGGGGACCATCTAAAAAGGGGGTGAAGCAACAACACTCTCATACTATCAGGAGCGCTGATCTAATTCCCCTTCGTCGGTCGACACACACATTCAATTTGTCAGGACGTGCAGAGGAGTCTCTGGTGAGGTGTTTGTCTGAATAGATCTATCTGGCACTGGCTTGGTGTGTGTGTGTTTGTGGGTGTGTGTGAGCATGGGTGTGAAGGGGGGTGTGTGTGTGCATGTGTGTGGGTTTGTGTGTGTATGTGGGTGAGGCTGTGTGTGAGTTGGTGTGTGTGTGTGTGTGTGTGTGTGTGTGTGTGTGTGAGGCTGTGTGTGAGTTGGTGTGTGTGAGCGTGGGTGTGTGTGAGCGTGGGTGTGTGTGTGTGTGTGTGTGTGTGTGAGCGTGGGTGTGTGTGAGCGTGGGTGTGTGTGTGTGTGTGAGCGTGGGTGTGTGTGAGCGTGGGTGTGTGTGTGTGTGTGAGCGTGGGCGTGTGTGTGCATGTGTGTGGGTTTGCGTGTGTGTGTGCGCGTGTGTGTGTGTGTGTGTGTATGTGTGTGAGTGTGTGTGAGTTGGTGTGTGTGTGCGTGTGTGGGTTTGTGTGTGCGTGTGGGTGTGAGTGTGTGTCTATGTGTGTGAGTGGGTGAGGCTGTGTGAGTTGGTGTGCGTGTGCCTCTGCCACCCCATTTCGCTAACGCAAATAGAAAACATTGCATATAGGCAAAAGCAAAAATGAATTGAGAAATATTCCAAATAAAAAGCCTGTGTGACTCAGTCCATGAAAAACCGTCCACTTTGTTAAGTCCCGCCCCCTTCAAAGGGTGGCTTGTATAGCCATGTGCGGCCTCAATCCAACCCCCCCCCCACACACACACACACACACACACACACACACACACAGCCCGTCCACCCGCCCATCCCCAGCAAGGTGACTTCCTCCTCCCTGCAAGGAGTATTTAGGTCACGCTGCTCCCCATTTTACGAAACCATGGCAGACAAGGCTGGTCCGCAGTGAGCAGCCTTGCAGCTCACAATGAAGACCCGAGATGCCCGGCGAAAGGTGCACCCATGAGGCGAGGCTACTCAGCACACTCAAGACCTTACTGTAACCTGGGCTGCTTTTCTCCTCCATGAATGAGGGATTTTGATGTGAATACAAAAAATGCACCGACCATGAAAAAGGTTCTTAGGATGAAATATTGTACGAGCCCCCGACCGGCGCAAACAGATATACTGTCAGAAATATGAAGGATGTAGGGAGATGTAACAAAATAGTCTTGTCATTTTACTTTTTTTGCCTCATGGGGCTGTTGTGGATTTCACTCCGCTTACACCACATGTAAAAGGCTTGAATACAACTGCCCTGTCCCCCCTCCACACACACACACACACACACACACACACACACACACACACACACACACACACACACACACACACACACACACACACACACACACACACACACACACACACACACACACACACACACACACACACACACCACACACACACACACACACACACACACACACACACACAAGCCTCCCAGCTCCACGCTACATGTTGCTCATAAAACAACACCAGAATCACAGAAGTGTGAGAGGGCAGCCCGTCTCTCTCTGGCCCGGTGTGTTACACTACGAATCTAAATAAACAG
Organism: Muraenolepis orangiensis; assembly: GCA_027704905.1. Lineage (NCBI taxonomy): Eukaryota > Metazoa > Chordata > Actinopteri > Gadiformes > Muraenolepididae > Muraenolepis > Muraenolepis orangiensis. The sequence continues at coordinate 27,174,674 of CM051003.1, forward strand.
TTCAGGGCGACAGATGTTCCGGCTCAAGCCGGTCTTAAGTGTTCGCGCTCACAACGTGTCACACTGGGAACATTTTCCAAATGGTTGAAATCGCTGGGCCTTGGCTGCTCCGTGGCAGAAATTGCCTAGTCAGTACACAGGCCCCTCCACTTCAAGACATGTTGGCTTTTCCCTGTGAAATTACTGCATTATGACAGCAGCCATTGTAGTGGTCCTTACTTTTTTGGATGCTACAGATTGGTGGATGCAAGGGTTGTCTTTTTGCCTTTTTTTTGCCACACACCTGTGTGTGTGTGTGTGTGTGTGTGTGTGTGTGTGTGTGTGTGTGTGTGTGTGTGTGTGTGTGTGTGTGTGTGTGTGTGTGTGTGTGTGTGTGGGCGCATCAACATGGGCTGAGAAACCGTTAGGTTATTGAACCGTTGACCTGCTATTGATGATAAGATAAGACTGAAAGGAAATGACATGGCACACACGGCGGGCGGACCAGGATACGAGGAAACCAAGTACTGAGTACTATGGAGTCAAAGGTCAAAGTATTCTTGTTGCTATTATTCACTTAAACGTAAAGTGAATAATGAGTCTTAGACTATCGATATTGGGCCAGGACGGTGGATAAGAATGGAGACTTAGCTAGATGTAAGTGCATTAGCAGGACAGCACCAGTAAACACATCGACGGACAGAAATCACAACATCCCTACAGTGAATATAAAACAGTGTGTGAGTGGCAAGGGTGCAAGTGCATCTTATTGTGTGTGTGTGAGAGAGAGAGAGAGAGAGAGAGAGAGAGAGAGAGAGAGAGAGAGAGAGAGAGAGAGAGAGAGAGAGAGAGAGAGAGAGAGAGAGAGAGAGAGAGAGAGAGAGAGAGAGAGAGAGAGAGAGCATATGTGTGTGTGTGTGTAAGAAAATAGTCCTGGGGTAGCTCCTCGGTGCTAAAAGCCTCGTTTAACCACAGCTCTTACATGCAACCATCCTTGACCTCACAAACAAATGGCTGACCACAAATCAACCATCGCATCACTCAATCACACACAAAGCAAATTAGATTACCCAAGTAAAGAAAGAGAGATATGAGAAAAAAGTAACAGACTGAGAGAGCGTGCAAGAGAGACAGACACGGAGAGAGAGAGACAGAGAGAGAGAAGAAAGAGGGAAGGAGAGAGGAGAGAGACCGAGAGAGACCGAGAGAGAGAGAGAGAGAGAGAGAGAGAGAGAGAGAGAGAGAGAGAGAGAGAGAGAGAGAGAGAGAGAGAGAGAGAGAGAGAGAGAGAGAGAGAGAGGGGAAAAGGCAGCCTTCCTTATATAACCACGGGCAGACAGTATAAACATCAGGTTGCCGCCCACTAAGTGGCTCTCCAAAGAAAGAGGGAGGCAGAGAGAGAGAGGTGCCTGCTGGGTAGTCTGAGGCGGCCTGGGGGATTGTTTTCCTGCTGAAGGTGAGCCTGGCATTGGGAGGAGGAGGAGGAGGAGGAGGAGGAGGAGGGTGAGGGGAAGGAGGAGGAGCACCTGAGCGTTTGGAAATACAAGACTTCCTGTTCACACCTGCACTTCAGTTACGGGGCACTCAACTGGAACCCGGAGCGGAGAGATGCAGATTTACATACCATGTAGTGTGTATGTGTATGTGTGTGTGTGTGTGTGTGTACACATTTGTGTGTGTGTGTGTGTATACGTGTGTGTGTGTGTGTGTGTGTGTGTGTGTGTGTGTGTGTGTGTGTGTGTGTGTGTGTGTAGGTTAGGACACAATGGTTCATTTCATGGTGCATCAAGATCCCCCTTTTGTTTTGTTTTACTTAAAGGAACAAGAAAAGAGAAACACAAAAAGAATACAACAACTTGAGAACTAATGGACGACTTGTAGCATGGCGATATCTGGGCTGGTGACTGCATTTATTATTGTGTAATCCATGCTGTCAGTGCTTGGTCTGCCAAATATTCACACTGGCCGTGCCAGACCATGGCCAGCCCACTGCTACGCAACGGAGGTTATATATACTGTTTAGTTTACTGCACAAAGTTAAGGCGTCCTCTTTAAAGTGGATATAAACAGCCTGTTTCTGCATTAAAGAAACAATAATAATGGCCCGAGCAGACGGCCTGAAGACCGAAGCCCATAGGAGTCGACGATACGCCGGCTGGAGAAGAGCCACGGGAAGCTTCTTCTCTGTATCGGTACGACCGGGGCTTTGTCCCCATGTGGGGTAGAGCCCCCCCCCTCAGGGGTAAGCACAGGTGACGTTGGGGGGGTACACCAACCATACATCTGCAATAGCCTCTCTCTGTCAAAAGACCAACCCACATAAAAATAAAAAAACAGCCGCCCCTAATCTGCTTGAATTGGTCACTTATTTGGTTGTTGCAAGAACAGTATATGACTTTGAATATTTCATCATATGACTAAATTGTCATATATTTTATCATAACTTTTCCAGAGAAGTCATTCATATTGTGTTTGAGCTGATGTGCATATCACTGAAATATGAGAGGACTGTCTACGAGGCTGAATAAAGAGCAAAATGGTTAATAACACTGTCTTGTCTTCAGATGAGAGGTAGAGGGGGAACACATCAGGAGGCTCTTTATTTGAGGGGTACAGGACCTCAAATTGTTAACAACAAAGTATTTTCTCACATCTAACAAAAGGTAGAAGGGGTGCCCAGCTCAATGTTTGAGGGGTGCAGGACCTTGAATAGTTAATAACACTGTCTTGTCTTCATATGTAACATCAGATGAAATTTAGATTGGGGGCAGGAGAGTCAATGTTGGTACAGGACCTTAAAAAGTTTGGGAACCACTGGAGTAGAAGCAAATGTGCATGTATATCCCTATCTACCTCCAGGAAGGGTGGATGGGGACAAAGTGAAAAAGGCAGCAATAGGGTTGACTGCAGAGTCGTTGGGAATGCCAGAAAATCACATAATACCGTGAAAGCAAAACATCCATTTGAATCACAGAAGCACTACAAAGGCTGCGATGAATTTAACAAATAACAGAAGAGCCTTGATGTACATGGGCACATTGTCAACCTAATATTTGAATAGAAGACTGTACTCGCAACTCTTTTTTCGACAATTTTTTCCAAAAGCAAAGTCATAGAAAAATGTCTGTATTCGGAGCTAACATGGTAAACATCTTTGACAACAGCCGCTCAAATGGCCCGCAACCCTTGTCCCACTACAAAACAATACAATGATTATACAGAAGATATTTTCAACCTGGCAGTACAATACCTCAAACATAGAACAGACATGCACGGGACTGCTCGCCACGTCCTGTAAAGGACAGTGTGTGTTATGACTTAACGAGACTAGCCAAATGTGCCAGAGAACCCAGAAGAAGAAGGACGAGACGCAACGTAGTCGGAGCTGGAGACACAGGTTCTCAAGTAGGAGGGAGCCATAAGGTTCTCAATGATCAAGCCCCGACGTCAGTCTTCGGCAGCCTTAAGAAGGGTAGATCCCAGGTGTTCATTAGCCTCAGCCGGCCCGATTATGATGGGCAACACCTGGGATTGAGCGTGGGGGCACAACAGCGTGTCCAATACAGCCGTAGTTCTCAAACTGGGGTACGCAGACCTCTGGGGGTCCACAACCCATAGCCAGGGGGTCCACAAAATAATTATAATAATAATTAATAATTAATAATTAAAAATATAATTAATACAAATATTTCTACAGGCGGCCACCATTTGCGCCAATCAAACAAGCATATTGTGTTCATTATTCTTACCCATGTTAGCTTTGGGTCAATTGAAACTCTGATATGATTGTGACACATTACATCCATCATGAATCACTCACAGCGAACCATTTCAGCTGCTGCATAGCCTGGCTAATTAGCCATGCGGCTAGCTGATCTATATTTCAGTCAGTCGGGTCAGTTCTCATCGTCAAGTCACGCCGAAACAAGCTCAATTGAGAAAATATGACAACAATTATGTCGAGTTTGGTTTTATTGAGAACAGCGATGGGAGACCAAAGTACGTCTTCAGGTGCGTACTAAGCCATGAAGCCAGCCAAGCTGACATCTGATTACAAAGCACCCGGAATATAATTATATTTAATAGGACAAATTTTTTGTGTTACGTGTTACATGTTACGATTTTGAGAGGGTCCTTGGAAAATTGGCCCCAAAAAGAAAGAGAACCCCTGCTATACAGGACTAGAATAGTGTGACTATCAAGGGCGGTCCTAAGTTCTGGGTTTGATCCCAAGTGTCCTCAACCTAACCTGGAGGTATCTTTAAGGCATCAAGCGGTCTAACCTCTACCCGCTCGTCATGAGACGCATCTAAATTCACTGGATAGTTATGCTTTGGATAAGAGTATCAGTGTCAATATGAGTAACGGTATACATGTGTATGTATTGATTGTGGGTTGTTCCCTGCATTCTAAAACGATTACCCCAATTTTTTAGCTTAGTGGGTAAGTAACACAGTCGCACAGTATTCTCGTGCAGTTTGCGTGCGTGCTGTGGTTGCCTTATTTAATTAGATGTTAATAGTCTTGATATAAAAGGTGAACGTCAGGATAGACAACAAGATGGGCTGTCACTGTGACACTGTGACAAGGAGGGGGAGGAGTTCACACTTGATCTTCGGAAGTTAAATACAAAATTAAATGGAAAACTGGCAACTGCACAAAGAGGTGTGAGGAATGTGTGTGACACACACTCTCTCTCTCTCTCTCTCTCTCTCTCTCTCTCTCTCTCTCTCTCTCTCTCTCTCTCTCTCTCTCTCTCTCTCTCTCTCTCTCTCTCTCTCTCTCTCTCTCTCTCTCTCTCTCTCCTCTCTCTCTCTCTCTCTCTCTCTCTCTCTCTCTCTCTCTCTCTCTCTCTCTCTCTCTCTCTCTCTCTCTCTCTCTCTCTCTCTCTCTCTCTCTCTCTCTCTCTCTCTCTCTCGAGTCTGGATGGTGCGGAGACACTGTTCAAACCAAGCTGGTGGCACTGGCTGACCAGTTCCACTAGAATACTTCAGAATCACAATTGTTTACGGACAACTTCACAAGGGAGGTACAGTAATTCATCATGTGCTATTCAAGACCACTTAAACATTCACTACTATGTGAATAGTGTTTTGGTGCATGTGTGTGTGTGTGTGGGGGGGGGGGCATTAGAGACAGAGAGAGCGAGAGAGATAGAGTGAAAGTGAGAGAGAAAGACAGAGCGAGTGATTGTCTATCATCAGCTATCAAGTGGCCTATAGCCTATAGCCATAAATTACCTATTCATGACCATGAAAAACAACCCTAGCGTTCATATATATTATAAATCTCTGGAGCTCGTCAGTACATCAGGATCCATTCCCCCCTCACAAAGCCCTGTTTGACTGATTTTACACACGCACACACACACAAGTAGTTTCTAGTATTGAATTTGAAGCGATCCCAAGGCCCTCTCATATTGAGCTCCGTGATGAGTTAATGAGTCTCAAAGTTCCTGTTTTTCATCCCCCAACCAATCCACCGTTCCTGGAAGCCCCCCAACAGCGGACCTTCCATCACACCCACACACACACACACACAATGTCAAACAGATCAAGGGCATCATGCGACACTGGAGCACAGTGACTTAAATCAGATCGCCCCGGCCTTCATATCATAAAACTCCAGCATTACAACACAAATAACAACTCAGGGGTCAGTGACCAAAATCAAACAAAAACAGAGATCAGCGAGACCCGTTCTGGAGCTTTTGTGTGCGTGTGTGTGTGTGTGCGTGTGTATATCAGGCGTCCGAGTGTTTACTCTTAATGGGCCGATCGACGTGCACAGCAGCGATAGGACCACACAAAGGCCATGACGCCCGGGTACTTGGTTTGACATCTAAAGGTGTGACCTGCAAGGGTCGGTTCAGTAGCAGGGCCTGGACGACCTCTGCCCACGATGACATTTTGGTTGTAGCTGTACTGAACTGGTTGTTCCTAGCCTCCTTTGACACGTTGACACGTTGACAACGGCTTGGAACGACCGTACTACGGTCGTGATATTGGGGCAGGGGAAGGAGTGTGGAGGTAAGAGCAAGGGTCAACCTCAACCTTTTTTCAGCCCAGGGACCCTTTGGACGAGAGACAAACAGAACAGGGACCCCGACATGAAATGTATTTAAAAAATGTGTTACATTTTAAGCCTGGCCTTTAATAACTTTTGTATTTACTTCATTTACCGTATTTATATACTGGGTTATTAGCCTATATGTGTTGAAGTGAAAGGAGTAGTCGTGGGATCTGGAGCTTGATTAGCATCATTAGGTTGGTAGTAATAATCAAGTTATTGATTAATCGTTAATTTCTCATCGATGACCAAACTGCAGCGTTAATTTAACACATGCAACAAGACAGGTGTCTTTTTTTCTTTCCATCCTACAGGGGCTGGTCACATTATGTTAGACTCTGCATCATTGGAATCATTTATTTTGTAAATAGTTTTGGTCAAAAATAGCTTTTCATTGCCTATCAATGATTTTATTTTTTATTCTCACAAATAATTAGGGAAAAATGTAAATTATTGGACGGAAAATGGACGGACTTCCTGCAGATCCTCTGCAGACCCCCAAGGGGTCAGGACCCCCAGTTAAAGATGACTGGGTTAGAGTGTGTAGGCCTCCTGGAGCAAGCAAGATGCCCCTTAATGACAGCTTAACGAGGGCTTAATGACGCCGTCTCCAAAATGGCTTAATAGTGAATAGTATCAAACCACAAATATCCTGTCATTTTAATTGAATTTTTAGCTCATCTTAATTGGTTTTGACGACGAATCACGGTAAGGTCGATCGGCGACGTGTGACCTTTTGCTTGGACGGTTCGCGATGGCGGCGGTGCGACCTGAGCGGACCTCTGGCCGACGTATCCAGAGGCATCGCTGAGGCTCTGACCTCCAGACTCGTCTCTGCACTCCCGGGACAAATGAGAAAGCCAAATCCCCCGAGAGGCAGATTATCTTAAAGGGATCAGCCATGAGGCGTGGCCACCTTCACCCAGTAAACCCTCTGTTGTCCACTTTCTAACAACACTTAATAGTGCATGTGTGTGTGTGTGTGTGTTGCTTCAGGGCTGATGAAGGACATACGCCAGGCCAGGACTAGTGATTGGCTGAGAGCTACGAGAGATTCTGGAGTTGATGAGGTGACTTGAGCTTTGTCTCCACCTGCACATGCCGGATCTCCGCGCACACACACACACACACACATGTGTATATTCAAATTAAACGACTAGCCATTCACATTGCGATTCTCACGGTTTTTCAAAGCGGACGTGGACTGGCACTGACACACATGTGGCCAGAGAGCTCACACATCAGCTGTCTCTCACCGTCAGCCTGAACAGCCAACAATTATTCGGCCAACTACAGCATAAGCTAGCATGCATGCATGTATGGAGCATACACACAAAGACATATGTCCTGCATGAGCAGCACACCGCTGGATCTCAGCATCGGCACACAGCAGCTGTCTGCCTGGTGTGTGTAGATCATGCTTGCATGCATGTTTCGGCCTAGGCCTAACTAACCAGACCGGCCACTCAAAGCGCTTTACAACTCAAGCCTCACACTCACTCACTCATACACCAAGGCTCAAGGACACCTCGACACTTGGCTAGGAGGAGCCGGGGTATCGAACCAGCAACCTTCTGGTTGTCAGATGACCGTTCTACCTCCTGAACTACTGCCACCCCATCTAGACCAAGACAAGACCTGATCAGCCAGCAGGGGGGCATGGTCTAGGTACCACCGGGTACCGGTGCCGACTTGGGCTCTGATGGGTATTCTAGGCCAAGGTTCTGGTAGTCGGGCGCTTGGCACCAAGCCGGCACATTCGGTATTCAACAAAATAGCATAGTAGAGAGCATATGGCTAGGAGAATGCACTGCATAAACACACTTGCTTGCCCGCACACACTCAACACTCAACACTCACACTCACACACACACACTCACACACCTCTAATGAATTATCCACAGGACGATTGCTGCTAGCTCAGGTTATGTCACAGCATAGTCTTTCTGTGAGAAACTAAAACAAGGGAACAATGTATGCACTTTGATGCCCAAACACTGTCACCAAATCATCATTGGTGATTTGGTCAAGGGGCTTCATCGTCCTTCTTGTTATAAAAAAAGTATGATCAACGCTAGAAAAAGCGTATATAGTAGAAAACAAACATATTTATCTTTACAGATAAAAACTGTATTTTTTTGGCAATCTTGGCGATTTTTATCGCCAAGAAATGCATTAAGATAACAGAAGATATCGGGCGAAAGCTCAGAATAGATTCCCCATTCATTGGAGTCCACAGCTAGCCACGAGAGTAGCTCATTATAGAGCGAGGAGCAGACCTTAGAAAGGTCAAACAAAGGATTCTGACACTACATTCACCATTAGAAAAATGTCCCATCGATGTGCTTTAAAAGAAAAAATACCAAACATAAATGTGCAAACCGAAATACACAAAGACACACACACAGACAGAGACACAAAACATGTATGTTCATATATGTGCACAAGTCGCATGTGCAAACACACACACACACACACACACACACAATGCTAAAACTAAATGTGTCTTTGTGCAGTGACCTTTTTCGAATGCACTGTGTTTGTGTCCAGAGGATTATGTGCCCAGATGGCCATTGGACGAATAAAACTAACACCTGCTGAGACACGGCACTATCACATCCTCCAGAAAACCTGAAATTAACAACCAATATATACTAGGCAGTAATCAATGGACAATATAGGTGCTCACCTGTCTAAAGCCACATGGATATATGCATGGGTATATTATATCAATGCATTTACATGGATATAATATAACCCTCACAACCAAATAATATTAACTTTATATAAGTGGGGGGGCTTAAAACATTCCATACATCCTAACAGAGCACTTGCATATTTTCCGTTTTCCGTATTAGCCAAATTGACTAAATCAAATGTTATTTTTTATGCAATGTTATTTAAAACACTGCAGTATATCAATTATTGCTGTACAACCTTAAGAGACATGAAGACATACATACAGTGAAAACTGTAAAAAAAAACTGAGCCAACCGTCAGTTGTTTGAAAGTGAGTAAACAAGTCCTCCCATTTTTCCTCATCTTTCAAAAGTCGTTATTTTTGTTGTTAATTGAATCTCTCTGCAATGTTCATCATAACAAGTAAAAGCACGGATCAGTATGTTCCACAAGAGGAAAAACAACATATTTAAACCCATTACAATCCATTACCATGATATTCCGTCTGCAGCAGACCTATTTTTTGCAAACAAACAGGGCTCAACTTTAACCCCCCTCTAGGTCCATCTCTCTCTCAGGCTCGGTCATGACCATGACTCAGAACAAGCACATAGACGAGTCCCATACCCTTCACTTTTATGTTTTTGTTTTTTTGCTAGCTTTTTTATTTCTACTTCCGCTGCTCAACTCTTTCCCACTTCGGGCCTTCTACGAGATCTTCTAAGAGTTCTTGCACTCTTCTTCCAATCTCGGCCCTCCCCTGTCTCAAACCCTGACTTCAAAACATAGGCCCTACCCACAAGGTGCTGTAAGTAAAAAATGATCCGCTCGTTCACCGTTCACACGCAAATAACTGTTTTGTGAAGGAAACTGTTGCTGTTGGTCTCCTGCCATCCGCCACTGAAATAATAGCATCGGCACTGATTAAATAGAGCGAGCGTCGCCACACTGTCTGTCACGCATATGAGACACAACGTGCCACCATGCTACATGCTACATTTGTTAGCTCTTTTCTCGACATTGCGTATCGTCTCCTAAGGGAGGAACTGCCGCCGTTGTTCCATGAACCGATTAGAAAGAGCACTTAGCTAGCAATAATGAAGGCAATAAGCGGGCAAAAGTGGGCTTTGTCCGTGTGGTAAAGTCGTTCTATTTTTATACAAGGGGGAAGGTTATCTAGAGCCGGGGCCCGTAGCTGGACTGCCGTGACCCCACATAAAGCTGCTGCTCCCTGGCCCCTCTGGTCACCGCCACATTACATCCTGTGTTGCTGCTGTGCAGAAATCAATTGGCACACTTAAGCGCAGCTTTGTGTGAAGGAGACAAGCTAATTCTCACCCAAGACGCGCCGCGGTGGGAGGTTAATGTGATGTGCACAAGGTCAGCGGCGCTGGCGGAGGTAACTTTGTCTTGCCTCGCCACTCGGCGGCCACTCAGTTTGCCCCTTTTGCACTTGAAACATGGGCAGCCCGCGGGATAACAGTGTGGACCACGTGCAAGGACAACGAGACCCACCGATTTGGTGGGTCTAAGGAGTGAAAAAAACAAAAAAAAGCAGGTTGCTCTAAGGTTTTGTGGAGGAGCCAGTCGATGGTACAGCAAGGGGGTGTCTATGAAAATGTAAATATGGAAATAAAAACACGCTGAAACATAAGCCCTGCAGTTTCATCCCACTCTCTCTCTCTCTCGCTCTCTCTCTTTCTGCGTCTCTCTCTTTCTGCATCTCTCTCTTTCTGCATCTCTCTCTTTCTGCATCTCTCTCTCTCTCACACACACACACACACACACACACACACACACACACACACACACACACACACACACACACACACACACACACACACACACACACACACACACACACACACACACACACACACACACACACACACACACACACACACACACACACACACACACACACACACACACACACACACACACACACACACACACACACACACACACACACACACACACACACACACAAGAACATACAGTATACATGGAGTCATCTCCTTCTCTCATTTTGCCCTCTGGATGTAGGAGATTTTAAAACAGTCCCATGATATCAGTGTCATTTGGAAAAAGGGTCTTAAATACAAATTTGAATGTAGGCCAATGAGTGGGCAGCCTGGAATCCAATTAGCCATAATAAAAGCAATCTCTGGGAAAATGCAAAAGCAACCTTTTTTTTTTTTACAAAATAATGGTACATGCTTTAAACCCTGCCAGCTATATATATATATATATATATATATATATATATATATATATATATATATATATATATATATATATATATATATATATATATATATATATATATATATACACACATATATATATATTATCAAAATATATATTTAGACCTATATATATATTTAGAAATATAAATAATTACACATATATAAATCGAAATCTGGAGGATTGAATCCTGCATTTAAGATATCCTAGTATAAGGAGCAGTGGGCAGCTATTGTGTATATACAGCACCCGGAGAGCAGTGTAGGGGTCTGGTGCCTTGCTCAAGGGCACTTCGGCAGTGCCCAGGTGTTTTTCGGGGGACTTGAACCGGTGACCTTATGGTTCCCAAGCCAAATCCCAACAGACTATTTATGTTATATGTTATATGTATATTATATGTATATATTAAAAAAATGTCTACACAATTTCTATACAACTTCTAACTATGTCTATAACTCAACTATATGTTGTATATACCATCTTTACACTTTTTAGTACTTTGCAGTACATTAAAACACATCGGAATCACAATGCCTGACCGAGCACACTCTCTCTCTCTCTCTCTCTCTCTCTCTCTCTCTCTCTCTCTCTCTCTCTCTCTCTCTCTCTCTCTCTCTCTCTCTCTCTCTCTCTCTCTCTCTCTCTCTCTCTCTCTCCTCTCTCTCTCTCTCTCTCTCTCTCTCTCTCTCTCCTCTCTCTCTCTCTCTCTCTCTCTCTCTCTCTCTCTCTCTCTCTCTCTCTCTCTCTCTCTCTCTCTCTCTCTCTCTCTCTCTCTCTCTCTCTCTCTCTCTCTCTCTCTCTCTCTCTCCTCTCTCTCTCTCTCTCTCTCTCTCTCTCTCTCTCTCTCTCTCTCTCTCTCTCTCTCTCTCTCTCTCTCTCTCTCTCTCTCTCAGCCTCATACTGCAGTGAGATGCAAGGTAGTCGGAGTGTGGAATAAAATATGATCCGAGTGCAGTGAAATTTTTTATTTAGGTCCCCTACATTTCTCTATAAAGTCAGTGTTCACACCAGGGCTGCCTGGCCCTCTCAAGAGTGCAGGTATTTGCTCAAGGGTCCCTGTGCAGGGCAGGGCTCATTTACATAAATGTAAATCTCTCTCTCTCTCTCTCTCTCATTGATGTGATGACATTGACTGATGACATATACATACCCATTGACATCATTTATTAAGTGGAACACTTAATAAATGTTACATTCAACAATATTACTGAGCGGGACCCTCTAACATTGCCACGTCCCTCTAACATTGCCACGTCCCCTCTCTAATTACTCACTCAGCTTTCCATGTCAACTTGTACTCTTTTGCATCTCTTTCCAATGTCATCTCATGCTTCATCCAAGTCTAGTGAGTGAGTTAGGACAAGTTGCAACACATTTAGACAAACACAAGCATGTCATCATGCAAAGAAGGTAAGCATGGGTCAGTATCCAAAATCACTAGCCCATAGAGCCAGACATTGTTTGCCTACTTTCATCACTACATTCTCTTCTGCCTAAACTATATGTTCTCTACTGGAGTTAACTGTGTCTCATTCTACAGGTAAACCTACAAAGTGATCATTTACATTTACATTCCACTCATCCAATGAAGGTAAAAGTATCGAAAAAGCAATTACAGCGCTATATTGTAAATTGCGCAACGTCCGCCTGAGGTTGGTGCTGCAAACCCTCCGATTTGTCCCAGCAAAATTCTCTTGATTTGTAATCATCACACGCTTTGAGTCTATTGACACTTACTGCTGTCCCATGTCAAACTAACCCCAGATATGCTGTGAAAACATTCACCCCAATCTCATAAACAACACAGATACGCACGGCTTCTCTCAGCGCTTCTGCTACTGGGCTCACTTGAATGTTTTCCCCTCTAATCAGAAAGCCTGATGACCTTACGTCCATCTCATCTACTCCCTGGGCAAAAGGGGAGTGGAGGAGAACGAGTCCTTCAGTGTCCATCCCTATCTCTGGGAATAGATCAGAGATACCTCACGCAAAGTCATATAGTTCACTTACTGCTTTACACGCATGCACAAACGCACGCACGCACACACACACACACACACACACACACAGGCTGCTGCGTTTCTCACCGTTGACACTGTTTTGCGACACTGACGCTGTGTTTAACAGCACATATTACAATCTTTAAGCGGTAACAGCTATACCAGCTTTTGCCCTTCATTTTAACTAAGTCGCTGAAAGGCTGCAGGCTGCCGTGCTGTGACATTGTTGTTAGGTTTGTGTTGTTGACCAACTTCTGGTTAAGATACCGAAGATATCTGATAATTATTGTTGCTGTCCATAACAATGATGAAGTGGGGTGAAGTAATGCGCACCTGCATGCTGTGTCCTCTTTAAAGGAGAGGACGTTATGTGGCTATATAGATGACCTCTCCCAGGACACACACACACACACACACACACACACACACACACACACACACACACACACACACACACACACACACACACACACACACACACACACACACACACACACACACACACATACACATACACATACACATACACACACACACACACACACACACACACACACACACACACACACACACACACACACACACACACACACACACAGGGAGGTGGTGTCATGTGTGTTGTGTTCCTCTCACGTGACCCGCCTCCTGCGGATGAACAGTCTTCCGGGTGGAGGAGAGGTGTCAGATTTTATCCACCTCCATCACTACCACCACCACCACCACCACCACGAGCAACGCCACCCAAAAACCACACCACACCACCCCCACTACCACCTCACCAACACCAATACAAGCCCCCAACCTCACCTCCCACAACACCATATCCTCAAACACAACCCCATCACCACCAGCTATTTCTTCCTGGGGGAACACCTTTCCGACATTACACCACCTGCAGCCGAGGCAGACAGAGGACTTCCAGATACATACCTACATATCTGGCTATGTCTAGGTGTGCCCAGATATACCCAACTTAAAACATAACTAAAACAGCAGCAAAAACCACCACAAGGTGTACTGTACGATGGAGGGACCGGTGACAGGAGTGTCCAGGGGTTTGTATCATTACCACTCTTACCAGGATGAGAAGAAGTTCTTACTTCCGCGTACGCCAATGTCATAACATGCTGGAAAACCTTCTGAACACAAAGTTTTATGCAATCCCTTTGGTGGGAATGTGCTTGTTTATTTTCCGACATGAAGATATGAATGGAACATGGTAGGGTTGTTTTTTTTTATATGGCTACTGAGGATTTTGCTCTGGCTCCCAAGTTCACAATATGACTATTTTAAGCCAGTAAGCCCGGCGATGGCAGGCGTCGAGGACTGAAGTTGTGAATGAAAACCAAATGTTTGCTGTGCAAAGTTGGTTTTCACATCCCACATAAATTCAACATTTGAAAAGCTTCTAATCTACAGTTCTTAGTGTCCATGTTGCTTGAAGCCAAACATGAACAAATGCATTGGCTGACATTGGATTAGAGTGTGTAAACAATGAATATATGTAAAGACGTATCCATAACATGGAGGATATAAGCTTCTTCTCCACACAGGAAAAGGCCCAGGGCATGCATATTCTCGATCATGCAAAACGTATAAATTGTCTCTCTCTATGTATATACTTTTCTCTCTCTCTCTCTGTCTCTGTCTCTCTTGATGAATAGAGTATTATAGATTTAGAATGCTATAGATAGTAGAGAGAATTATAGTATAGTATAAGAGTTCAAGATTTCCTGAAGTCGTGGTTCTCAAACCCATAGACACATGCGCTTGGCATCCTCTCTCCACACACACACACACACACACACACACACACACACACACACACACACACACACACACACACACACACACACAACACACACACACACACACACACACACACACACACACACACACACACACACACACACACACACACACACACACACACACACACACACACACACACACACACACACACACACACACACACCACACACACACACACACACACACACACACACACACACACACACACACACACACACACACACACACACACACACACACACACACACACACACACACACACACACACACACACACACACACACACACACTATCTGAGACTGGGAAATCGTAACAGCAGCATTAATTAGGTGACTGAGGTCGCTGCCAAATCGGCATCTTGCTGGATTTGGCGTCCGCAAGATGCTTGTATAATTTTTTTTTTATTTCACACACACTGCTGCTGCTATGTTCGACGCACATGTACTTAATTATCGCTTATTTGGTCTCCTACTGTACCACTCAAATATGACTTGGCTACGTTTATTTCACACAAAGGATTTACAGTCCTAACCACTAGGACAAGGTGGGCGTGATCAACGTTGTGGTTATTTAGTTGTTGTTGTTGTCCTCAGTGGGACAAGGAAAATAGAAATGGTATTATTACAGGACAGACCTGTCCTCTTGACAGACAGACCTGTCCTCTTGATAGACAGACGGCAAGTTGAGGCTGTCTAGAGGCTACAGCATTCAAGGCTCTGCCACCGTCTCAAACCATCAAGGCTATTCTCGTCCAAGCGGCAGCCATGACGGCCTGCTGTTTGCGAAGCCTTGCCGGAAGCAAGTAAAATGTAGTTCTTCGAGGAAGGTAGTTCACTGGTTGGACCCGCCAATGGGAGTCAATGGGAATTTTTTTTTATAATTCTTGTAATACTAAGCACTTTTTACTTTCTTGTTTCTGTACGGATCTCAGGCTGGTTCATCTACATATTGGGCATTTTAAGAGGTTCCATTTGACTGTTTAATTTCAGTTGTTGAGGACTGACTATAAATTAGTTTTGAGAACTGTAGCTCCATAACGGTTGAGTGTTAACCAATTCTTTACAGTCACTCAGGTCCAGTCACTCCACAGAATCCACCCTCTGGCCTATAGCTATAGAATTGATAAAATATAGTATGATACATTGCCCTTTTGTAATATAATATATAAAGTACAAATATATGATGAATTATCCTAAAATAATATATCTACAATGCATCCATATGATTATTTGATATGATATTCTTCTAAACTAACATATGATAAAAGTTTGGTTTCACTTTCAGACCCGTACGCATTGAAAGGATGGCAAAATAACCACACTCTTTGGCCAGATTTGATCTTCGGTGATATTTACACCTGACGGACACACCAGGGAACAGACACAAAGGAGTCTCTCAAGGCTTTACAATCACTGTTAGCTTATCAGTTTTTCCTTAGTGTCACGTTAAACTGCTATTTAACCGTTATCTTATGCTAAATGCACTTTATCAAGAGTTTTTGAACGTTTTAACACCAATAACTGAGATAATTAGTACCAAAACATTGAATAAAGCCAACTGGAATGTAAGCATTACATTGTACTTTCCATTGTAATACAATTCTTAAATCGTGGATGTATACCGCAGAGTCGCAAGCGACCTGAAGGCTCACAGTTCTTTCTATCAATTGCATTTTTCCAGGCTTCTCTCGCTTTGGATTATTCTGGAATCCTCGGGAAACGTATACTAGAACCCTTTTGGTTGCACCGATTTGTGCAACTAATAACACAACAACTTGCCGGCATTATGCCTAAAACAACAATCACAGTCATTTGTGTGTAAAGTTCAGGTCACGGGTCGCTTTTTGCCAACCACAACAAATAAAAACACACGTGACTTTGACTGTGACGTCATGAGAAACATCACTATAGTATCGTATTTGAATGATTAGTATTACGACCTGTTTTATCAGCACGTTTTCCTCTGAAATGCTCAGATTCCATAAAAAATAGAAAATGACTCTTTCTTCCTTCCATTTTTTTGTGGTTCCAAATGTGTTCCTTCTTCTATTCCTTATCCTTTAAATACACACTTGACTACCACTCACTCGCACGGCCTATTTTCTAAAGGGCACAGTTACTGTAATTTGTATGAAATTGATACAAATGCCTCCTTTATTTTGATTCAAAGCATTTGTGATATTCTAGAAGGGCAAGACATTCCTACCCCTGGTCAGAGTGCATATCCCAGAGCACCCGATACGCACAAGTCAATTATCTCAATCAGCGTGTTGCTAGAAAAATATTTGTACTTGTGTGTGTTTACAGGGAATATATATTTAGCAGTATTTTATTTTAACAGATTCCAAGTATTAGTTAGCAGTGCAGGACTACAAATGTACAAAACAAAACCGTTTTTCTCTTCAGAGAAAAATGATTCTAAAAACACTGGATCAGCCCTGTTGACACTGAGCGTTGTGTGTGTGCGTGTGCGTGTGTGAGTGTGTGTGTACCTTGAGTGTGCGCACGTGGATTTTTGAAGAAGCCGGGTTAGAGTGTAGTTGCTGTTGGCAAAGAATTACAAGAGAGAATTGCTGAGGACTCTGCCTGATTTCTGGGGCACATTAATAACTATTATGCATTATCTGCACACACACACACACACACACACACACACACACACACACACACACACACACACACACACACACACACACACACACACACACACACACACACACACACACACACACACACACACCACACACACACACACACACACACACACACACACACACACACACACACACACACACACACACACACACACACACACACACACACACACACACACACACACACACATTTTATCCAAAACGATGAAGAATTCAGATTTCATTAAAAGGAGAAGGTAGAAAGGTACGGAAGCAATTATTGCACTTACATGTGAACATAACAAACAAGACTAATAAAAACTGATAAATTCATTATTTTGGCAGATCTAAAGACATCAAACCTTTCACGTTAAACATACTTGGTATGTTTTACAGTATTCAGCCATAAATCAAACCAGCAACAACTGACTACTATTCACTTATATTTATATATATATATTTATTTACTTATATTACTATTGATTACTATTCAACAGTAATATAAATATAAAAATACATCAACAGAAGCTACACAAGCACATCTTCTTGAAAACCCTCTTCATCAAATAATCGTACATACATGTGCGGCATTGTTGTTTATGGGAAAAAAATATTAGTGTCATTATTTTATTCATTATATTTATCTTTATTTTAAATTAACTGGTTAGGGAATGTTTATTGTAGCCCCTCCCCTTTGTGACCCTTTTCCTGTCCGTGTTGACCTTTAAACTTTGCTCTCCCCTCACCTCTACCTCTTTCTTGGGATGTGTGTGAGGGCCCAGTTTACCACTGTGATTTATTAATTCATTATTTTATGTCTTATTATTATTATTATTATTATGTATTATTATTATTTTATGTATGTATTTTATGTGTTTTAAATGTCTTGTAATCATTATAAATCATTATAATCATTGGGTAATTTGTATGTAGGAGCTTATTTAAACGTGTCCTGGCGGAGTTGTATTTATTTTATCATTGGAAGATGAAAATACACAATATATACGGAAGCAAAACAAGTTGTTGGACTAGTTACAACCCATACTGCGGGAGGGAATGGGGAGTAAGCATTCCATTGTACTTGTTGCAAATGGCAAATGCAAATCTTGTAACTTGTATCTTGAACAGTATACACCAGTCCAAGCAGTTATCAGCCCCAGCCCCAGTCCCCAAACAACCACCAGAACTTCTCCCGCCAGCCCCAGAAGTTCACCCGCAAGCCCCAGAACTACTCCTGCCGGCCACAGAGCTATTACCACCAGCCCGGAAGCAACTCCCAGCCTAGTCCCCCCTGTTTGTGGTGACGGTAGTCACATGACTAGTTCACACTGTATGCTTTATGGACTTTGTCTCCTACATCAAACACCTAGGCACTTTAGGAATGCATGCCCTTTGACCTCTCAGCCCCCAGTTGTGTCAGCATGATCCCTATCGGATGCAGCTTTAAACTAAAGAGCCTGTATGATGAGAGGGGTAGCAGGGTCATTAGTGATTTCACCCTTGGTAAAGAGCAGAATATTGAATCTGTTTATGCTCAGACCTGTGATGCATTCCCTGGAGATAAGTGATGCATTCAAAAGGATCCCAGAGAGTAGACGGGGCAAATGAAGCGGGGAGTGTAAGCTCAGAGATGTAAATGTCCTTCCCTGTCCCCAGCCAGTGCCAATCATGTCGTCGTCATTGGCTGTGATGGTCTCTCCATACAACCTAAGTTCATCTACGAGCTAGACATTGAGGTGTGCGGCTTTAAGTTCATTGATCCTAGCTTTGTTCCAGCACAAAGAGATGAGCATATTATAGGGGAAGCAATGTGTTCAGACCCATCATCCAGAGAATGAAATCTACTGACAACTATTGGGACCTTGTCTCTTCAAGTAACTCTAACCCTGATTGTGAGCAGTTTGTTCAGCTGCTGAGCTGTATTTCCCGGTGGTGGTGGTGCCCAGAACGGCCAGACGTTGTGGGGACCATGCAACTGAGGCCGGCTGTCACTCTCTTTCTAAAGCATGAGTATGTGGTATGGGGGAAGTTGCCGAGCGGGGCCCATATCTCGTTCACAAGTTCACAGCCTTCACAACACCCTTGGGCCTTGTTGAATATAATCGGCTACCCCAAGGCCTGTGCAACAGTCCGGCGTCCTTCATACGCATGATGCTAAGCATCTTCAGCGACTTGAATTTCTCCAGCCTGCTCTGTTAACCTGCTGGTGTTTGCTCTGTCAGAGGAGGAGGCAATAAGGCAGCTGGAAGTTACCAGACTTAGAGCTAACCACCTCAAGCTCTCTCAAAATAAATTAAATTTCTTACAGACATGTAATTGATGCCAGTGGAGTCTCTGTCGACCAGGATAAGGTCACTATCATCTCTGGAGATGATCCTCAAAGAGTGGATTTGATGGATGATGATGGCGGCACACATTCACAGAAGAAGGTTAGATCCTTTCTTGGGATGGTGCTAAACTATCAGCATTTTATCTCTAGCTGCTTGACTATTGTAAAGCCGCTCTTTGCCTTGACAGGAGTACAGATGCGAAGGGCCATTTATCCTCTTTACCTATGCATCTCTGGATGGTCTTGGTGCAGTGTTGTCCCGCTGGCTAAGACCGAGCCCGCCCCACAGCATCCCCACAGAGTCAAGTAAGATACCCTGCTCACAGGCTTGAATTTCTCGCTTTGAAATGGGCGGTGTGACAAATTCAGCCACTGGCTGGGGAGTCACACGTGTACACTCTGAACTGACAACAATCTCACATATATCATGACTAAACCAAAGAGGTTACAACATGGGTGAACAGCGCTATTTATCTCAATTGTCACCGTACTCCTTCGAGATCAAACATGTCCCAGGGCGACTGAATATGGTGGCTGATGCCCTCAGCAGGACTTTATTTGCCTGACCTCTGGGCCAGCGTCATCTATCAGAGCACTTTTCAAAATTGCTGGAACAAGTCTGCAGCATCAATGACAGTAGTGTCCAAGACACATTCCCTGTGACATGCCTGCCTCAGTCAGCCAAGAACCTCTCTGTGTGTGTTACTGGAGACATGTCCGACAAGGATGTGTCATCCCTCCTCTCTTCCTGTGGCGACTGGGACTTTGGCCTAACACAGAGGGCTGTTTCTTTGGCTGGTCACCTTAGCCGATTGGTTCATCCTGGCCAAAATCTGTTCTCCTCACTTTCATTGGCCGACCTGCAGAGCCACCAGAGACAAGATCTGACTATCATCAGAGTATTACACTTTCTTGAGAGTAAGCGGAGGCCTTTAAGGCATGAGCGGAACAAGTAGAGCCAGATGGTACTGTGCATTACAACCTCAGCTCCACTGGAACTGGTATGCATCGACTTTTGGTCTGCTTAGGACAGTAACAACAAATCTGTGGATGTCCTTGTGATCACCAACCAATTCACAAAGTTAGCACATGCCTTCTCTTGTCAAGACCAAACTGCAAAAAAAGTTGCAAGAAGCTGTGGGACAACTTTTTCTGTGTCTATTAATGCCCATAACGCCTTCATTCTAACCAAAGAGCTAACTTTGAAAGCAAATTGATTGCCGAGCTCCTGGAGTTGGCTGGGGTCTGAAAATCTCGGACCTACCCTTAACATCCAATGGGGAATGGTGGCACCGAGCGGTTTAACCACACCCTGGGTAACATGTGGGTAACATGTTGGTCAAGGTCCAAGCACAGATGGCCTCAGATAGTTTAAACAATGACATTTGCAACTGCACACAGCACCAGACGACTGGCACCTTTTTATCAGATTTTGTGGTGTATTCATATTTTTGTATTAACATTTTAGAAGGGTGAATGTAGCATTGTTGTTTCTGTACATATAATTACACAAAACATATTTGTATAATTATTTTTTATTTTATTTATTGTATTTATCTTTATTTTATATTAACTTAACGTCGGTCACGACGTCTTTCAAAGACAGCATGCAGTCTCTTCCACTGATTCAGAATCTGTGATGGGTTTATTTTTTCCACCAAGAATCCATGCACCACAGAGGGAGGCCATGGCAGTCCTCTTTTGTTCCCAACAAGCGCATTACAGCTACCCTCTGTTGGTCATTCACAGAGAGGCTCTGCACTTTGATTCGACAAGCATCTGAACCCATTGGATGTGTTCGATTGAAGTTTGAGCACTACGCCATGCAGTGCCCTCTCACAGTGTATTATTTTGTTACTGCGAAAAAGCCTTGTTGCAAATCAAACACATGGGCATATTACTAAATAGATAATTCACAGTTCACACTCCTCATTGAATTGTCTATTTTCACTGTCTACCTTTGGCTTTTTACCAATGTGGAAAACAACATTTTAGCTCTCAAAAGGAGACAACAGAGGTTGGTGCAGAGAGCGTGCAGGGTCACTGGCCGGTCGAAGGGGGCGGGACAAAGTGGATAAAACGGTTTCCTATTGGAGGAAAATTAACTGGCCCTCTTTCTTCCTCAGAAGTTGAAATTGATTCCAATTGTTTATATTTGAATAATTTGTGGGCCGGATCATTTCAATCCGTCGGCCCGCAGGCCGCCAGTTGAGTTGCCCTGCCCTAGCCGCTACACTATCCTGCCCCACACACACAAACACACATGTTTTAAAAGGTGCAGCATGTGTGGGTGTGTGTGGGACTTGAGCCCCTGGGGAGTGGTGGTCCGCAGAGCTCCAGTAGCAAGGTGCTCTGCAGCGGGCCGCGAAGGGATAGGGAGACCTCTTCACCTGTACTCATGAAAACCACAGGGTGTGACCGTGTAATGTAGAGGGAGTCATCAACTCACTCACACACACACACACACGCACACACACACATACATACAGGCATGTGCACACATACACCCATGCTGGCAAAGGCCCACACACACACACACCGACAGCATACACATACACACACATACAGCATGCATACACCAGCCCGTGCACGCACACACACCACACATGCACACACACAGACCTGACCTACTTGCCTTTAAAGCCAAACAATTAACATTTTTTTCAATAGTTTTCTTAATGGAATCCATTTCCAGTTCCCTTCCACAGGCGGTCATGCCAGGCAAACAGTGGGCTACAAGCATAAGCAGTTTGGCATGAACACTTGAACCAACCCCAGTTAAACATGAATAATCAGGGCATGCCGTGTTCGCTCGGTCAAGCACGTCAGAATGCAAGCGCGCAAAACAACAGCGCAGGGGCACAGGGCGACAACAGTATGCTTCCCGGTGTGTTCTCAGCCATTCAGTCTTTCCAAACATGACAAAAAATAGGTTAATTGCTCTAAAATGAACAATGTTCCCGTCAATAAATTTGTGTTGTGCTGTGCGCATATTTTAGTTTTACGCATTCATTTTTTTACGCTATATATACCCATTGTTGCCATGCCGTGGAGGCATTGTCAGGTTCGATAGTCAATGGGAATTACATTCTGAAATTGAAAATGATTAGTAAAGTACTTCTTCTGCTGCTGCTGGCCACAATGCCTACCTCTGCTGTCTCGCTAAGTGTTTGGTGCGCGAAAAATGGGAAAACTGACAAATTACCTATTTCCCTACCACTGTATGAAAACAGAAAGAAAGAAGCAGGCTGTGGCTGTGGGTCTCAGGCCCAGGTTGGCTAAGGAGCTGGGTGAGGGAGGGAGCTGGGTGAGGGAAGGCCTGGGCCTCCTTCAGGGGCAGGTAACAGAGGGCAACAAGGCAGCGCTCTGCCAGGGCCGAGGCTGAGCCGCAGAAAATTTGGCCCGCCGTCACCTGACAGCGTTTCAGGAAGAGCTTGGAGGGAGCAGGACAATACGACCATTCAAATTCCCAGAAGCTCTGGCAAAGTAGATACAGTTTTAGTTTCAGTAGGCCGAGCATGTGAGCTCATGCTAATGTTGTTGTTGTGGTGTGTGTGTGTGTGTGTGTGTGTGTGTGTGTGTGTGTGTGTGTGTGTGTGTGTGTGTGTGTGTGGTGTGTGTGTGTGTGTGTGTGTGTGTGTGTGTGTGTGTGTGTGTGTGTGTGTGTGTGTGTGTGTGTGTGTGTGTGTGTGTGTGTGTGTGTGTGTGTGTGTGTGTGTGAAGCATCAATGAATTAATTACCCAATGTCATGGTTAATGAATGTTTTCTATTATTTATTCATCATTCGTATTATATTAAGGCCTAGTAGTTTAAGTAGTAGTAGTAGTATTAGTAGTTGTATTGACAGTTGGACGTAGTTGGAACAGTTATATAAATAAATCGATCCTACAATTGTATCGTGGCATCTGTTATTTTAACAAAGCAATAAAAGTACAAACACATCGACTTTACCTCATATGATAATCGACACCCTGTGATGGTTATGTATTCATAATAATAATAATAATAATAATGACCTTATGCCAAGCATCATCTGTGCGGGTTATGCCAACCCTCACAGCTCACAGCTGCTTGCTCACAGAATGACACAATGTACGACAGTATTCTACAGACCTCCAGCGTTTTGAAATCCTTTAGATTTAGACGCTGCTTCAAGAAATGATCCCCTGTACCTCAGGTGTGCTCTGCTTATAGCATCAGGAGGTTCATACCACGAGAACCAAGAGAAACCAATGATCTTACGCTGGATCGGCAATATTGTCAGTTTGTTAATTTCTAGAATAATTTGGGAGTGGCACAAGCCATCCCAATTGGAGATGTTCTCCTCCTTCCTCAACCCCACCTCTTCACCGCTCCTAATACTAGGATGGGTTAAATGCAGAGAAACAAATTCCACTGTGTGTGTGTGTGTGTGTGTGTGTACATGTATGTCCCCAATAAAGAGGATTCAATCCTCCTGATTTAGATTCAGATGTCACCCTGCCTCATGAGGCTAAGTACTTCCTCTCCTCAAAGCCCCCCCCCTGTCCAGCAGCCACCACCAATCACACCTCTCTGTCACGATTGTTGTTGTTGTCGTGTTGTGTGTCTTTTCTGTCGGGAAGGAACTCACAATGTACTGGGGTGTGTGGGGGGGGGTGGCACGGGGTGGGCCCAGCGTGCCACCGGCGGAGGGATTTAATCAGGTATTAGCATCCAGCCGCGTCTGAATTAATCACAGAATTTCCATCCATTCATTTGGTGCAGGAACATACAATTAAATCATTATCGGTGTTCTCTCAGGAGTATGCCTTTTGGTCCATCTGCGGAACATTGAGCGTTGGCTGGTGTCCAGCGGCACCCAGGCATTCTCCCTTTCCCTGGGCAGAGCGGAGTCTACGGTGCCCGGACCCACACATAGGAGAGGGAGCAACAGGCTCCCAGCCAAGAGAAGAAAGACTAAAAACAATTAGATCAACCGCCGAGAATAAATCTGGCGAGGAGGTAATAATATAGGAGGGGGATATGGGAAGAAAAGCAAAGAAAATTAGAAGGAAGTCATTAGGGGGGTTTAGAGAAACACCCAACAGTTTTGGTTGAATTGGAAGAAAAATGTGTTTGTCAAGTGTGGTGGTGGGGGAGGACATTAAGACAGTCTTCACTGGAGGTCATTGGGTTTATATTTTGCAAATAATATAATAGAAAAAGCTTAAACCGGATTTACCCCCCCAAAAAAAGGGAGAATTCTGAAAAGTGAAGCGATTCATTTCAGGATCGCCTCGGGATAACTTGACTTTGGTTCAAAGAGATTTGGACTTTTTTTCCCTCCAAAGAATTTGGATGGAAAGCAATCATAATACATTACGCAGATGTGGGCCTTTCATTCCCGCATAACAATGTAGCAATCTCATTTAGGTAATATGCATACAGCACTGTACTTTAGTACTTCATAATAGATTTAGAGTTCATCTTAAATCAATTTGTATTGCGTTCGACTGTTTGTGGACCAAGGTCCAAGTGTGTCTGAACCCACCCCTGCATTTTACAGGCAAAATTGTCAACAGTTGCCTGTTGACTATTCCCAAACTTAAATCAATCCAAGAAAGAGATAGAAATCTACTGTGATGCCCTTTTAATACAAAATAAAAACAAGGAAATTAAGACAACCGCACCAGAGGGGTTTTTGTTCTTCCGCAACGCGCCGTCACGGCAACAATCGGTGCACCATTGTGACAGATTAATTTAAGTTATTTTCAGTTAAGTTATTTTATTGCTTTAACCCATTTTAAAGAACATTTTTAAGAAATTCTTTAATTTCAAAGACAAAACGAAGAAATTACTAAAACGGACGGAAATTAATCCTGTGAGTTCAAACAAGCCAATGTTTTTAGAAAATGAAGGTATGCTACCTAGACGTGAGTGTACAAAGGGGTTTTATACCTTAGCTTAGACTCTGAGAATATGTTTTAAGATGTGCTTTATTAATTCCAGATGTAAATTTGGGACTGTAACCTCTTCAAGCACACACCCCAGTTCATCCTCCTGGTGTGGACTACAGATAGCTGTGGAAAGCAAATGCATGTCGAAGCTTGATCAAACAAATTAAAACGCAAACATAGCCTGACCTAGAAAATGTTAAACACGTCACAAATTGCTGCACACAACATTTATATTGTTTTTAGTACCACAGAAAGACGGTGGTACTAAACTACAAAAATAACTAGGTTGCAGGTAGACGGGGAAGATTTATCAACGGCTCCTACAACTATATAATATTAGCCATCCTAATCATATACAAATCTCATATTCTTATAGACAAGTAGTCTAGTAAGTGTTTAACCATTATTATCCATGCTTAATTCCAAAAAATGTTGTATGGGGGAGGGGTCAAACTAATCCGAGTGAATATCTTGCGAGCCACTGGGGCGATTTTTAACCCACAGCATCAAAGAGAAGAGATGTCCCCACGGAAAGACACCCAACAAGCATCAAACTTGCACAGCATTTTATAAAGCATTTCTACCACATTCACACATTCATACACAGCGGTGTCAACCGTGCAAGGAGACAGCCAGCTCGTCAGGAGCAGTTAGGGTTAGGTGTCTTGCTCAGGGACGCCGCAACACTTAGGTTGGAGGAGCCAGGGATCGCACCGGCGACCATCCGGTTGTAAGACAATCGGCTCTACCTCCTGAGGTACTGCCACTCCCATTCTGACTAACTAGATAATAATAGACATGGTCATCGTCATGGAGGTAAGGTATCCCCCCCATACGTGGGGTCGACCTCATCTGTGACTGTTATCAGAAGATGCTGTAACCAAATCGCCAGCGTGACGTCAGTGTTGACCTATTTTCTAAAGAAATGACGCAGGTCCAGAGGGCCACATCTTCCTTAAGTAATGTTCTCCAAGGCTATAATAATGCAACTTTTTAAAATGAAGATCACTGTACAAAAGCCCATGTGAATATACACAACAGGTAGGTAATCACATGCCACACTTAAACACTGTGTGTGTGTGTGTGTGTGTGTGTGTGTGTGTGTGTGTGTGTGTGTGTGTGTGTGTGTGTGTGTGTGTGTGTGTGTGTGTGTGTGTGTGTGTGTGTGTGTGTGTGTGTGTGTGTGTGTGTGTGTGTGTGTGTGTGTGTGTGTGTGTGTGTGTGTGTGTGTGTGTGCGTGTATGTGTGTGTGTGTAGCGATGCTGTACACTACTAATGCCGCCAGGATTAAATCATGGGCGGTGCCAAGGTAATTGTGAATTAAGCAAATTACTTAAAAGTGAGATAGTGATTGTATTGATTTAGTCATGACAATAGCCTAAAGTAATCATGATTGTTATGATGATAACAGACTGCTGAGGGATCCTCTCCTCCATTAATCAAATGAAGGCTATGAATAACAAAACCAGAAACTATATACACTGCAGCTATATCACTACAGTACCGGACTACTGTACCAGATAACTGTATCACACTAATGTACCAGGTTACTGTACCAGACTTCTGTACCAGACTACTGTACCAGATAACTGTATCAGACTAATGTACCAGGTTACTGTACCAGACAACTTCACCACTTCATGTCATCTGCTCTGACAGTAAGACTAAGCTGGATCTCATTAGGACCAGGGTTGGCAGTGAATCTCCCAACGTTGCTTTAGCTGCTACCATATGGGCATCGTTTCTCTCTGGGTACTTCAAGCTTTGTTACACCTGACACATACAGACTGAGCCAGTGTGCACATCCTCTTAAACACACGGAAGACACCAGTCAACGATACACAACAAGACTAAGGACCAGCTTGTGTCTGTGAGTGCATGCAGCAGATAGCAATGCTGTACGCTACTAATGCCGCCAGGATTAAATCATGGGCGGTGCCAAGGTAATTGTAAATTAAGCAAATTACTTAAGAGTGAGATAGTGATTATATTGATTTAGTCATGACAATAGCCTAAAGTAATCATGACTGTTATGATGATAACAGACTGCTGAGGGATCCTCTCCTCCATTAATCAAATGAATAACAGAAATAAAAACAAACTACTTACACTGCAGCTATATCACTACAGTACCGGACTACTGTACCAGATAACTGTATCAGACTAATGTACCAGGTTACTGTACCAGACTAAAGAACCTGACAGCTGTACCAGACAACTGTATCGGACTACTGTACCAGGCAACTACAACAGGAGCCACCGGGGCACCCACTCCCAAAATTGTCAGCTGCTTCCGTTTCCTGGGACTACAGATCTCTGACCACCTGGCGTGGACGCACAACACGGAGGTCATGCTGAAGAAGGCACACCAGCGCTGCTATGCCCTGTGGTGCCTCAGGAGAAGCGGCATAGGCAAATAAACGTCTACCTTAGCACTGTAGAGAGCGTCCTGATGTGGCGTCACTGTGTGGTTCGGCAACACCACTACACAAGGACAAGAAAGACATCCAGAGGGGTGTGAGGACAGCGGAAAAGATCTTTGGGTGTGCACTTCCAATGCATTGAGGAGATACTTAGGACCTGATGTCGGAATAAGGTCATCTCCATCACAAAGGGCCTCAACCACCTGGGGAACCATCAGTGGTTGTGCAGCATCCATACAAGGACTACCAGGTTCAAGAACTGTTTTCTACTGAACTGCTAGGAGTGCTGCCACTATTATTACATTGTCATCCATATATATTACACTATCATACTTTTGCTGGACTTTCTGGACTAATTACAGTTACTGCATGGTTCTGCATTGTACTGTACTGTATTCAAGATGCTGCTGCACTACTGGCACTTTAAAATGCTTTTTAATGCTTTTTGCACAATTCAACATATTTATATATATCATCCATCAGTCACTTTAAGTCACTTTGACTTTTGTTATTTATACTGTGAACAGTATTGTTTAAGTATAGTGTTGTATAGTAAATGTATAGTACATAATCAATTAAATAGTGTTCAATTGTAGGAAATTTATATTGTGGGAGGGAATGGGGAGAAAGAATTTCATTGTACTTGTTGCATATAGCAAATATCTTGAATCTTGAACTATACCACTGTGCCGCTGTACTATACTGGGCCGCTGTACAGGGCTTATGTACTGGACCACTGTACAGGGCTAATGTACTGGGCCGCTGTACCAGGCCACTGTACTGGACCACTGTACCGAGCCACTGTACCAGACCACTGTATTGAGCCACTGTACCAGTCCACTGTACTCGACCACTGTTGGGGTTCACTGTACTAGGTCACTGTGCCAAGCCACTGTACTGGAAGTCTGTACTGGATCACTGTACCAAGCCACAGTATTGGACCACTGTATTGGACTACTGTACTGGGCCACTGTATTGGACCACTGTATTGGACCACTGTACTGGGCCACTGTACCGGGCCACTGTACTGGGCCACTGTATTGGACCACTGTATTGGACCACTGTACTGGGCCACTGTACCGGGCCACTGTACTGGGCCACTGTACCAGGCCACTGTACTGGATCACTGTACCAAGCCACTGTATTGGTCCACTGTATTGGACTACTGTACTGGGCCACTGTAATGAACCACTGTATTGGACCACTGTACAGGACCACTGTAATAGGCCACTGTACCAGAGCACTGTATTTCAACACTGTACCAGAAGCATTGCACCAGACTGAGCAGTGGACACAGCAGGTGCCTCTGCTGTGCTGTGTGGAGCTGTGATTGGCTCAGGCAGTGTATTGCATCTCATTGGTATGACAACTGGGAGCAGCAAACTTAACTTACTGTTACTTACTGTTCACTCTTGACTGTCCAATATATTTGTATGGAATGTGATGGAATGTGTTTTTATAGAAAACATCTGGCCCTTTTTACTGTATGTTTCCCATAGTAAACAAGTATGACAGAACTTTGTCTGTACATAGTGTCAATATTCTATTTAGCTATTTAACTGCATTTAACAATATGTATCTGTTTGTCATAGCCTAGTTTATGGCTGCCTCATTTACAATTGTTCATCTAGTTGATAATTGTAATAAAAAAAAACTAAAAACAATTGTCTCAAAGTTTCTGCTATCACTGTTATCCATCACCTCACTGTCTTTTAGCCGTTTGATTCAGGCTCCCCTCCCCAACAAAGGCAACTGTTTATTTAAATCAGTTTGGCAACACAAGAATGTAATCAATAATTCCTAACTCGTGATACTTCCCAATAATAGATCAGAAGATTCAGTGACAAATATATGTGTGTGTACATGTATTGCACAACTTCCAAGCTAGGCCTGATTATATAGAACAATACCATTTGTGTTGTTGTGCATACAGAGGTCCACTGATAAATATGAAACTTTTCCTTTCTGTGAAGATAAACAGGGCAGTGTGAGCAAAGATGGGGTTGTTGTGGTCACATGTTGCACTTGTACTGTAACAATGACCTGGACTACATTTACTAAGTTCCTGTTCCCCCGGCCAGTTTCACACTGGCTTCATCCCAAGCCCTGCTGTGGCTGTTGTTACGTTGCACTTCTCAAATACCCTTAGTTCCTCGCTCTCTTTTTTGTAGCTGCAGGCTACAAGCACTCCTCTTACCTTTGGGTATTCTCAAATATATTGACACAAAACTGAGCTTCAGTTTATATATACACACATATATATATACACATATGTATATACACATATGTATATACATATATGTATATACACATATGTATATACATATATATATACATATATATATATATATGTATATACATACATATATATATATATATATATATATATATATATATATATATATATATATATATATATATATATATACATATATATACCTTTGGGTATTCTCAAATATATTGACACAAAACTGAGCTTCAGTTTATATATACATACATATATATACATACATACATATATATACATATACATACATATATATATATATATATATATATATATATATATATATATATACATACATATATATACATATATATACTTATACATATTTAAATCAATGAATGAGACATACGTTGCCAAAATACGGTGACATACCTTGACATGCTGTCCCCGATGCATCCCTGGCCCAGGTAGCCTTCTCCCCTGGCTGACATCGCACCCTGGGCCATGCCTGGCCGGGATTTCCACGACTCCATTAACGCTGTCACGGGGGAAATTAGGCTCAACAAAGGATTGGACTGGTCCCTTACATCATTCCGCCCAAAAGACATTGTTCCTTGTGCTCCGACCTGGTAGTGGAATGACTGTCCACCAGAATTAACCCCAACAATGGCGGAGGGGGTCATACCGCTGTTTTCTTGGTAATAGCTCCCGTCAATGGACTCCTGCTTAACACCTTTAGACAGGACACTGGCGAGGAAACCTTCCGGTTCGTAGTTGCCATTCATGGAGGAGATGGGGGGTCCTAAAATACCGGAAAGACTGTATTCGTCTATGTTATTCCTCAGGGATAAATAGGTGGTCTCGGATCCGGGGAAGAGGCCCAGAGAGGGAGACTGCTCGTTGTACAGGGGCTGATTCATGCAGTCATCATCTTTGTTGGGCTCACTTTTTATCTGCGTGATGTAGGCCGTGCCGTTCCCACTGCACTTGGAGCTACCTAAGCACATGCTCCTTAAGTCAGTTCCGGGTTCGTTTTTAATGTACTTCACCATCCCCATGTGGTCTAAGCCCACGTTAAAAACCTCCCCGTCCATCATCTCCACCTTGGGGAACTCAAAGTTCTTGAAGTCCGGGTCTTTCAGACCAGCCCCTTCGGGGCTGTTGGTGTCATTCTGCACCACACCGAGGCCACTGGCGGGACTGGACACGGGGAACGCCCCGAAGGAGAGGTTCCGCGGGCTGCTTGTCGCCATGGCGCCGGCCGCAGTGGGGCTGGAAATGGACGACCTCACCGTGTTGCAGTTGCCGGCCATGACGTTGCCATTGCTACCAGTGGGGCTTGAGACGGATGACATCATGTTGCAGGTGCTGCTGCAGGGGGTCGGGGACCTCACGCTGCCTATGCTCTGGGGACTGGACATGGGGGACTTCATGACATTGAGCGGGCTAGTGAGCGGTGGGGATCCCACGGTGCTGGACTCCACTGGGCTACACGTGATGGAATTCCTGCGCTGAACATGGCCCAGAATTGCCGGGAGGGAGGGAGCTTGGCCAAGCGGGCTGCTGATGGAGGAGCGCACCGGGCCAAAGCATGGGGTGGGACTGGTTGTGGATGACACCATGTTGCTGCTGCTGCAGCCGCCGCCACTGCTGCTGGAGATGGAGCTGGACATCTGGGGACTGCAGCTGAGCAAGGACAACTGTGAGGAGGCGGAACTCACCTGCTGAGTCCCAGTGGTGGTGCATTTTCTAGGGGCAACACTGCACTGTGGGAAGCCCAGCGTGGGGCTATTCGCCGACTTTGCACACTGGTTGCCATCGAGGGGGCGATTGCACCCTGGGTAGAACTTCCCGGGACTTGTGCTGCCCCCTTGTTGGTTGAAGCCAAAGTCAGCTTCGCGGACCGCATTCATGTACAGGCCCATGGACTCTGCCACAGTCTTGGAAAGCTCCTTAGAGTCCATTTCCTGTTTGCGACTATACAGGGAGTTGTTGAGGAGAGGCAGGACAAAGGGCTGGGTCTGACTCAGGCCAAGTACCGGGGGCTCCAGCTTCTTAGTGTTATTCTCCCTGTGGTCGGCCACTGGGCTCCCAGCTGGACAGCTCGTGTTGGCCATGTCCATCAGGATATCGTCGGTGTTTGAAGCAGATTCTTCTGCACTGCAGCAGTACTCCATGGTGTTGGGGATCTCGGACCACCTGCTCTCCTCTGTGTCGTCCCCATCAAAGTAGCTTTGGTGTGTTTTGGTCTCCATCACTGGATCATGGGATTACCTGACGGGCACCAACGGTTACAAACAAAGAGACAAAGTCAAGACAAATGTTTGTTTTAAATCTTCATGGGTTGAACACAGTGTTTTGCTGTGACATATGTAATTAGGCGCTGGTGTGAAAGGCTTCACAAATGTAATTAAAGTGTGAACACAATACACACAAAAGGTTAAAATGATGAGCGTATATCTTTGAAATGACATTGGAACAATGAAGTGGATAATGGTAATGGTAATAGGCAGACATTTGAGTGGCCCATATTGAAGAAGTCACACAGGGTTTGTAAGACAGATATTGCATTGAATAAAAAGATGTATCTGCCTATAAAGCCACCATGCAGCATTTAAGATTATTAAGAGAGATCAAATAAATAATATAGGCCCTATAAACTGTAATTACTGATCATATTTTTTCCTGAAGATTTCTGGGAACATTTTGACTTCTGACTATATCGCCGCTATCACTGCACAGTAGCATATAATAAATCACTATCAAGGAAACCGCGTGGCAAGGGTTAAGAGAGTGTGTGTGACGTAGATGTGTGATTTCTGTTTGGACCGCCACCCTTTGTTCCCCTGGATTGGCCAGCAGTCAGATTAAAACGCCACCGACTTCATCACCACGCTATTCATGGATTGGTCCGAACGCTGTCACTCAATAGTTATTGGTCTCTCAGCCACAACAAATCTGCGACGTTAGTTGCGATGTTGTTTGACCGCACGTAAAAAACTTACTAAAACTAAGTGGACCTTATAGCCCAAATCATGCGTTGTTACGACCTTTAAAAGTATTAGCCTACTTCTTCTAGGTTGCATATCTTACTCATAATAATAGCCTGCATTGTAAAACCTAAAGCGTGTTACTATCCCTGTCAAAACATAACTGGATGTGCGCAACACAGACAGGCCCACATGAACTTTCTTTCTGTTCTCGCTTAACAACTTAGTCGTCATCTCACATTCAACATCTGCAGTTCTGCAACAAGAAATATTTAAAAAATGTGACCAAGGGTGAATGTATTAACCCTACAGCCTTGTCCATAGCTAGATACAATATTATTCAAAATATTAAAATGTCCATATTAATACTATTATAAGCATATTGCGTACCCATTGTACATATTACTAGTAGTTGTCGTTTGGTGTGTAGGCCTATTATGAAGCTATTAATACACGAACTAAATAAACCAGCTTGCATTAATAACCGGTCGCAAAGCTGCGAGCGTTCCTAGTTGAAAGTTACGGATTGTCAAGAGCAATCCGACCTACCCAACATATAGCGCTGTTACAACCCGTATCACCGCTGGTGTTCACTTCGCTCTCTTCATTATGCGCAGTTTAATTCTTCAAGCAAACATTGTGCACTCCTCTGTCCTTACCTTAATTACGACATTCAGACTTGTCAGGTGGCCGGGGTTGCTGGGCAGCAATAATCCAAACGAGGAAAAAGACACGCAACCTGGTCAACAAAAAATTTCTTCCCGGGCAAAGACCTCCTCTGAAAACGTGGGGTTTCTACTCTTTCTCGAGCATATCTACTAGTTTCAGTTTGACAGCTGAGCACATAAGACTACTGCGTATATATATGACTGCTGGTTCTCAACTGCAAACCGATGGTCCAAAACAGGGCGACAAGATACAGCGACGGATGTGACAACAGAGGCAAGTGTTTTTTACATGACGTCTATAATATACAGATAGTTTTATCTCGCCTTTGGATAAAAAAGCCCCTAATATAACAACGGAGGAGTCGGTCGGACTTGCAGGGAGAGCGACGTCATTCTGTGCACACATGGACCCTCCTACTGCAACGAGTGCAACACAAACTCTTCGCTGGTCGAGAGCCCTTGCTTAAGAGCGCGGTGAGAGAGAGAGAGCGACATAGAGAGCGAGAGAGAGAGAGCGAGAGAGAGAGAGCGAGAGAGAGCGAGGGGGGGGGAGAGAGAGAGGAGAGAGAGAGAGAGAGAGAGAGAGAGAGAGAGAGAGAGAGAGAGAGAGAGAGAGAGAGAGAGAGAGAGAGAGAGAGAGAGAGAGAGAGAGAGAGAGAGAGAGAGAGAGAGAGAGAGAGAGAGAGAGAGAGAGAGAGAGAGAGAGAGAGAGAGAGAGAGAGAGAGAGAGAGAGCGAGCGAGGGGGGAGGGAGAGCGCCGAAGGGAGGGGCCATCGCCTAGTTGCAGCCTCCTGAGCAGGTAGCGTACACTGTTCAGAATATAGGGCAGGCTATGGGGTGAAGTAACTTTGTTAACCGTCACGTTTAGCGTTGTACATTCTCGAGTAAATAAGTCGCGGGTGGCAACCGCGATAATAAACCTATGGTTTATCATCACTACAGACTGGCATGATGACTAGTATATGGCCTACGGACCTTCAGATACTAAATTCCTACATACTTATAATAATAATAATTAGTATTCTAATTATTTTTCAATTACAATGTAGGCAGAGACTTAAATAACTTGTTTCTTTAATTAGTAAAATTAGGGTTTAAAGGTTAGTTCTTTAATTCTGAAATGTGTCCACTAGGTGGTGCTTTATCTCTGTTACAATTAGGAGAAGAAGACAAAAGATGTCATTATTTAAAATGCATGCCCTGCCCTACAATTTAAATTATAATTATTATTTTGAATCTGAAAAATGACTTTGCTGAATCATATCAATCAACTATCGAAAGAGATAATAAGTGCATTAAAAAGTAACCACCATTATAATACAGACTATATACTTTGGCCTTTCAAAGACCAATTGTAAGTCAAGTTCGTACTATCTATTTTAGTCTATCTTATCACAAACTATCTGGTGGTCTCACTATTTTGTGGTTTGACTATCTTGTGCTCTATATATCTTGTGGTCTATCTATCTTGTGGTCTATCTTGTGCTCTATATATCTTGTGGTCTATCTATCTTGTGGTCTAACCATCTTGTGGTCTAACATATGGTCTGACTATCTTGTGGTATATCTATCTTGTGGTCTATATTATCTATCTTGTGGTCTCTCTTGTGGTCTACCTTGTGGTCTAACCATCATGTGGTCTAGCTTATGGTCTGACTATCTTGTGGTCCATCTATCTTTTGGTCTATATTGTGGTCTACCTTGTGGTCTAACCATCTTCTGGTCTAACCATCTTCTGGTCTGACTATCTTGGGGTCTGACTATCTTGTGGTCTACCTTGTGGTCTAACTATCTTGTGGTCTAACCATCTTGTGGTCTGACTATCTTGGGGTCTGACTATCTTGTGGTCTACCTTGTGGTCTAACTATCTTGTGGTCTAACTATCTTGTGGTCTGACTATTTGGTGGTTCTATATATATTGTGGTATATCTAGTGATCTAATAATCTGGTAGACTAACTAGTTGTCTAACATCAGAAGGTCATTAAGAATAGCAACAGTCTCTATATGTCCATGAGTTTGTCTTTGAGGGTTTATGCTTGGGGTTCCCCCTAGTGTTAGCATGTAAGCATTGCCCCTTTAGCAGCAGTTTACTGCACCATGCACCATTCTTCGTGCATCCTTCCTTTCTTTCTTTCCTTCTTTCCTTCTTTCCACCACCACCACCACCATCACCACCACCGCCTCCGCCTCCACCACCTCCACCACCTCATCCACCACCTCATCCACCACCATCACCAACACCTCCACCACTACAACCTCCACCACCATCACCAACACCTCCACCACTACCACCTCCACCACCACCACCATCACCACCACCACCTCCATCACCACCACCACCACCTTCATCACCACCACCACCACCACCACCACCTCATCCACCACCACCACCTCATCCACCACCACCACCTCGTCCACCACCACCACCACCACCACCATCACCACCACCACCACCACCATCACCACCACTACCTCCATCACCACCACCACCACCTTCATCACCACCACCACCACCACCACCACCACCACCACCACTACCACCTCATCCACCACCACCACTACCACCATCACCACCTCCATCACCACCACCACCACCACCTCCATCACCACCACCACCACCACCTCATCCACCACCACCACCATCACCACCACCACCTCCATCACCACCACCACCTCCATCACCACCACCACCACCACCACCACCACCACCACCACCTCATCCACCACCACCATCACCACCACCACCTCCATCACCACCACCACCACCACCTTCATCACCACCACCACCATCACCACCACTACCTCCATCACCACCACCACCACCACCACCACCACCACCTCCATCACCACCACCACCACCACCTCATCCACCACCACCACCATCACCACCACCACCTCCATCACCACCACCAACACCATCACCATCACCACCACCACCACCACTACCACCTCATCCATCACCACCACCACCACCACCACCACCACCACCTCATCCACCACCACCACCACCATCACCACCACCACCACCATCTCCATCACCACCACCACCACCACCACCACCACTACCACCTCATCCATCACCACCACCACCACCACCACCACCACCACCACCACCACCACCATCACCACCACCACCACCTCTTCCACCACCACCACCACCACCACCACCACCATCACCACTACACCACCACCACCACCACCACCACCACCACTACCATCACCACCACCACCTCGTCCACCACCACCACCGCCACTGCATCACAGTCAAATCTCCAATTTCGTATTCCCATAGCGTGTCTGACACAGACGAGAAGTTTTCTGACAGCTTATCCTGTCTTGTATCAAATCAGAATGTT
>CM051003.1:27217004-27232004 GCA_027704905.1 Muraenolepis orangiensis
TCCTTGTGTAGTGGTGTTGCCATACCACACAGTGTCACAGTCAGGATGCTCTCTACAGTGCCACGGTAGAAGTTCACTAGCCACCTCTGGCCTATGCCGCTTCTCCTGAGGCACCGCAGGGCATAGAGGCGCTGGTGTGCCTTCTTTAGCATGACCTCTGTGTTGCGGGTCCACATCAGATCGTCTTCTTCTCCTTTTGTGGTTTGTACGACTTGCGCCTCCAAGGGGACAGAACAGTGCTGAAGCTCTGTGATGCTTTTTAAAACCAGGGAGGCCTCGTTAATGACCAGGAATCACTTTGTTTTCCAATGTTATACTTAATAATAACCTTAATAATAACCTTAATAATCGGGTTCATTGGATTCTCATTCTGTGGCGTGCACTTGCCATTCAGAACGATTCCTCCGAAGTCTCTCTCTCACATGCTTTACCTAATGTCAGGGTGTGATTGTCTCACTTTTATTAATTAGATCATTTACCATGAGCTGAAGTTGAGGCACTTGGCGAGAGGAGTATTTGGAGTTGATGCCTGTTCCGTTTTCACAGTGAACAAACTTTGCAGTGCCAGTGGTAATGAGCCATCACCCGTTGCATAACACACCATGTGTCAGAGTGGGTGGCACTCCTCACAGGGAAGTTGGTCTGCATGTGCAAGTGTACATGTGAGCGTGCACAAGTGTGTGTGTGTGTGTGTGTGTGTGCATGTGTGTGTGCGTGAGAGAGTGTGTGTTTGTGTGAGAGTGTGTGTGTGTGTGTGTATGTGTGTGAGCCTGTGTGTGTGTGTGTGTGTGTGTGTGAGAGAGAGTGGCAATATAGTAAAAGTGTGTGTGTGTGTGTGCGTGCGTGCGTGCGTGCGTGCGTGCGTGCGTGCGTGCGTGCGTGCGTGCGTGCGTGCATGCGTGACTCAGAAGTGATAGAAAAACAGAATATGGAAGTCAAAGACATGTGAAAAAATGTGCAAGACCTACTGCTACATTACCCTGAATGCAACGTAACAAGAGGTAAGCAGTGTAAGAGATGCGATGAGCCTTTGTCCTGACAAAGGCTTGGTTCTATTGCTGTAACAATGTGCAACTTTGGTCCAGCTGTGGTCTCCTCCGCAGCGCATCAGGGACAGCGCATGTTACGCAGTGCGCACACCAGGAGTCGGTCCCCACGTTTTATTAGTGCTCGCTCGCCTCTGATGCTAATGAAAACAAGCTATACATCAAGATATTTAAAGCATTCACAATGCACACGCAAACACACGCTTCACAAGACCTACAAGCAGGAGTGCTTGTGCATATGCACAGTGTGTGTTAGAGTTGTACACTTACAATGTTACTCAATTGTATTAGGGTGACCATATTTGTTTTCAAAAAATAGGAGGAGGGGTGGGGGGGGGGGAGGGTAATGATTGAGATGCAGTTTAACCAATGTTTGCATGCAGGGCTTAAGTTGTAGCCTCCATGACTGACCAATGGTGGCAGGCGAGAAGGCGGGACATTGTAAAGACTATAGGATGCCCAATCCCGGACATTTTTGGTGATTTAGAAATCCCGGCTGGACACTTTTTTTGGGTCCCAAAAAGAGGACATGCCCGGGAAAAAGGACATGTAATTGTATGCAAATAAAACATATCATCATATCTGAACCACGTAGCATGACAGTAGTTCCTATTATTGAAAGCATGGCTCTCTTCAAAACATAAACAGAACCTCAGCTGTTTTTTCCCTGGCTGCAAAGCATCTGCAGTGACCTGCAATAATGTTAAGCTGAACTTTTATTATTTTTGCAACCTTTCTTCCTTCCTTCCGCTCCTTTCCTTCCTTCCTTTCTTTCCTTCCTTTCCATCCTTCCTTTTCTTTCTTCCCTTTTCCGCAAAATATTAACAATGACAAATGCAACAACCCAGGGTGCGGCATCCATCTTCCTTTTTTCTTCTTCTTCTTCTTCTTCTTCTTCTTCTTCTTCTTCTTCTTCTTCTTCTTCTTCTTCTTCTTCTTCTTCTTCTTCTTCTTCGCTAAATAAACAATAGCACATAACACCCAAATTAACACAGGCTGGGATTTAATGTGCTCTGCAGCCAGATGGCTTTGCTCACTCGCTCTCTGGCAGCCCGGCAGTGCAGCTGAGGACACCGTGGATTTGGGGAAATCTAGGCCAGTGAGAGAGAGCGCGAGAGAGAGAGAGAGAGAGAGAGAGAGAGAGAGAGAGAGAGAGAGAGAGAGAGAGAGAGAGAGAGAGAGAGAGAGAGAGAGAGAGAGAGAGAGAGAGAGAGAGAGAGAGAGAGAGAGAGAGAGAGAGAGAGAGAGAGAGAGAGAGAGAGAGAGAGGCTGCTCTCCCAGACTAGCCGCCAGTGCTGTCATGTAGCCGCACACATTTTCTATTTGAGGATCGAGTTGCTGTGTAGTAAGATCAGCAGTGTGTGTGTGTGTGTGTGTGTGTGTGTGTGTGTTAGTATGTCTGTGTTTGTGTAGAAGTGTAGGAGTGAAGGTGTGTCTAGGCATGCTTGTGTGTGAGTGTGTGCAAGTGCGAGCATGGGCATGTGTGGTTACGTGTGTACTATATGTTTGTGCGTGTATGTGTGTGTGTATGTGTGCATATACTGTATGTGCAAATGTGTGCGTGCACGTGTGGTTATGTGTGTGTGTGTGTGTGTGTGTGTGTGTGTGTGTGTGTGTGGTCATGTGTGGTCATGGCATGCTCGTGTAGGCATGCTTGTGTGTGAGTATGGTGAGGGTGTGTGAGTGTGTGCATGCACATGTGGTGATGTGTGTGTGTGTGTGTGTGTGTGTGTGTGTGTGTGTGTGTGTGTGTGTGTGTGTGTGTGGTTATGTGTGGTTATGTGTGTGTGTGTGTGCATGCATGCATGCATGGGCGGGTGCACGCTGGCGTGCAGAATAGTTTGTGTGTGTTGGGGCTGCAAGGGGAGGAGCGCCACAGCGAGAGACGGGGAGAGCGCGCTGGCTCATCACTGCGCTGTATAAACACGCCGGCGCATTCCACACGCACATTCCTGCCTGCATGCTCTTCCCGCCGACTGTACTCGGAACCTGTACACCGCAACGCACGTACGCAATCACACCAGCACCTTCCCGATGAGCGGTGAGCGGAGATAGATCATGTAATAGTCATGGAATAGAGGGGGGGGGGGGGGTCCATTCTCAGTTATCATTCATTCACACGTCACTCTCCCCCCACCAAAGTTTCAGGGCCTAGTTCCAGAGTACATAAACAGTGTATAAATGATTGCTGGGTGTGTCGAGAGAATGTGTTTGTGGTTGTTGTTGTTTTTTTGGGAGGGGTGGGGGAAGGAGCCGACGGTGACGATAAAGACGGTGAGTTCTCCTGGGCATTCTTGGAACGCCGAACCTCGGGCTCAGCCGTTATTCAGCGGGGCCGGTCTCCGTCTGGAAAGCCGCGACTTGGCGGTGTCGAGGGCGGCTCGGCGGCAGTGGCGGCGGCGGCGGGAGAAGTGTGGCTCAGTGTGAAAACCGATGAAGAATTGGCGAGAGGCGGCCAAGGTGTAAATTTGTCTTTCCCCTTCCCTGCTTCACACTCTACACACAAAGGTTATAGCGAGAGAAAGTTTCCAAAGAAACCTGTTAAGTTTCTCATTTTATTTTTTCCTAAAGTATACCGTTTGTTGGAAAAAGGTAAAAACAGAGTAGTGCTGAAGTGAGAGACTTGTGCCGGCCAGCATCATAGAGATCATTTCACCTGCCCCGAGACTGAGAGAGATCGGAGAAAGAGACTGATGTCTCGGGTCCCTCCTGAAATCCCTGCTATCAAACATAATGATTTCGCTTCGGTCTCCTTCTGGTTGTTCCTCGCAGGGCCAGTGATGTAATAGAGTGGCTCTAATAATCAATACTGGAGCTCTGTTCCAACATCTCAACACACTCAAGGCTCTGTGTGTGTGTGTGTGTGTGTGTGTGTGTGTGTGTGTGTGTGTGTGTGTGTGTGTGTGTGTGTGTGTGTGTGTGTGTGTGTGTGTGTGTGTGTGTGTGTGTGTGTGTGTGTGTGTGTGTGTGTGTGTGTGTGTGTGTGTGTGTGTGTGTGTGTGTCAGTGTGTGCGTCTCAACTAAAAGGAGGGCTAACTTTCCTCGGTGCTGGTAGCTACTTATTTTACCCCCGGCTAGGTAATAACACAGGGCTTCCTGAAGGCAGAAAAAAAGACATTTTCCACCACTCAGTCCAAGTGGTGGTGGTGTTGGAAACTTTTAGGAAGACTTTTATAGTAATTCAATACTATAAAATGGAAGACATGGAAGACATAAGCCATGGAAGATACGGAAAATAATACGGCTTTGTGTGAATGGCAGGACGCTTCTGGGACAAAAGTGCATCAAAAGCGCTTTTTGAAAGTAATCGGTCCATAATCAAACACCTCTCAATATCTTTTCCCATTACGAGACCACAAACAAATGATACTTCCTATGTCTTTTATCCTTTCTGCTGTCTCACATCCCTTCCTCTACCAAACAGGACCTGTGGCCACCCGACTGGTGTCCAACCAAACCATTAACACGACGGAATTGTCACGGCGGACCTTTTTGACCTCTGTGCAGCTTCCATTGCTTGCCTTTTTTTCATGAATGTTGTCTCCATGTTATCTCGCTGCAGCTTGTTAAAACGGGCCGCCCGTGCCAAATTAACAGGCCAAGTCGTCCTCAACAGCCAATTCACATTAGTTACAAACTAGAAAAGTTGCTAATATTTATTTTTTTCCCACCATCCGCGCCTAGAGCTGTGCTCGCCAGACAACACCTTCTGTTTGCTTTCGATTGGCTGCTCACGACATCGTGCGCACTACAGCACTCGCACAAAACCAACACGGATCTTCTACCACTGGGCACATTTATTTTAGTTTCTTTTGTCTAGTCTGGAGGGAGAGAGAGAGAGAGAGAGAGAGAGAGAGAGAGAGAGAGAGAGAGAGAGAGAGAGAGAGAGAGAGAGAGAGAGAGAGAGAGAGAGAGAGAGAGAGAGAGAGAGAGATCATCCCTAGAGGAGATAGAAGCAGAAAGATCTTCAGCACAACCAAAGCGGGGAGGAAAGTGATTTGTGTGTGTTTGGGCATGTGTTTTTAATTTAATTCTCTAATGAGGTAACACACAAACATTGTCCCTCAAAATAACCATTCTAATCTTATACCAAATATTGATATGTATGCATGTTTATATAAAATGCATTTATTCTTCAGTTGAATTTTTGTTTCCATTTTGACATTTGAAGGCCAGATGAATCATATATCCGAGTCACACTCTATGATCTGTAGTCATATTTGATATGCAGTTATGTTTCGGAGTAGTAAATGTTGACTCCACATTACAATTCACAAGT
The DNA here is from genome assembly GCA_027704905.1 of Muraenolepis orangiensis. Lineage (NCBI taxonomy): Eukaryota > Metazoa > Chordata > Actinopteri > Gadiformes > Muraenolepididae > Muraenolepis > Muraenolepis orangiensis. Next base: position 27,222,330 of record CM051003.1, read on the forward strand.
ACACACAGTACCAGAGTACATCAACAGTGTTTCCTCCACTCCGCTTTCAGGCTATTTATTTTAACTACAGTAGACTATGCTATGTATTTAACAAGCAGCATTCCTGCTATGGGGATAGATATAACCAATCCCTTTAGCTTTTGCCTGTGAGATATGGAAGATCCAACTGATGATGCTGGTGGGAACTGTGTACTGTGTAGGGAACTGTAAATTACGAACCAAAATTAACAAGTTGTCCAACATGCCTTATAATTAAATGTAAACACATCACGCTTTAAATATATACATTAAACATATATATATATATCCATCCATCCATCCATCCATGGTCTACCGCTTATCCGGATCGGGTCACGGAGGCAGAAGCTCCAGCAGGGGATATTTATATATATATAAATAAATAATATATGAATAAATATTATAGATATATTTATTTATTTATTATTTTTACAAAACTACAGCAGACTGCAATTTTCTGTCTTGGTTAACCAACTCCTGTATGGCGTTTGGTTATCAGCATGTGGGGGTTGGGCCTTGCTCAAACATAAACTAATGCCTGTGTTTACAACTCTGAATGTGTGTTCTCCAGCATTTGAGTGTCAAAAACGGTAGGTGTTGCTGCTTAGTATGCGGCGTAAAGGCAAGCAAGGTGTTCATATGAAGTCCTTGAATCGCAGTGCGCTCTATTGAAATAGCGGTCATCCGTCGCAACAGGGCACTGAGGGTCCGTCAGAAAGACACGGACAAGCTTGATGGAGGGCATGGAAACAAATTGAATGACTGGACGTTTAACACAGATATTAACTATTTTCGTCGCACCTTTGGAGTGACTTCTTGAGGAAAGCTTTGTCCGTTTTTTCGTTCCAACGTGGGAACGCTGTCTTAGAGAGTGACATGCATATTTTTTCTCATGGATCTATTTGAAGTGGCACGATTGTTTTTCTACTATTTAGTCATTTTGCAGACATTTAGATTATTAGATGTGTGCCATGAAAAAGGAGGTAGGGATAGGGTCCTGTTGCTCAAGGATGCCTACAGGTAGACTGTTGTGTCACGGTCCAGAGACCAGAGAGGCAGACGGGAACCCAAAGGCACACACAGGATTTGGATATGCACAAAAACACAGTCCCTTTAATAAGTCTTAACCTCCAACAAAAAATCCACTCTTTCAATAAAGAGTGGAAAGAGAGAATACAAAGTCCAAAATAATACCCCAGAATATAGGCCAAAGTAAAATACATAAAACATCAAAAATAAGCAAGAGATCAGGGTCTGTGAATTGCAACAATCAAGGCATGAGGCAAGATCATTTGACAGCTTGTGATCAGAAAACATCAGCTTGAATAGAGGAATTAGACACAGGTGTGTCAGCCGACGTGCTGATCCTCAGGAAGATGTGGAGCGATATATGGACAGGAGACATACAATACTTAGCCTGGCAGGGGCGGAGGGAAAACCTGGCTCAGGAACCGGACGGACCGGTTTCATTCATGACAGACTGGACAACTGGGGTTTGAACCTTTCGGCGAGGAGGCAAACACGCAGCCCGCTTGACCCACCTGGATTTTTTGAGGTGAGGCATTCATTCTCGATGTTGGAGAAACACTGACCATTAAGACAACACCTGTGTGGCCATTACCTTCACCTGCAACTTACAAAACACTGCCAGCAAGCACACTGTGTAGTATGCCACGCACTGCAATATATGATGTCGACTATGATGTCCGCTATACTCCCAACCTGTCACTCCACATCACTATCTCTCTCTCTCTCTCTCTCTCTCTCTCTCTCTCTCTCTCTCTCTCTCTCTCTCTCTCTCTCTCTCTCTCTCTCTCTCTCTCTCTCTCTCTCTCTCTCTCTCTCTCTCTTTACCACAACGTGTCAACTCCTCTGTGGTTTGTTTCCCTAGGAGGACCTTAGCGCCGCCACAAACGGTGATCTACGATGACCCGCGATCGGGAGAACCGCGCTAGCAATCTACTACTCTCTGGCAGTCGTCAAAAGTTAACCATCAGCGTCAGAACTACTCTATCCAGCCGAAAAACAAAGTGTTATAACCTTAGCTCTCTCTTTCCCTATCTCTCTCTTCTCTCTCTCTCTCTCTCTCTCTCTCTCTCTCTCTCTCTCTCTCTCTCTCTCTCTCTCTCTCTCTCTCTCTCTCTCTCTCTCTCTCTCTCTCTCTCTCTCTCTCTCTCTCTCTCTCTCTCTCTCTCTCTCCGATCTATAGTCTGTCCCGGCGGCGTCCCCGTGCAAAAGATCATTATGGAGTTGTCACCGCTGCTCTCGGGCTCACCTCTGGAGGAGCCTTCGGCACCGTCTAAATGAAAGGCCTTAAATCACGATCTGGTGGTGGGGCGGTGGAGGGTCGTTCCCCCCCCCCCCCCCTCCACACTCCTCCCCTTCACCCCCACTTCACAGTCTGCTGCTCAGGTTTGTCGAGGGGTAGAGAGGTTGTGGGGGGGAGGGGGGGGGTGGTCTGGATAGGGGGGTGTAGGGGGTGGAGGGGATTGGGGTGGCCAGTACCGACAGGTCATCCGACGGCAGTGACGGATGGCTTTTTATCAAGGGGGGGCCCCCTGCAGGACCAATGGGGTTTGGGGGTGGGAGGGGGAGTGGTGGACGTTGGGAGGCACTTGCCAAAGGAGCTGATATTTATCAACTAACTGCCTGCCAGCCTGGATAGACTGGTGGTGGTGTTGGTGGTGGTGTTGGTGGTGGTGGTGGTGGTGGTGGTGGTGGTGGTGGTGGTGGTGGTGGTGGTGGTGGTGGTGGTGGTGGTGGTGGAGAGGATAGGAGGAGAGGAGGAGGAAGATGAGTGAGACACATAGACAGACAAATAATGAGACAGACAGAGAATGAGGGAAGAAGAGAGAGTGAGAAATGGAGCAAGCGAGGGAGAGGTAGATAAATGGAGAGCGAGGTCGAGAGAGACAGCTTGAGCAATATGTAGAGAGAGAGAGAGAGAGAGAGAGAGAGAGAGAGAGAGAGAGAGAGAGAGAGAGAGAGAGAGAGAGAGAGAGAGAGAGAGAGAGAGAGAGAGAGAGAGAGAGAGAGAGAGAGAGAGAGAGAGAGAGAGAGAGAGAGAGAGATGTAGAGAGAGCGACAGAGAGAGGGGGTTTGACAAAGAGCAGTGCAGAGTGGGCGATTTTAATTAACTATAATCCCCAACTGCAATTCAAATGCTAAAAAAGAATCTACATGAATTGAACAACCTAAAGGGTGCTTATTGCTTGTCTCCAACCTGCTATCCTCGGATACTCTCACCAGGACTCAACAGCACATGATGATGAGAGTTCTGATGAAGACGGGGATATGGAACACAGGCTGCAGGATGTTGTATCATCTTCCCAACAGACTGTTGGGAAGATGATACCTGGGTGACAGCCTGGGTCCGGACCTCTGAATCCGCCCACTCCACCGAGTTGCCTGATTCTTTATCATGGCATCATGACATAAACAGCGATTTATCCTTTTAAATGCGGTAAGCCAATGATTGCTGCAGCGGGGACGGGGGGGACGGGGGACTAACAATTAGCCAATCAGTGCCACGTGCGCGTTCATTGGTCTCTGGTGATTGTTTAGGGAACATGTAATCCCCCTCCCCACAGAAATCAGTTAGAGTGGAGGCAATGTCAGACAGGAGATGGAATTGGAGTAACATGGTGTAACATTCAGGCTAAGGTCCACTAGCTGAGTTGTATATGTAAATATACATAATTGCACTTCATTATCATCACACAAAATATGTATATTTATTTTGGGGCTGTCATAGTAAATGCGATAATAATACGTTAACATAATTCCATTTTCCAATGGCAATTTGTTTTTGGACGCATTAACGCACGTTCTGGAGTTTAGGAATCAGGTAGCATTAACATTAAGTCGGACGGCGATAGCAAATAGCAACGAATAAAGAAAAAGGATCACGTCCAACGACTGCCCTTGTGAATTGCCTTCGAGAGCCACGACTGGTATGAAGACCGGACGGTAAAAGCAGCGGAGGAGTTGGGACAGACGACCACGGTGGCCTCGGGGTAACAGCGCATTACTTTGACCAGCAGTGTGGGGACTTTGGTCACATGCTCTGACTGTTATGAGAGGAGAGGCATGTTGTCTATACTGTTATAGACACATACAGTACTTGTCTTTGTCAATGTCATTTACCATTTAACTATCTTTTTATTTATATGTACTATTATGTTTATGGTGAAGCGGGGCATTGTGTTGGGAAACTAAATGACCTCAGGTGGAAAAGGTGCAAACGCAAAGCAAATGTTAACAGCTTATTAAAGTGTTTGAAAATGTAATTCAAAGATGTCATAAAGTGGTGTTAATGTTTACATTAGCAGCCCCTCCCACACAGATGCACACAGACACAGACACACACGTACACACATGCAAATGATGCATAACAGAGACACATCCAACAACATACTGAAGACACACACACACACACACACACACACACACACACACACACACACACACACACACACACACACACACACACACACACACACATAAAGTCGACCATCTGTCAGCTGAGTTCATATTAACACCTCAAAAATCTTAACTTTTGAGGTGTCCTAACCCTTAGAACAAACACACAAAGTGACCATGTATAAATCAGAATCCCTGCGAAGCCTAATTAGGTATTGATCACCGTCTCTATCACCCCTGGATAAGGACAGGGTGCGGGACACCCAGAGAATTTGCATAATGAAGAGGGCGCAGGGCAAGGAGGGGAGGGAGGAGGAGGAGGAGCCTGCCCGGGCACCGACTTCTGTACACACAACAAGCGTGTCAGCAGCGCTGGATGCTGGCTCTCAGCCAATTAACGCACGGCAATGACACATGAGGACGGGTCATGGACTCATGGTGATTAATGACGTGTCCGGCATCCTCCAGGCCTGCGGCGGCTCATCAGACGGAAGGACTTTGTTGTTTCAATGCATTTCCTGTAAAATCTTTTTTTTTTACATTCAGGCCCACTATTTACTTGTTAGTTATTTTGCTGCGGCTTTTATCCAAAATGCGTTTCATTAAAGAAGTATTTTTCCACCGGAGAGTAGGGCTTTTAATAAAACTGAGCAGTCTACCCAACATAAAGAAATAAAGAAAAAAACTTATTTGAACAGTTAGAACAACAGAATCCTAGAAAACTGGTGCTACACGACCAGAGAACAACAGTTGGAACAACAGCCTTAGAGAACTGGTGCTACACGACCAGAGAACAACAGTTGGAACAACAGCCCTAGAGATCTGGTGCTACATGAACAGTTGGAAAAACCGCCCTAGACATGACCAGTTGGAAAAACAGCCCTAGAGAGCTGGTGCTACATGACCAGAGAACAACAGTTGGAACAACAACCCTAGAGAACTGGTGCTACAGAACCAGATAACAACAGCCCAAGAGAACTGGTGCTACAGAACCAGATAACAACAGTCCTAGAGAACTGGTGCTAAATGACCAGAGAACAACAGTTTGAACAACAGCCCTATAGAACTGGTGCTACATGAACAGTTGGAAAAACCGCCCTAGACATGACCAGTTGGAAAAACAGCCCTAGAGAGCTGGTGCTACATGACCAGAGAACAACAGTTGGAACAACAGCCCTAGAGAACCGGTGCTACATGACTAGAGAACAGTTGGAACAACAGCCTTAGAGAATTGGTGCTACATGACCAGAGAACAACAGTTAGAACAACAGTCCTAGAGAACTGGTGTCACATGACCAGAGAACAGCAGTTGAAACAATAGCCCTAGAGAACTGGTGCTACATGACCAGAGAACAGCAGTTGAAACAATAGCCCTAGAGAACTGGTGCTACATGACCAGAGAACAACAGCCCTAGAGAACTGGTGCTACATGACAGGAGAACAGCAGTTGAAACAATAGCCCTAGAGAACTGGTGCTACTTGACCAGAGAGCAACAGCCCTAGAGAACTGGTGCTACATGACAGGAGAACAGCAGTTGAAACAATAGCCCTAGAGAACTGGTGCTACTTGACCAGAGACCAACAGCCCTAGAGAACTGGTGCTACATGACAGGAGAACAGCAGTTGAAACAATAGCCCTAGAGAACTGGTGCTACTTGACCAGAGAACAACAGCCCTAGAGAACTGGTGCTACATGACCAGAGAACAACTGCCCTATAGAACTGGTGCTACATGACCAGAGAACAGCAGTTGGAACAGCCCTAGAGCCGGCATAAGTCTGCCGGATGACACATTTGCAAAACTGAATGCTGGTAAAATGGAGGGGAATTGTCAGTGTTAATTTGCATGTGCTACCTACATTATAATGTTATGAACCTGGTTAAAAATCAGCCACGTATGAGTTTTAGGGGTAGGTAGGGAAAGCCAGGGGCTCAACTTTAAAAAGGGCCATGCAGACAAAGACACAAAAATATCATTCAGCTTGCAACTCCAACCCATACTGCATGCTGTCAGTGGTCTTACAACACCATTGCTTGTTTCATCTTACTGTGGTAATCTCGGGTTCTACTAGTCAGTAAATAGTGCTTCTGTTAATATTACCCCATTGAACTTATTATGCGTTTTGACAGCCCACATATTATAACTAAAGTCCTTAAGTGCATCAAACACTGAATACATACATGCTTACTTAACACTTCAGATTTTACTTGTGATGTTCTTTGCGACTAAAAATACATTTTTGATTTGAGTACATTTGCAGGGGGAGCTGAGAGTGAACACATTGGCAGAGGGGTGTTATTGGTGCCATTCTTATTGTGAATTGGTTGTGTAAGAAGACCAATTATCCCCCCAGAGTGTTCTGATGTCCAAGTGAACAAACGCAAGAAGGAAAGTCATGAACAGAAAGCTAAACAACAGGTCAGTAAAACTTATTTTCAGTTAACACTGTGTAGCCTACTACTATGCTCAGGGCATGAATGTACAGCACACTGCCTTAATGGATGTCCACACACACACACACACACACACACACACACACACACACACACACACACACACACACACACACACACACATGCAGACACACACACACACACACACACACACATGCACACACACACACACCCACACACACGCACATGCAGACACACACACACATGCAGACACACACACACACACATGCAGACACACACACACATGCAGACACACACACACACACACACACACACATAGACATGCACACACACACACACACACGCTTCGGCACTTGAATTCCCACTATTTTATAGATTCCCGTGGCTTTAAAGTATTCAGGACTGAGCACTCCCTCCTCCTGGACGCAATTAACATTGACTACAGACAGCTAGCGCTGTGTAGTCCTACCGTAGATCTACAACCACTGGTGCTGGTGCTGGTGCTGGGTGCAGGCATCTGACTTCTGACTGCGAGGCCTAACCAAAATATGGTGGAACAAAGAGAGATCTGTGGGTGGGAAGTGGAGCGCGGGGGGTCGGTATGAATGGATCCCGGCTCGTCACACGAATAAAGGGACATTTGATAAAGATGAAAGATAACTAGAATGGGCCTATACCCACAGAGTGGTCTCAGGTCCATGAGCAGTTATAACCGTTAAATTGAAAAGCGTTAAATCTGTTATTCGTAGATTTGAGCGCGGGCCTTGGATGCGTTGTTTTTTTTTATAAGTCCTCGTAAATTTATACGCTTGTAAAAAAAATCACGATGATTGCAAAATCCCTGTGTCACCACAACCACCACCAGCAACCTCCTCCAGCCCTTACTGACTGCAGGGAGTCACACAGCACACGGCAGCCTACAGGCTGACACGTCCATCCCGAGCCCAAACCTAATCAACCAATTAGGGCACTTGGCGAGCAATCAGTCAGTCACCCAACCAGTTGGGTCAGGAGTGATGTTCTCCTGGCCCCCCGTGAAGACCTCTCACATTGTGACGGATGTGTTTACAAGTTGAAATAGGTGATGTGATGAGAAAAGCCTCAGCATTAAAATATGACTTTTATTAAAATCCTAAAAAACTCATCCTAAAAAACGTATTTGTTTTTTTGTTGGACACCTCGTCACAGAAGTGTGTCTTTGTGTGTTTGTGTGTGTCGGACTCAAACCATCTCTCTGGTCTTCTAGACATCGAGAAATGGTAGAAGAGAATCCAAATGAGCTGGACTGAATGATAACAACCCACACTCCAACCCATACTGCATGCTGTCAGTGGTCTTACAACACACCCATTGCTTGTTTCACCTTATTGTGGTTATCTCGGGTTCTACTAGTCAGTAAATAGTGCTTGTGTTAACAGCTAATATTTACTATGACAGCCCACGGATTATAAATAAAGTCTTTAAGTGCATTTAACACTGAATATATACCCACTTTCTACAGCACATTTCAGGCTCAGAGGAAATAATTTCTGTTATTGTCGTTAATTGTGACAAAAAATATGTTTTTGATTTGAATACATTTGCAGATGTATGAGAGGGAATATATTGGCTAAAGGTGTTTTTTGTGCCAGATGTTTTTAATGTATTAGTTATTTCAAGGATGATTACATGCAGTTTTGTGTTTGAAGAAGACCAATTATCCCCCCAGAGTGTTCTGATGTCCAAGTGAACAAACGCAAGAAGGAAAGTCATGAACAGAAGGCTAAACACCAGGTCAGTAAAACATATTTTCAGTAAACACTGTGTAGCCTGTCTGCCACAGTGGGCTACTATAGCCCTGAGCATGAATGTACAGCACACTGCCCTAATGGATGTCAACACACACACACACACACACACACACACACACACACACACACACACACACACACACATACACACACACACACACATATAGAAATGTGCACACACACACACACGCTTCGGCACTTCAATTCCCACTATTTTATAGATTCCTGTGGCTTTAAAGTATTCAGGACTGAGCACTCCCTCCTCCTCGACGCGATTAACATTGACTACAGACAGCTAGCGCTGTGTAGTCCTACCGCTACCATAGGTAGGACTACACAGCGCCACTGGTGCTGGTGCTGGGTGCAGGCATCTGACTTCTGACTGCGAGGCCTAAACAAAAAATGGTGGAACAAAGAGAGATCTGTGGGTGGGAAGTGGAGCGCGGGGGTCGGTATGAATGGATCCCGGCTCGTCACACGAATAAAGGGACATTTGATAAAGATGAAAGATAACTAGAATGGGCCTATACCCACAGAGTGGTCTCAGGTCCATGAGCAGTTATGACCGTTACATTTTTAGAAGCATTAAATCTGTTATTTGCAGATTTGAGAGCGGGCCTTGGATGTGGTTGGTCCTCCTAAATTCATACGCTTGTGAAAAAAATCCCGATGATTGCAAAATCCCTGTGTCACCACAACCTCCACCAGTCACCTCCTCCAGCCCTTACTGACTGCAGGGAGTCACACAGCACACGGCAGCCTACAGGCTGACACGACCACCCCAAAACCTAATCAACCAATTAGGGCACTTGGCGAGCAATTGGTCATCATCAAACCCACCAATGGGCGTTGAGGAAGTCATAGCGTATGGATGGATCTGCTAGCAGCCTCAGGAGTGGAAGCAGAAGAGAACAGCAGTTGGGTCAGGAGTGATGTTCTCCTGGCCCCCCCGTGAAGACCTCTCACATTGTGACGGATGTGTTAAGAAGTTATAAAAAAACTCCTTTGAAATGTGATGAGAAAAGCCTCAG
>CM051003.1:27234504-27357004 GCA_027704905.1 Muraenolepis orangiensis
CTCAGAGCCAAGGCTGAACAACAGTGCCACCTACTGGAAAATATGCTCCAGACAGACGACGTTTCAGAGACAAATTAGTGGGATTTCATTGTTTATACTATATCAACAGATAATTATCATTCAAGGTTGGGTGGATGAATATCCACCACAGCAACTATCTGCCGTGGTGCTCTTATCGTTGTCTTTGCTGTGGCTGGTTAATTTGTTCATAACTGTGAATAGTAATAATTTGATTGGAAAAATAAAACAAACGGACATAGAAAGACTTTTATCATCAACTCAGATAATACGAAGATGGCTTGCATTTTGGATAAGGGGTTTATGTTGGCTGAAAGACAAATAAACACATTATCTTTTAACGACCTTCAGCCTATCACTTTTTTCTTTTTTTAAGTCAAACTATCTGACCTCAAATGTGTCCCAAAGTCCAAATCAAAAAGAAAAACAAGTCCGTCCGGAAAAACGGAATTTCATTACCCATCAAGACGCCAACACGCCCTTAGCTGTCTGTCGCGACTCTGTGACGAGATAAAAACACAAAAGACCGGGGCTGTTATTCAGTCGGTACAGCTTTGCACTTCGAACAAATAATAAGAACATAGCATATTTATATAGCGGTTTTCAAGGTACTCAAAGTCAAAGACTTTCAATACACAAAATAAATACAATTATTTATTAATTGATTAATTCCAAAAAATATAATGGTGACATACAAATATGCACAGAAAGCACAAGATGGATTTAGGGTGGGAACGAAGAACTAGTAAAGTATCTAGTGAACTAGTTTATCTACTACAGTCCCAATTCAGATACCAGAAGTAACAAAACAGTCACAAGTCATTCTGTCTTAGAGCCTAGAATATTTGACAATCATATTAATAATAATAAGAAGAAGAAGTAGAAGAATAATAAGAATAAGAATAATACAAGAAAAAACAATGTATACAATGTGTGTCAAATATTTATTCCAGTGATAATTGTAGCCTATACTAGTACTGATTCCTGTATAAAACTTGGGCAGACTTTGGACGTCATTGAAGACCATGACATCGCCCTGTCTGTAGGAGTTTGTGGCACGATTGAAAAGGGCTTGGACTTAATCACCGCAAAGCTCTGTCGGTTTATATTCACCGTGAAACATAACCGTCAATGGGCCCAACTGCTCACAATGCTAATTTCTGACACATAGCCATGAATATGATCCCCAATCTGTTGGCGGCGGTGTGCATTGTGTCGTCGGCCAACACACACACCCGTGTGTAGGAGTGGCGCGAGGGGGTGCGGGGGGAGGGCGGTGAATGGCGAGATCATTCTATGACACAATGATGTTTTTGCATTTGGGTTTATGGGATATCTTATTCTGGTCCATTGTGCTCTAAATCTGGAGGATTGAATCCTCTTTATTGGTCACATATATGTACACACACAGGGAATTTTGTTTTTCTGCATTTAACCAAGGAGCAGTGGGCAGCTATTGTATAAACAGTGCCCGGGGAGCAGTGTAGGGGTCTGGTGACTAGAACCGGCGACCATCCGGTTCCCAAGCCAAGTCCTTAGAGACTCAGCTATCCTGCCGAAAGTGTAACATCACGTCTCTGATATGGGTTTTGCGTGAGATAAGACATTTAAAAAGTATGTTCTATTGTATTCTGTGAAACAAATGCATATGGGCTATGAAATTTGGTTTTAAGAATATTATATTATTTTATATTATTTTCATTGCAACAAAGAACCCTATGCCACACATGTGTTGGATTATTGCATTAAGCTAAAGTCTATAGTCTTCTATACTCAACTATATTCCAAAGTATCCAAAACGATTACACTTAATCATCCTAGCGTTGGCACGCTGACCCAATATCACGTGACACGCTTCTAATTTGAACCTTAACGAGGAGAGAAACAGTGTCTGAACACCTGAATCATCACCCTCACATGGTCATTACGATTAAACATTCAGAATGTGTCATCTGTCATGTGACCGCAGCCGTTGATACCAGTCAATACCGGAACATGGTACTACATGTCTTGAGTTGGTGGATCAGTACTCAACATGCCCTGGTGTCAAGAAAGAGGATGATTTAGCCAGGGATAGGCCCAGAGCAGGCCATATACTGTATATATATACTGTATATATATATATATACTGTATATATATATATTAAATATAACATAAATACAAGATATAAATGCACAGCAGCAGATCCTTGGTCTGACACAAGTCAACCTGGATTAGTCTTGGTTGGTCCAGTGTGACAACAGCGCCCCCTCCCTTTGACAGCTGGGCTGTTGTTCATGTCATCAAATTTGATGACTCTGGGTTGTGTTGTATTGACTGCAGGTGTGTATTAACCAATTGGTCCACTATACAATGCAATACTCCACCAGAGACCCAGGCCATGAAATATTACATGTTGAACCCTAACCCTTTGTCACAACTTCAGTCTTAAACAGGAACCTCTGACAGTCGCCATTAACTCTAATTCTAATCCCAATCTGTTGAATGGGAGGGAAGTAAATTCCTCAAAACCCAGTTGGAACGAGAAGAAACCCCTGAGAAGGGAAGAATAAAAAAGATAGGACCTTCCTTGGAGAGATATAAGTTAAATGGATCCTCGGTGAGTCGACAGAAAATGGCAAAAAAACAAACTGAAATGAAAGTACATTTGGCATATTAAATATGGAATATTTAGTTTTGTGTCAGGGCGTGTGAATGTGTGTGTGTGTGTGTGTGTGCACGTGTGTGCACGTGAGTGTGCGTGCATACGTGTTGGTGTGTGTGTGTTCATGTGTAAAATGTGTTTCTGTGTGTATGCTTGTACCTGCCTGTTCTGCATGAGGGGGAGTGGTGTGTGTATGTGTGTGTGTGTGTGTGTGTGTGTGTGTGGGGGGGGGGGTATGTGTGTGTGTGTGTGTGTGTGTGTGTGTGTGTGTGTGTGTGTGTGTGTGTGTGTGTGTGTGTGTGTGTGTGTGTGTGTTGGGGGGGGGCGTGCTGAAGTTCACACTTCTTTTTAATCTCTTTACAATTGAATTTCCAAACACTTTGAAATTCTCCCTCTTGGCAAAATATGGTGTTATTCCTTGAAATGTGTGCTTCTCAAACAGACATGCTTGATCTTGCTCTTGGCAAAATGTGTGTGTGTGTGTGTGTGTGTGTGTGTGTGTGTGTGTGTGTGTGTGTGTGTGTGTGTGTGTGTGTGTGTGTGTGTGTGTGTGTGTGTGTGTGTGTGTGTGTGTGTGTGTGTGTGTGTGTGTGTGTGTGCGTGCGTGTGAGTGTACATGGCCATTCCACTGTAAACAAAGTGGTAGACTTCACTTTTCAACACTTAACATCCTACAATTTCAAATAACCCCCCTTAACCATAAGCTATCTATTTTTACCACGGTACCATGTTTACAAAAACATATTTGTTGATTCACATGCATTCTACGAGTTGACTGAACTCAATGATAATATAATACAAATGTAATAGAATATGTAATATAATATATATATATATATATATATATATATATATATAATTCAATATGTGTGTATTCTACAACTTATCTCTGGAGGGGAATCAACTTGTATATGTAAATGTAACAAACTGTTTCCTGGTTTAGATTATTCCCAAATGGTCATTCAGGTTTGTAGTTGAACAAATACCCGAACACCCGATCAGGAGTATATGAAGAGGCAAGATCTCCACCTTGTGGTCAAACTTTGGAGAGGGTCCTAAAATAATTATTCATACAAAATTCACAATTTTCTTTTGTTTATCATTATTATTTACAAATACATTTCCAAAAATAGATTTCTGAAAGCATACAAATAAATATATACATAGGCATATATCTATCTGTATGCTAGAAATACACTGACATTTTAATCAGAAAATCGAATCCCATTGCAATAATTCCTCGTAGGACCTGGCCTTCCTAAGTGAAAGTGAGGACATATTTGGAGAATACTGCAGTTTAAATGTTTAAATGTTCAAATGTTTAAATGTTTAAATGTACATCTGCTCATCCAGATACCCGCCCCCAGATACACGCATCAAACAACGTTCTTCTAGACACCACGAGCATGTCAAAATAACTTTAGGGACGTAAAGCCACATAGCCAGACAACATAACATTGAACCTCACCTGTGCACGTAGCAGAGCAGTCAAAATCCCTTTTTCGGGGAGGGACGTTGACCCGACCCCGGCATGTGCGGAAAACAGGGGCAGAGGAAGGAGATGAAGCAGGAATGAAGCAGGCGCGGCTTCACTGTCCACAACATTGGGGGGCAAGGGCGTAGATGATTTCAATGGACGGGAAACAGTGGCTCGGGGCCCGCGGGTCGTCCTGTCCACCATTGTGAGAATGGAGGTGAAGCCACGAGTGGCTAAGGTCAATGTTGACGTTGAACCTCCTCTCGGGAATAGCGAAAGGTTCAACCGGGGCCTTGGTATAGCGGTGAACTTTGCTACGGTGACAGGCCACGCACGAGTCTACCCGTTCTTACATCCTTCTTAAGCCCGTGCCACACAGGGTGCATGGAGTGGGCCGCCTGGTGGATGAACCGGTGATAAAAAGTCAGAAGGCGGAAACCGCCTTCAATGGGAGGGGAGCAGCCCCATCCTTGCTGATTAGAGGCCTGAAACAGACACCCAAACCCAAACAGACACTCTGCCGGGTTGATGATCAGGCCGCTTCGGTTGAGCCTCGTGAAGAGTCATGTGATGTGATCCTCGTGATGTGTCAGGTGCTCCTCTTCTGAGGAGCTGGCGACGAGAATGTTATCTAAGTAGACGAAGACAAATACGTCCCTAAGCACCGAATCCATCAACTGTTGAAAGGACTGCACTGCATTTTTAAGTCCAAACGGCTTATGCAGGAACTCAAACTGCCTTTGGCGTGATCATTGCTGCTTTGGGGATGTCTGAGAGGTGCCCAGGAACTTGGTGGTAGCCAAGTACCAGGTCTACTTTGGAGAAGAAGCGTTTGCCCGCCGGGTGCGCAGAGAAGTCCTGAATTGGAGGACCGGGTGGCAGTCAGACGTTGTAGCGTCTTTGAGGCGGCGGTAGTCCCCACACGGCCCCCACCCGCTAACAGAGAGGCCCAATGATGCCAACATGCTCCAAATTGGCAAACTCTGTCTTAGCGACCCACAGCCTGTCAGGGTGGAGCCCTCGGGCCCTCGCTTGGATGAGAGGGCCCTTAGTGTCTATATGGGGCTCCACCCCATGTTTGGTAGTGGCAGCGGAAATGTGGGCTGTGTGTCAAGCCGGGGAAGTCACCGAGAAGGGGCTGATACGTGTCACCCTCTGCGAGCAAACCGGAAAGACCGCCGTACGTCGCCTCATCGTGGACACATGCAAATGAGGACAATGTCAGTGCATCCACCAGACGGCAGTTTGTCCACCAGACGGCAGTTGCCACAAGTAGTCTGTGTGTGCATAGGAAATCTGCGCCGAGGAGGGGAAGGAGATGTCGGCCGTGACAAAGCCCCATGTAAACCACTGACCCCGGAAACACATGTTTAGATATGGGTGCCATTGGCGGACATCAAGTGCGGGCCATGTTCCCAGCCGGGAAAAAAACGGTGTCTGCGGCTAAAGTGCAGGGTTCTGTAATGGCTGTATTAGCCAGCGCTTTCGGGACATGTGGCGGCATGTGCTGAAAAAACTGTTCAATAAAAAGGAAGTTTGGTTGTTCCGTACCTAGCAGGTTAAGCATCATCTCCATGTGCTCGGAAGGCTTGCTGTCCCCAAGGCCTTTAATCGAATCACAAACAGACTGATAGGTGACAGACGAAGGTGTTGAGGAGGCGAGCCTTAAACACCACAAATTAATCGAGGGCAGGGGGAGCCATGATAAAGCCCACCATCCTCACCGGCCCACTGGCCTCAGTGGAGCCCCAAGCGCTGAGCCCATGTGGAAATAGCTTGCGTTGTCATCCCACAGAGGGTAAATCCAGCCTCTGTTTGCCCAAACCTGCAGAAGTCAAAACTAAGGTCATTTCAGAAAAACTGTGTTATTTGCCATGTTCCGTTCAGTGCCATCACCAGTGTGGTTCCTATAGACGGGAGTCGGAGGCATCAAAAGTAAATGCTGGACGTTAAATTGTCATTCATTCAAATACAGAACACCTGCAGCAACTAGAAAACACCAGCACTTGAAGCCTAATTAGGTATCGCACATTTAACTGTCCGTGCGGCAACATTATTCCCACCCATCAATCCGTGGGTGAATTATGTTAATCCACCACAGTATCGATTTTTAAAAGGTAGTAATATATAATAATATAATATATGTAGTAATATATGTAATAATATATGTAGTCATATATGTAGGTCTGGCGGGCAAAATTAACATTGGCATTTTAACTATTATTTCGAGAATATTGTTTATTATTTACAGCGTAGGCATGTGGAAATATTAACACACGGTAAACACAAGAGCTCGTAAAGGCTTCATTAACAAAAGGAAATTAGGCAACACATTAAAGTGTGATAGTTGGTTGGTCAAAACATCTGCCACAATCGCAATGACCTATATGTGTATTTTCATTAATTTATTCTGATTTAGTAAATGCACATTTGGTTTCACGGAGATTTATTCCTGTAAAGTTATTTTTAAGTATTTAGTAGCCCGTTTCACTCACTCATTCTCGTAGCCACCGCGTGGAGTTTTAATCATCTTTCCGTATTGGCATCGTCCTATTGCGAACACGAGAGGGCGCTAAATTACCTCTATCGACCCCAGATATGTTCATATTGTCCATTTCAGGCACTGTTCATATCCTCCACAGTTAGAGTAGCCCACTCACATGGAAGTAACGTGTGTTCCGTTATAGTATACAATACGTGAATCACATGGGACAACAAACTGATCAAGGGGAGCATTAATATAAAGATGACTAACCTGATAAGCATAGGACTACATGAACAACTACCTTACCCTGTATTGAACTTTATATCTTTATATTGGGGTGCCATCGACGCTCACTGTTTGCTTTTTATTGCTCAGCACAGCGCCCTCGCCGGCTAGCTCTATCGACCCCTTGACGGTCATATCCCACTACTCTAACCGTACCAAACATTGGTCTACCCTTTCGAATTGTATCCCCCTCTATTAGGTCGTATACTTTAATAGCCTACATAAGTTTAACCATTTCTGTCGCACAAGGGATTCAACGTGATTATTCCATGGCCTGCACAATTAAACCCATACTGGGTGGGAGGGGTCGCACCAGCTGGTCAGCACGCGCGCACGCACGCAATTATTATATATATATATATACAAATACAATGAATCGATTGGCACCCTGTCGATCAACAGTAGGTATATATGAGGCATATAGACCATTGTAAAACAGATAGAGATGCCATCTATTTTAAACAAAATGTGTTTTGTTTTTATTCGGGAGCACGGGCAGAGGCAGGGGACGGTCCTGTTTTTTCGGGGAGATCTCATAGGATGAAGGTACTCCGCGTCAGCGTCCTGCCTCTCATCCTACGGAGGAACGAGGGGTTGCATTAGGACCCTGCGGCGACGGAGGCTTGTTTCCTTCTCTCATTGATTTGACAGCTCCTCCTGCGGTGCTTCAACATGCTCAAACGCAGAAAAGGGGGGAACCTGGCAGCTGTTATGGCACCTTAGAAGTTTTGAAAGCTTTTTGGTTTCGTTCACTTAACACAGTAGGCCTAAGATGTCTGTCAAACGAGTCTGGCCATCCTTCGCGGCGTTTTCAATCACCCACTGCGTTTAATGACATGCTCATTACGACAACCACAAGGGATGCTTTTTTTTCTTCTCCTGTGGATTTAAACGTCGTCTGAACCTCTTTGTCGTTAAAAGAGTACGCTTGCACAAGGGTATGGTCAGGTAACAAGTTGTTGCTGCTCCTTTTACCGGTTAAATTGTCGCTAAACTCGAAGAGAAGAACGGCAAACACAGGTCCACGTCTTGCTCACTTTTTTTGTCATTGGGATTTGTGTGTTCTTTGGAAAACCGGAAACATGTCCCAAAGCAGAATTATTGAATTTGAACATTTTGACGACCGGGAGAAGAAACACCGGTCACCTAAGGCCAGCGCCTCCGGGTCACACTCCAGTCTGAGGGGCAACGGTCCGGTGCCCAGTCCGGCTCACAGTGCGCACTGTAGCTTCTACCGCGCACGTACCCTCCAGTCCCTCACCTCGGAGAAGAAAGCCAAAAAAGTGCGTTTTTATCGCAATGGGGACAAGTACTTCAAGGGGCTGGTGTACGCCGTGTCCAATGACCGTTTTAGGTCCATGGATGCCCTGCTTATGGAACTCACTCGGTCCCTGTCGGACAACGTGAACCTCCCCCACGGAGTGCGCACACTGTACACCGCGGACGGGAGCATGAAGATCTCGAGTCTAGATCAACTAGTGGAGGGTAAGTGGAGACTACTTTGTTTTCTTACAGGTCAAGCCAAGTGTATTGCTTCGTGTCCCTTCATTGGTTGGACTGCTTTCTTTAACCCTAACCCCAACCCTACTTTTGAAAGTGCATGGATTTTATGGTTTTGTATGGATTTTATGAAATCCACTGGTCAATTGCAGGGCCCCCAGGATAGACATGCTCCCTTTGGTCATAAAATGCACCATCCTCATAATTCCAGTTGAACTTATACAAATTATACAAAAGTTCATTCATTTAGATTTATTGTACAGTCTATGACATTACGTTCAATGTCAGTAGATAATGTGCAGTAAAGTAACGTGTTCCTTCGGGTTGTGTGTGTATACGTTTTAAGAGCTATGTTAATGTCTGACCTGGGGTTAATTAAGAGGAACCAAATAGAGCTTTATGGAGTGTGGGAAGTCACCCGTCAGGTTCAACAGTTATGAAGAAGACGCCCCTCTAGCGCAAGAGTGTACAACCTTTTTCAGCCCAGGGACCCCGTGGTGGATTGAGAAACAGTGCAGGGACCCCCTATATCTTTTTTAATTAGGCCTATAGGCCTAATAATATATTTAGAATGCCTAATGAAGGTTGAATTTTTGAAGGGGGACCGCAAGAATTGGTTTCTGCAATGATCATGTTTGCGGACCCCCTGCCGTACCTCCGTGGATCCCCTAGGGATTGAGGACCCCTGGTTGAAGACCCCTGGTTGAAGACTGTGTGTGTGTGTGTGTGTGGGTGGGTGTGTGTGTGTGTGTGTGGTCGTTTTGGAGAGCGTTCTCTGTTTATATGGGAGTGATTGTGCATGGTAAACATCAGACTGAGAGTTATCCCACCATGTGGATGTGAACGTCTCCCAACGGCTCAAACAGAGCGGTATACAGAGCCAAACATTGGAAGGAGTTTGTCCTCTTTCGCCCCGCTATCGATCCAACACAAAGACGAAGGGCTTAGTTAGACTTAAACCCAACCACTCCAACAGTTTTCATATTGCTGTTGTTTCAACCCCAGCGAGACAAACAAAAGAGATTTAAGGGAAATGAGTCATGTCTTAGCTTCACTGTGCTGCTGACTCAAGCAAAGCACTCGACAGTACAATTACCCCGTCTTCCTGCACTCCTCCTCTCGCTTAACACTCCCCCTGCGGTGACATTCACATCTCGGCAACTGGGATGTGAATGGGTCCCCAACGTGTGCTGTGCTTGGTGTTTTAAGTGTGTGTGTGTGTGTGTGTGTGTGTGTGTGTGTGTGTGTGTGTGTGTGTGTGTGTGTGTGTGTGTGTGTGTGTGTGTGTGTGTGTGTGTGTGTGTGTGTGTGTGTGTGTGTGTGTGTGTGTGTGTGTGTGTGTGTGTGTGTGTGTGTGTGTGTGTGTGTGTGTGTGTGTGTGTGTGGTGTGTGTGTGTGTGTGTGTGTGTGTGTGTGTGTGTGTGTGTGTGTGTGTGTGTGTGTGTGTGTGTGTGTGTGTGTGTGTGTGTGTGTGTGTGTGTGTGTGTGTGTGTGTGTGTGTGTGTGTGTGTGTGTGTGTGTGTGCATCCACTGACCTGCAGGAAGGTTTTTTTCATCAGTTTTTGTCTATTTTCATTTCACATCCTGAGAGCAGAGCACCCTGGCACCCCTGGGAGTCTGGCAGGAGATTTAGGTCAGTGCTCAGTCGGTTTGGCAAAAGTCAACAGACACTCAATCTTTGCTGCAGTTGGTTTGACCTATAGAGACTGTCGCTATTCCTTTCATTGAATCTAATCAATGTTCATCAACTGACACACAAACTAGCGTTGAACCCCTCGATGACAACTTTCCGCCGAGAGAGAGAGAGCGAGAGAGAGAGCGAGAGAGAGAGAGATAAACAGAGCACGAGCACGAGCGAGACCATTGCTGCACACTTCAGCAGCCAGCGGGGCAGCCTCCATTGATTGAAGCCTGCTGGGGCCTTTCCTCCATGCAAGCCCAAGTGTACTTCACATGGGGTATGTACAGACACGTGGCCCTTCCCTGAATGGTTAACCGCTGTGCTTGTAGCACAATGGGCATCCGGTCGGTTTTTAAACTGCCTTTTTGAAAAGCTGACCTCAGGTGTTCCCAACTGAAGAACCCCGCCTTTCCCCTCGCCTCCTCGCACCTGAGACCTTCCCGTGTCCCTGTAGGGGACAGAGCTGTCAAATGACCTCTCCCTCTCTATCAGACCACCACCACCTCACTAATACTGCCATTGTTCCTGAATTGATGTGACAACTGTGACAACCTAGTCACAGTTTAAAAGCATAAGGTCCCCCCAGCTGCTTCCATGCCTGGTAATTAGCCTCTGGTTAATTGTTGCCTTAATGCACTTGAGCTAGCCAAAGAATAGCCAGAAGTGCCATTTTATTGTGTATGTTTTAAAGTATGTCCTTGCTGTACAACTAAATGTGGTTGCATTTGTTAGCCTTTGCAGATTATGTATTATACAATAACCTAAGATAAGATAGCACTATTTATCCTGGAAGGGAAATTCAGGATGATGCTACTGTTCAACCTCTTCAATACTTAAGATGAAGTAACTGTCCTTGGCTTACAACTGGCCCTCAAACACTAGTCTATGTTTTTGTTTATTAGCGCTATTATTTAGGTCAAATCGTGATTTATAGCAATTGCACATGCTCATGTTAAACTAAATAAAACATACTAGTGAATTTCATTGCAACGGTGTCAAACTTAGGCCAAACAGGAATCTCGGCAATCTTATCACACACACACACACACACACACACACACACACACACACACACACACACACACACACACACACACACACACACACACACACACACACACACACACACACACACACACACACACACACACACACACACACACACACACACACCCATGGATGTAAACAGCCCCCTGGTCAGGGTGTTTCTCTGTTTCATCAGTACTGGTCACATGGCCGTGTTCCTGGGAGGCAAAAGTCTACAAAGGAATGCTGTCCAAAAAAAAAAAAAAAAAAGAGTGCTCTTTGGATGAAGGCCATCGGCCGGCGGCGGGATAAGGCAGGGTTACTCTTGGCTCGGCCTCACCCTGTCTCCTCGTTCCTCTGAGGAAGTCCTTGTTATCGTGCGGAGAGCCGACTAACACAGAGCAATGTGAACGCATGTGAGTTTGCATTCCTCCAGCGGCGAGCCCCTGCTCGGCCTCTTAAACGGCACTTGGACTCAACACAACGTGTGTTGCCGTTGCATATGTACATTTCCCATGTCGATGCCTTTATCCGAGAGGTGACGCCGTTTAGATTCCACTGTGTGTTAAGGAGCGGGTAGGAAAGATACCTGCAATGAGACTGCAGACTTTGAGGTTCAAACTCAGAACCCCCTAACTAGATCAGTGGTTCCCAACCCCTTTTCTTTTAAGGGACCCCTATTTTACACCTTCATACGCTGACCACTCCACCCACTCCCTCCCACATACTAGTAGCCAAGTAGCCAACTTCTTTTGAAATATATATATTCCCCCCACTGTGGAGCATTGGCGACCCCCAGTGGGGTTCGGGACCCCCAGGTTGGGAACCACTGCACTAGATGATCATACCTCCTATCTGTGTAAAAAAAATGTATTTAAAAAGGTATCTCACAAAAGCCTCCCCACTTTTTTTCTTCTTGTCTTTATCCCCAAGGCGAGAGCTACGTGTGCGCCTCCAACGAGCCCTACCGCCGTGTGGACTACACCAAGAACGTCCACCCCAGCTGGTCCATGGGCAGGACGGCCACGTCCCGCTCTCTCTCGGCGCTCTGCGGCGCCTCGCTGAAGGGCGAGCAGCTGCAGCTGCAGCTGCCGGCACTGCGAGAGCCCAAAGACTTCATCAAGCCCAAGCTGGTGACTGTCATCCGCGGGGGTGCCAAACCTCGCAAGGCCGTGCGCATCCTGCTCAACAAGAAGACGGCCCACTCCTTCGAGCAGGTGCTCACCGACATCACCAACGCCATCAAGCTGGATACGGGCTCGGTGAAGAGGCTCTTCACACTGGAGGGCAAACAGGTAGGGCTGTGGCTGTGGCCTGGCATACATACGCAGGCATGCTGTGTCTGCGTGTTTAAAAGGTTGCCATAGGGATATGCCTTGACCCTAAACATACATGCTATACAAAGTATTGTACAAAACGATGAATTCCAGTATGATTGATGCTCGATGAGCTTGAATCATCCTTTTGTTCTTACCTGTGTAAGATAATATGACTGTTCCCCCCCCCCCCCCTAATTTTTATGTAGCATATTTTCCGGACTATAAAAACGTATAAATTGGTCCTTATACTCACACAATATCCTAATATCTTTTTTTTCTGACTGGGTTCAAACAACGGCCAAGAGATCCAATCATATCAAGTGACGCTACTCAACCAATCAAATCTCTGCAGTCAGTGAGCGAGCAGACCGCACACGCACACACACACACACGCGCGCACACGCACATGCACACGCACATGCACACGCACACACATGGAAAAACACAGAAAAACTGTATTTTCCCATTGAGTGCTCTAAAACAGAATGGTACACAGCGGAAAAACAGACCCCTTCATGTTCATTCTTCCCACTGGCAGTTCAAACCCAGTACCTCTCATTTGTTCCATTGTGATTATTAAATTCTAAACCTTCATTCTGCTGAATGAAGGCTACCTTCGGGCACTTCTGTAACCATTAGGGAACTCACAATGTACCCGGAGCACCTCAGGACTGCTGAGATGCTCCGGATGCATTTTGAGTTCCATGGATCTGTGAGAACCACTGGGATGTGATGAATGTAATTCAGCCAAAAAACCTCCACGCATAATCACGCAGCGCAATCATTTCCAACAAGGTGGTAATGAACAGGGTTTATATTCGAGCCCTCTGGCTGTATCTGTATCTGTCGTCCTAAGCTCCTCCTGAGCTAGCACATCTGTGTGCGTTGTTCCCAATTGGTCCTCAGCTGTACAGACCAACCCTACTGGGAGCCATAAAGAGCAACGTGTCCTCCAAGCCACGCCTCTCTGTATATTAGATAAGGGGAAATTGTGAAATACATGATTCATTTCCTATCCCTCCCCTCG
This sequence comes from Muraenolepis orangiensis, assembly GCA_027704905.1. NCBI lineage: Eukaryota > Metazoa > Chordata > Actinopteri > Gadiformes > Muraenolepididae > Muraenolepis > Muraenolepis orangiensis. The sequence continues at coordinate 27,247,968 of CM051003.1, forward strand.
GAGTATAGAGGGGAGTTATGGGGTGGGGGTCTTCTGGGGGGATGTGCCGCTTCCCATATCCAAGGTCTTTTAGTTTCGATTTAGGGTTAGAGGTTACAGGAGTAGACGTTGGATTGGTGATTGTGTTTCCTGTGTTCTGACCTGTTCCTGTTTTTTCTAGCGTGTGGTGAAGAGAGTTTGTGTTGCCAGGAGAGACCATGGGCAAGTGACTCATGAGTGGGGACCAAAATATGGGTCTTTTCTGGTTCAACAGATTGTTGGCCTCCGCATGCAGTACATTTGAAGGCCCCTGAGAGAAGGTCAAGCTTCATCCCGAATCAATTATATATCAGTATCTTCTTTAAAAATATATATATTTTAGTTTAAAACACCATCTATGATCTATCTAGTTAAGTTCACAAATTCCCCCAAACACAGCCAAACCTGGTGATCCATAACAGCTTGCTCGGTCTATTTCTGCCTCTGTGGGATGCTGCATCATACCCCAGGTCCCACACACCCACAAATCAGTGATGTGTCTGCCTACTACCACTATCTCCCCATTGATTGTAAACACAGACACTGTGGGGATCTGGCTCTTGTGTTTGTTGAATTGCATTAGAGAGAGAAAGCGAGTGTTAGTGGTGTCCATGATGAATATCCGTGTGATGGTTTAAAGGGGGTAGTGGGGGAGGAGAAACCCTGTATTTTATTTTTTTAAGTCTGTTGGAAAATGGTACTGTTTTATTTTTATTTTTAGAAGTAGCTTGATGATGTCCCAGGGGGTTTGTGCGTTGGCTAACTGAACACGTACTATGATGTTTTGAGGCGGTTGGAACGTTAATACTTGGAACTCATTGGAATTCCAGTTGTTCTTGGCACCGGCCCAAGTCACTCTGGCTTTTTAATTTTATCTTGCGCATTGCAAAAGTGCCGCCGTGACAGCTTATGCAAATATCAGGCCATTAAGGAAATGCCTTTTAGTGTCAGACACAAATGTTTTAGTGAGATGTCGGATGTATTTATGTGTTCAATTGTTTGGACTAAATGTATTTTGAAGAGAGACTTATTTTAATAATCTCTGAGTGTTGATGGGCATTAGCTATTCAAAAACCACACAAATTGGCCTGTTTTACCCACAGCTAGTTCCAATGCTTGGAGGACACCACAGAGTTTAGCATTCTTTTAACTTTACTTTAACAGTTGGTGATAGCCCTGCAGCATTTCAGAAATACTACATGATCTGTTATTTTACTCTGGAAGTTTCTAATGTAAGCTCAACATAAACTGCTAGCGAAGTTTAGACAAAACAAAGACTATAATAACAAACAGTGGACATTTATTTTTCAAATTAACCCTACATGATGTTATGACTCCATCTAAATCCTTTTAGATGAAATCAATAGCTTCCTTTTTAAAAGGCTAGTCAATCCTAGATGTTAATGTGTAAAGTGTTTATGCTACTATAAACTTAATGGCCTTTTGACGAACATAACTACAGAAATAGAGGTAGGACACAGGGATACGGGACCACTGCCTTGGTGCTCAAGTCTAGGAACACGTAGCTTCTGCCATCAATTTCATATTTTAAATGTGTATTGTTCGATTATTTTGGGCCAGATGTTTAGCACTTTGCAATTAGTTCTAAACTTGTAAAAAAAAAAAAAAACCTGTAAACTTAAACTGTAACCCATCCATTGATCTCGGGATATTTTCTTGTCTGCCTTTAAAGAGTTGAGCCAGGAACATGGTACATGGTTTATATTATATTTTAAAAAATGTAATACAATGAATACAGCTCGTTTGGATCAAAAGCTGTTTTGCATTGTCTGACGTGAGTAATGTCTATATGGTGGTTGTTTGACCAGGAAAGTTTGGTATTTTAATCCCCCCCCAAAACTGTTTTAATCTCCTCCATCTGCCACTGTAACAGGCCCACTGCAGGAGACACACCCCCTGTTGGTGGAACATGTGCCGCCTTGTGCTAACGCTACACAGCGGTGTGATGGATAGGATTCTGGGTTGTAAGGAGGGGGGGGGGGGGGGTGGTGGTGGTGAGGTGGGGGGCATGCCTGGACCTATGGTCTTTAGACTCAAGTTACACCGTTGAAACAAACTGATCTTCTGTTCATTCCTTCAATTCGGGGCCACTCGTATAGAGATTTATGACGGGAAGGAAGAAAATGTCTGTCTGGCTGAGGTCTTAGGAAGGCCACAGTGGCCTCGTGTTGACAGGGAGGAGGAGGAGGAGGAGGAGGAGGAGGAGGAGGAGGAGGAGGAGGAGGAGGAGGAGGAGGAGGAGGAGGAGGAGGAGGAGGAGGAGGAGGAGGAGGAGGAGGAGGAGGAGGAGGAGGAGGAGGAGGAGGAGGAGGAGGTTTCAATTTGAAAGACTTGGAATTTATCTTTCACTTCACAAATTTTCCGTCTGAGATTAATATAGTTCATCTTATCTTATTCACCTTTTTAAATGAGCGCACTTTCTATTATGTCATCATGCCTGTGTGTCTACCTATCAGTTTAATACCATAGATCAGGGGTTCTAAAACTGGGGACCGCGAGCCATAGCCAGGGGGTCCACGAAATAATTTGTAATTTAAAAAAAATTATAATAATATTATTATTGGGCCAATAGAAACTCTGTCATTGTGACACATCACGTCAATCATGACTCATTCACTTCACTTACAACAAACAGTTTCTGCTGCTGCGTAGCTCTGCTTATTAGCTATCCCACTAGCTTGCAAGCTTAATAGGGATCAATATTCAGTAAGTCCACATCGTCAAGTCACGCTAAGCCCAAACAAGCTCAATTGAAAAAATTAAATGACAATTATATTGATTTTATTTTGATTTTTTTTGATAACAGCAACGAGAGACCGAAGTGCGTCATGTGTCTTCCAGTGCGAACAAAGTTATGATGCCAGCCAAGCTTAAGCTTTTAGCACCTGGAATATAATTATATTTAATGGACAAAAAAAGGACAAAATTAAACAATGTATTCGCCAAAAAACATGGGAATGGGCTTAATTTCTATAATATCCAGTCAGTTCGGTCAGTCCACATCGTCAAGTCACGCTAAGCCCAAGTCACGCTAAGCCCAACAAGCTAAATAGAAAAAATTTGATGACAATTATGTTGAGTTTTCCGAAGTGCGTCATGTGTCTTCCAGTGCGAAAAAAGCCATAAAGCCAGCCAAGCTTAAGCTTTTAGCACCCGGAATATAATTATATTTATTGGGCAAAAAAAGGACAAAATGAAAAAATGTATCCGCCAAAAAACATTGGCATGGGCTTAATTGATATAATGTAATGCTGTTATGATAACTTCTGATTTGTTAAGAGCTTTATGCCAATGATTTGAATAAGGAACAATACGTTCATTATTTGAAAGTTGAAGCTCTTAATGAAAGTCAGCCTTAGACTGGTCATTTTAAATGTCCAGGTTTATTAGGACTATGCCACATCTTTTTACTGTTCATAGTCGTAGGACTATGTCTTCTTACTGTTGTTACTGTTCATCTTGTTACTGTTCATAGTCATAGGCCTATGTCTTACAGTGGCGAACCGTGTCTATCACAACTGGACCTTCTGTAGACCACCCCCCGCCCCCCCGGTTGTTCTAGTCAGACAGACCTCACGGAGGCAGTCACTTTATGCGTTATCTCATTCAGGAAGATCAGATTGTCGCAGCCAATTTCCAAGTTGACCATAGTTATCAAAGCAGTGTCCATGTAGTGAAGTAACAGCACAACACAGCACCACCACACACAGGCTATCGATTAAAGGGACGGTCTAAAACAATATGTGAAAAGGCTTAATGTAACTTAAAGTTCCAAAACAGCGATCAATAATCACCAAATGTCTCTGGCATATGTCTTATCATTAGCACTTTCACCTAACCTAAATCCTACTATTACAGTTATGTTAATAAAATGATGTTACATTAAGTGTTTTCCTCTCATAAAGCTGTGTTAAGACTTTTCCTTACTGGCTCAATAGAGCGGAAAACACTCAATGTCACACATGAGATATTTTGACAGGTGAGTGCTAATGACAAGACATATGCCAGAGAAATTTGGTGATTATTGATCGCGGTTTTGTAACTCTTAGTTACGTTAAGTCTTTTCACGTTAAGCGATGCAAAGAAAGATCAAGTCAAAACTCAATTTAAATGCACAACAATGCTTAACAACTCAAGACAGCCATTAACTTAACCTACGTAGAAAAAAACCAACGTAGCACTACAGTAGATCCGAGCCAGTGAACCTTCTAGCGCACTATGGAACTGTGGGGAAATCTGAAAGAATACGCCCATTGGCTACAAATCACTATATGATTGGTTGATCAAACTGTCAATCCAAACGTACGCTCTCATTCAGTCGAAGGGCCAATCGGGAATACTTTGGTTGAAGGATATTCTTCCCAGCAACCTAGAAAAATATCTGATTGGTTGCATTGTTTTTCCAACACAAAACCACTCAAATGCGTAGTGCAACACTGTAATATAACATATGACAACACGGATACGATTCTCATTTATTAATTTTATTTCAAGTGTATTAAATTGTATTACATTTTATTAATACAATTAATTCTATTTTTTTGTTTCATCTGAGAGTTTCAGGGTCTTCTCTGAATACCTTGAAGGCCCCGACGCTTCACCACTGATGTCTTGTTACTGTTGCAATACAAATATTTTAAATGGCATCTAAGACTACAAATAGTAGTAAGCTTATGTTTAATTGGTGTTATGATTTTAAGGGGGTCCTGGGATTTCTTTTTTTCACTTTAAGGGGTCCTTGGCCCCAAAAAGTTGGAGGACCCCTGTCATAAATAAAATCTCAGTCTTTGACAATTCTGTACTGAATTGTTAGTGTGGTGTCACACAGGTGCCTAGCCTGCCTTCTTGCAGTTAAAAAAATATAGCGTTGGCGATAAGCACGAAAAGAGTTATTATTTTGCAATATATACACTCCTGTTGAGTCTCTGAATAATCATCAAAGTAATCCAGGAACAGTCTGTAGGCCAACTGTGTGTCCAGCTAATCCGACAGCTCTGCCCCATCGATAAGCCTCTTTCACCCCGCTACTGAAGTCGTCCTCTGGGGGTTAGACAGCCCTTGTTTCTCATGAACCACATTTTATTTATGTCACTACCTGAGAAATGTTTGTTTTATTATAGATATAAAAAAAATGGAAGAGGAAAAAAATCTGTAGCCTTGGAGATTCAAGATTCAACGCCTTTATTTGTCACATGCACATACAGGATATACATTGAAATTAAAGTGGCTGTGCCATGCAGAAATTGTGAAAAATACAAAAGAAAATAGACAAATTGCAATAAACTGTGTCTAAAAATATATAAAGGTCAATGCAACATTATTTACCTTAAGTTGGGATAAATATGAGTGCTAAAGTATACAGTCCGGAAACTAGAAAAAAAACGTGTGTGGGACTTGGTGGGGGCCCTGAAAGATGTATCCCTGCTGGGGCTTCTGAAGCGTAACTTGCAACGCAAGATTTGATTTCCCCCCACGGCCTCTCTCGTGACCGTTATGTGTGCTTTAGTGTGAATTACTGAGGAGGCTGGTCTCTCGTTACAACACTCAATCCAATCTGGAATCAAAATAGAGTGAAATTGAGGGTAACAAATACCTCTTACAGCACAGTTGATCGATTGGAAAAACAAACAAGCACTGCATCATTCTTAAAGTTGGTCCGCCTTGAAGCAATAAAGAATATTAGTTGGGTTTTTGATTTCTTTGTTTTTACATTCCTCCAGAACCACATCCATAATTTAGCCAGTGACTAATATATCTGTGAAAAGCCCTTACTTTTCACAGTGTTGTTAAGACATAAATTAACACACACACACACACACACACACACACACACCCCGCCGAAGCCAGCGCCGCCTGAGGAGACAACCTGCTGAGCATCTCGGAGGCGGATGTGCGCCGCACCTTCAAGCGGTTGAACATCCGTAAGGCAGCAGGCCCCGACGACGCAGTCTTTGCAGACATCTTCAACCTCTCCCTGGCCCAGGCTATTGTTCCCGCGGTCTTCAAGATGTCCACCATCGTGCCTGTCCCTAAACAACCCAAGGTAACATGCCTGAACGACTATAGACCTCTAGCCCTCACCTCGATTGTCAGCAAATGCTTCGAGAGGTTGGTCAAGGACTTTATTTGCTCCGTGTTACCTGCCACGCTGGACCCATGGCAATTTGCATATCGTCAAAACAGATCCACGGATGACGCAATTGCCATGGCCCTCCACACTGCCCTTTCCCACCTGGAGGGAAAGAACTGTTATGTGCGAATGCTGTTTGTGGACTACAGCCAAGCTCGACACCAAGCTTAGAGGTCTAGGCATGCCCCATCCACGTGCAGCTGGATACTGGACCTCCTGTCGGATCGCCGGCAGGTGGTGAGGATGGGCAGCACCACCTCAGAGCCACTGACCCTCACACACGGGAGCCCCCCAGGGATGTGTGCTGAGCCCTCTCCTCTACTCCCTCTACACCCACGACTGCATGGCTATGCACAGCTCCAACGTCATCGTCAAGTTTGCTGACGACACGACAGTGATGGGCCTGATAGCCGGCGACGACGAGACAGCCTACAGGGAGGAGGTTGGATCGCTAGAGCAGTGGTGCCAGGAGAACAGCCTCGCCCTCAACTTCAAGAAGACCAAGGAGCTGATCGTGGACTACAGGAAGCAGAGAGGAGAGCACGGCCCTATCTCCATCGACGGTGTTGCAGTAGAGAGGGTCAGCAGCTTCAAGTTCCTCGGTGTGCACATCTCCGAGGACCTCACATGGTCCACGCACACACGTGGTGAAAAGGGCTCAACAAAGCCTGTATTTCCTGAGAACCTTCTACACCGGGACAATCGAGAGTGTTCTTACAGGATGTAGAACTGCCTGGTACTGCACCGCACTCGAGCGCAGAGCGCTTCAAAGGGTGGTGTGGACGGCCCAATATATCGTTGGAGGTGAGCTCCCCTCCCTCCTGGATATATACAACCAGCGGTGCGTGGCCAAGGCCAAACGCATCATAAAAGACAATGCCCACCCCAGCCACGAACTGTATTCACTTTTACCGTGGCAGGCGATAAAATAATAGCACAAATAGGCTTAGAGATAGCTTCCACAGTCAGGCCATCAGGCTGCTGAACAAGGGCGTATAACATATAACAATGTATATTTTTATTACATTGATTTATATATACATATTACTCTTTTTCTGTGCCGATATATTGCATTTTATAAATTGCATTTTTACTTTTATATATTTAACTTTATACAGTTTTATTCTATTCAGTCTTATCTTATTTTTAGAACTGCTGTCTGTCGTCGGGTATTGCACATAAGATTTTCACTCACTGCTTTATAATCATTGTAAACGGTGAAGTGACAATAAACTTGACTTGACTTGACACACACACACATGCAGGATGCCTTCTAGCAGCAGCCTACCATCTGCTCCTCCAATATCAAATCAGGCTCCAGCTTGCCCTCCTCCTCACACACACACACACACACAGTCACCCAGCCTCCAACTGGGGCCATGGCCACCACCGGTCAATTAGATGCACAAGCTGTAAAGGAGGGTTTTAAGTGCAGCTGTCAGGTGTGTGTGTTTGTGAGCGAATGGTCATTGAGCATCTTACAAGATACAAGATATTTTATTGGCCATTTGTAAAAAGTACATAGGAATGCTTATTCCCCATTCCCTCCCGCAGTATACATCTCCAACCAATAAAAATAATATATACAATAAAAATAAACAAATAGCAGTAAAGTGACTTAAATGATATGTACGTGTTGAATGTACATGTTTTTTTGCAAAAGTCTTTAAAGCATCTTGGTTGCAATCTTGGTTGATCTGCTGTGTCTCTTAAGAGAGAGAGAGAGAGAGAGATAGAAAGAAGCTGACTTAGCAAAAGTAAAACACGCTAACATTGCGGCGTTCAAAAAGACGAAGTGCGTCATGTGTCTTCCAGTGTGAACAAAGCCATGAAGTCAGCCAAGCTTAAGCTTTTAGCACCCGGAATATAATTATATTTAATGGACAAAAAAAGGACAAAATTAAAGAATGTATCCGCCAAGCATGGGGCATGGGCTTAATTGCTATAATGTAATGCTGTTATGATAACTTCTGATTTGTTAAGAGCTTTCGGCCAATGATTTGGATAAGGAACAATACGTTCATTATTTGAAAGTTGAAGCACTTAATGAAAGTCAGCCTTAGACTGGTCATTTTAAATGTCTGGGTTTATTAGGACTATGTCACATCTTTTTGCTGTCCATAGTCATAGGACTTTGTCTTGTTACTGTTGTTACTGTTCATCTTGTTGTCTTTGTGTGTTTCAACTGTCATCCATCCGTCTCTGAAGAGAGGTGAACAGAATAAATAATGCACTGTGAGACTGACGGTACAAACATCCAACCGTTGGTCTTGATAACACAGACACACGCACAACTCCACCTCTTAATCTTATCAGAAATATTGGGTTATTCATCTGATTACTTCAAGACCTTATGTTTTCCTCCACGCTAGATATTTGAACATATATGTAACGGAAGCCAGCCGTTAGTGCTGTGCAGTGAATAAACCTCACTTCCCAACACCTTAAAGACCTTCTAGCGATGAAGCTGAAGCCTGTGGGTTTTAGATTACCTTGTTGGAGCGTCTTGCCTCTCATGCCGGGAGTGGTGAGTTCGAACCCAGTGTGGGACACTCACTGTTACATATACAAATATTGATTGCCACTTCCATGGAATAGTGATGATGATGGTGGTTTAGTCTACTGTATCAAAGCTATGGTGATCGAGTAGACTTTAAGGGGGAATGGTTGAACTAACCCTAACCTGTATACTGGCTCTACTCCAGCACAGTGCAGTATATATACAGTGATGCTGGAACCAGTGTTGTCTCTCACCTCAGCCCTGTGGAGTCGGTCAGACTGGGCTTAATCGCCACCACCACAGTCTGCTGAGGGGCCACAGAGGACCTGACACCACCACAACACACTCGCTCACATCATGCTGTACATGACGAGGCTCTTTGAGCTGGTCAAGATGAACACCATATCACTAGAGATGGTGGGAGGACATGGAAGGGAAGGACATAGGAATGTAGGGAGGAAGAAGAAAGAAAGATGAGGAATGACTGGAATGAGACCGAGGTTTTGAGTGAAAGAAAAGAAGGAAGGAAGCAAGGGAGGAAGGAAGGAAAGCGGGCGAGAACTAACTGATGAGGGAAGAAAATGAGGAGACTTGGTATACAAGCCAAAGCCCTCCCCCTTTGTCCCTTTCTTCCTCCCTCCCCTCTCTCCCTGAAAGCCCTCATTGCTGCTGTGTGATGACTGTGTCTCTCACACTCAGATGACAAGGTGTCTGACTCTTTGTATTTTAATTGCCAATGTGAGGTGAAAGAACATTGTGTTTTCAGGATGCCGTGAGTCTAATCTTGAACATTTGACGCACGCTGAGGAGAAAGAAGTTATTGTTTGATATTGCTTCATCTGATATACAGACATATAGTATATATACACAGTATGGTAGATCAATTTAAACTGGCTTAGCCGGACATATATTAACTTCCTTGTCAGGAAGGTTTATTAATAAAAAAAGGTTTTGATTTATTTAATAAAATTAATCTCTTTAATCCAGGCCCAAGATACAGTCTTACACATTGACTATACATAATTATTATAACTAAAATAATAATATGAAGAAGACTATATGTACTCTGCTTCTATGTACCTGTAAAAGAACAGTCAGCCCCGCTGTACTAAGAAGGAGCATGGCTCGCAACCTGGTCCATTCAGAAAAGTGCGCTAAAAGCTTGAGAACAGACCGGAAGCACGGGGGGCAGGAGGGGTGAAGAGAAACAGGACAAACTAAATGGTCTGTTATGCCCCAAGCACCAAGCACTCACTCACCCACTTCCCTTCCCTTACCTTCACCTCGCCTGTTATTTAATATGACACTGTATGTCCACGTGGGCACACGGGCTTGGGGCAAACACAATAAGAGTGGCTTTAAAAGTGATTTATTTTTAAATGTGGCGCTGCACACCGTGGCTCCGACTGTTCTTTTATGAGCCACGCTGCAGGACCATGGTAAAGCCATGGAATAAAAACTGGATTAGGCTCAATAAAGACACGCCTGTTGCCTGTTGTGCTTAAGCCATATTGCACATAAACTCAAGTTTGTGGTGATGTGTCTTCCCTCCCTCCCGAGGAAATAATCTCTTCAGCCCTAAATGTATGTGGGCGGCGTTGATGACTGAGGAGGAGACACCGTTAGGAAGAGTCTGCAGCCAAGAGGAATTGGCGAGGAGTTAACAATGATGTCATTCACCCCCCCCCCCCCCCCCCCAATCCACCCTTCAGACTGGCGGGCCAGAATGAACACAATGGGAAGACGTGTAAGCTGAGGCCTACACACTCTTCTCATGCCCTCACAGTAGGGCATTATAGGAGTCTCAGCACAAACTGATTCTGGATCATACTCGTTTCATAACGTATTCCGGATCATAATCGGATCAAGATTCAAGAATTTTGGAGTACAATGTAGTACATAATACAGTGGAATGCTTACTCCCCATTCCCTCCTGCAGTATAACATTCATACTGTGTTCGTGTGTGTGAAGCTGATAGACGGTGACATGGCATGAATATATGCTTCTGGTGGTGATGATGATGAAGATGCCCATTTGGCCTGAATCCCCTGCACCAAGCCAGGGTCCTAACTAGGTTTGCTGGAGTGCGCTGCTGCGCCAATAGCGTTGTGAATGGTTTATTTTAGAAAAGTAGTCTGGATTCACTCTACCCAGTGGTCCTGTGTAGCTCACTATAACTATACTAACACCTATACTAAGAATGTACACACGCACACTATCATAATTCCAGAACAGAGCAGAGCTCTGGGTGTCAGGGGACACAAGACTGGCATTTGCCCAAAATGTGTGCATGGCCACAGGCAGGGAGAGGTGGGGTGAGGGGTGTAGAGGGTGGTGGTGGTGGTGGTGGTGGTGTCCATTGTGTGTTTTCAGCCACTTTTTGTTTTGGTTGACCGAAACATGGTCGTCATCCATTCTTTGGAGGGGGGTTGTTTTGTATGCCTTGTGTAAAGTGAGCCAGTTGACATTGTGATACGGTGAAGAGATACAGCATTTAACACGGATCAACAGTTTCAGACAAAATAAGGCAGTTGCCATTTCCCTTGCCAGTCGGAAAAAATCTATATAGCATAAGAATGAACTAAAAATATCACCTACATCAAATTGCCAACCTTTCTGATATTCTGTTTAAACATTGGTTTATTAATGTTTTTATGTGAGAATTAATGATCTGATAATGACCTGTTATGGCTTTGTTACCAAATACAATGTTTTAAAATGTATAACCTTTTACAAACCATATAATTGGTGGTCATCGTGTCACGTTTCAAAGTAAAGATGTGCCATAAACCTGCACTATGTGAGGTTTTCCCTGTCGTGGTTTTTTATATTTTTCTCCATACCCAATTATTTTAGAGAGAGAACAAAAATATCTCTGTGTTGATTGAGTCGTGGGGGGGGGGGGGGTGTCACCACTCTTACTCTGGCAATGCAAAATAATCTGGAACAAAAAGGAGGGCTTCAGTGAAGTGTATTATCATTTGGAACTACGAAAAACAAAAACAACAAATTCATTTCTACTCTCAACGAAAAACCCTAGATCAATCAAAGGAATAGAAGGGTATATTGTATTGGATGTAGAATAGATGCGGGATCCCTGAAGTGACTTCCGTTCTTCCAAATTCTAACCACTGCCTACACACTACACAAGTGACATGGGAAGTGTAGATAGCTGAAAGATTGCTGAAATGTAGCTTGTTTGAAATGGAACAATATTAATGTCAAGTACTATATAATAACTCCTGAAAAATCTCATTAAAATGTGTCTGCTCTGGCCTGTCGTCAAGCAGTCTTGGGGGATCATAATATTTATAATATATTATATTATAATATATTATATTATAATAAGTGCCGATGAAAGTCTTCCAGAGGAACGGTTGTCTGTGTGTAGAGTGTTCAAACTGAGTCTACAATGCATTCAGTTTGAGTGACAACTCCCAGATGTTTACCCATCACACACAAAACTCATATTCAATTGCAGAAGCGATGTTTCCTTCAGTCAGGACAAACAGATGTCCCATCTTACCGGCTTCTGTTTGCTCTCTTTCTCTTTATCCTGACCGCTTTGGTCAGAGAGGGAGAGAGAGGGAGAGAGAGAGAGAGAGAGAGAGAGAGAGAGAGAGAGAGAGAGAGAGAGAGAGAGAGAGAGAGAGAGAGAGAGAGAGAGAGAGAGAGAGAGAGAGAGAGAGAGAGAGAGAGAGAGAGAGAGAGAGAGAGAGAGAGAGAGAGAGAGAGAGAGAGAGAGAGAGAGAGAGAGAGAGAGAGAGAGAATGTCATCTCTCTCTCTCTCTCTCTCTCTCTCTCTTCCCCTTTTGACCTTGTGTTGTTTCCATGTGTTTAAGGAGCTGTAGCATCACAGAGATGAGGGGGTGGGGTCGTTGTTATAGCGATTGGCCTGTCATCCACGATGTGAAGAGTATCTAGTCTGTTGCTTGACCACCGGCAGTCTCTTTGTGTGGAGAAGTTATGTCTGAATGTGCTCTAATGTAGAATGGATTAGGATTCTAAAAACATAAACAGTTTACCTTTTTTTAATTTAAATAATACAAAATAGCTGATGACTTTATTAATTACTGTTTGTTTGTTTTGCCAAATGCAGTTTATTTCAGAATATTGGAAAGCAAATTCTAAATGAGGCGTGTCCCTTCCGCACAAACATGCATGTCGTTCCAGCCATTTCAAACATGACACACACACACACACACACACACACACACACACACACACACACACACACACACTCTCTTGGTATGTCTTTGACCTGTTTCCTCCCGGCAGCTCTGCCTGAAAAGAAAACAATACAACCCTAAGAGACAGGTGCATTCTGGGAGAAGGTCAGTTGGTTTAACAGTGTAGCTAAAGTACACACACACACTCACACTCACACACTGAATGCCTACTCACCTTAGAACCAGCCCTTGGCATCGGTCCAGCTGCTCCCCAAGGTGTCTAATGAATTATTCTAATGGCATCTGCTTTGAATGGTCACAGAAACCCTTGTTATTTTGTACAGGTTGCAAGAGACTGTGTCACCTGACTTTGACTCATTAACTTCAATAAGTCAAGTTCATTGGTTTCATCAGGAATAATTTGCTGATTTTCACCCGGCTTTGTAATGAGGGTAGTATATGCCGATGAACAATGATCAATTCCCCTCCATTTTTACAAGCATTCAGTTTTCCTGCAGAAAAATTCAGTGGCAGATTTCATTGCTTTCTTCACTTTCACGCCTCACTGGCCTTAGCTCGGACGTGTGCACGGATTTTAACAAAGCAAAACAATCATCCTTGATGAAATGACTGGAATGTTACTTTCTCCTGCGACTTGAGGTCAAAGTCAATCCTTTGTGCGACATTGTGTTGGAATGGTAGAAATACAGTCGTTTCTTACCAAAACGTTAATGTCCACGAATATCCGGGAAAGATCAGCCACTGCATCTTTTGGGGGTGGCAGTATGTTGTTAGGTCTTGGCGTGGGAACCGTAAGGTTGTCGGTTCAAGTCCCCGAAACACCTGTGCACTGCCGAGGTGCCCTTGAGCTAGGCACCAAACCCCTACACTGCTCCACGCGCGCCCACTGCTCCTAATACTAGAATGGATTAAATGCAAACAAACTAATTTCACTGTCATTTCATGTCATGTATGTGACCATACAGAGGATTCCATCCTTGACATTTAGATTAAACAGCTGGTCATCACATTAAGGCCTACTTTTTTCTTCTATTTGCTAGTAAATACTGGTTGTTGCCTTCTTTGCCCTGTTCATGGTTTGTGGAAATAATATTTGTCACTGTGGTAGATTTGTGTGTATGAGAGTGTGTGCCAAGAGCTTTTTTCTGACAGTGATAAGTTGTCCTGCAGCCTACTGGGCCCATACATCCCATAAGGCACCCGGACAGGTGTAACCTGGGGCTGTGATTCCGTTACTGTAATGGATCGCATTTGAACACAAGTGCAAATTATGACTCAATTAGATTTTGTGCAAAATTGTGTGTGTGTGTGTGTGTGTGTGTGTGTGTGTGTGTGTGTGTGTGTGTGTGTGTGTGTGTGTGTGTGTGTGTGTGTGTGTGTGTGTGTGTGTGTGTGTGTGTTGTGTGTGTGTGTGTGTGTGTGTGTGTGTGTGTGTGTGTGTGTGTGTGTGTGTGTGTGTGTGTGTGTGTGTGTGTTTTACGAGAGGGATCAGCTCATACCTCACATGTCACAGGGCTCCTCTGTCTGCTGATGTCATCATTGCCGATGTCATCACTGGTGATGTCATTATTGTTGGTGACAGCTACTCTGGGGACAGTGCTCGCCTCAGCAGTATTCCAGCAGCACATTCCTGTCACACATTGTCCTCCCACACGTGCTAACAGAGGTTACACACACACACACATACACACACACACACGCATGCACATGAACACACATGTATGCAGACAAATGCACAGACACACATACACACAACTGCACATAAACACACACATGTATGCACACAAACACCCACACACACACATACATATGCAGGCACACACACACACGCATGCATGAGTGCATGCATGCATGTATGCACACAAACACTCACACGCATGCACGTAAACACACACGTTGTTGTTGCTTGCAGGCAGGTTATCAGCTCGTGGTTTTGGTACTTCTTCACCCCAATGTGTTCTGCCCCCCTTTTTGTTCTGAAGATAAATCTTGCGATTGAATATCGTATATTTACATTTACATTTACATTTAGGGCATTTGGCAGACGCTTTTATCCAAAGCGACTTACAAGGAGTACATTTGTTGAAGTAGTATATATCTCATAGAACCCAATACAAACAATAAGGAATGTATTTAGTAGTCTTTCTCATGGCAGTAGCGTCCCAGTATAGTGTACTGGGTACTTCTGTACCTTTGGGTGCGGCAGGATAGCTCAGTCAGTAGGGACTTGGCTCGGTTACCGGAAGGTCCCCGGTTTAAGTTCTCCTGTCGCTGTATAGAACGTAGCTGCCTACCGCTCCTAACACTAGGGTGGGTGTAATGCAGAGAAACTAATTCCACTGTGTGTGTACATGTATGTGACCAACAAAGAGGATTCAATCCTCTCCAGATTGACTACATACCGCCATCTAAACAAGTCAACAGCACTCTCCGATATGATGCGCATGTGTTAGCTTAGTGACGCTAACAGCCGAGGCAGTATGGTGGAGCGTTCAGCTGCCCGGTAGCTCTCTGATTCAGGAGATTCAAATGGAAGAACTG
Organism: Muraenolepis orangiensis; assembly: GCA_027704905.1. Classification (NCBI taxonomy): domain Eukaryota; kingdom Metazoa; phylum Chordata; class Actinopteri; order Gadiformes; family Muraenolepididae; genus Muraenolepis; species Muraenolepis orangiensis. The sequence goes on from CM051003.1 coordinate 27,263,369, forward strand.
GCACCATGTGTTGTACCACATACTGTCAGGGGGCTCTGATGTTCTGCCATACCCTGGCATTCAAACACACCCTCTCTCGCTCTCTCTTTCTTTCTTTCTTTCTTTCTCTCTCTCTCTCTCTCGCAGTCTAGCTCTCTTGCTTTCGCTTGCTCCTTCTCTCTTTCTCTTTCTCTTTATGTGTCTCTGTGTTACCTACGTCTCTCTCTTTGTATGGGGGGTCTCTCTTTCTCTCTGTCTCTCTCTCTTTCTCTCTGTCTCTGTGTTACCTATGTCTCTCTCTTTGTATGGGTTTGCGCTCTCTCTCTCTCTCTCTCTCTCTCTCTCTCTCTCTCTCTCTCTCTCTCTCTCTCTCTCTCTCTGTCTCTGTGTTACCTACGTCTCTCTCTTTGTATGGGCTCGCTCTCGCTCTCGCTCTCGCTCTCGCTCTCGCTCTCGCTCTCGCTCTCGCTCTCGCTCTCGCTCTCGCTCTCGCTCTCGCTCTCGCTCTCGCTCTCGCTCTCGCTCTCGCTCTCGCTCTCGCTCTCGCTCTCGCTCTCGCTCTCGCTCTCGCTCTCGCTCTCGCTCTCGCTCTCGCTCTCGCTCTCGCTCTCGCTCTCGCTCTCGCTCTCGCTCTCGCTCTCGCTCTCGCTCTCGCTCTCTGTGTTACCTACGTCTCTCTCTTTGTATGGGCTCTCTCTCTGTCTCTGTCTCTCTCTCTGTCTCTGTCTCTGTCTCTGTGTGTGTGTCCACCCACTATCCTATTTAGCCATTCTGTAATTTTTTCTCTCCCTGCTACGTTCCACCCACTATCCTATTTAGACAATCTGCACTCCCATCCTCTCTCTCTCTCTCTCTCTCTAGCTCCTTCTCTCACTCTATCCCTGTCTTCATGTTTGTTTGTTTGTATGTGTGTGTGTGTGTGTGTGTGTGTGTGTGTGTGTGTGTGTGTTTGCGTTGTCGTCTCCATGTGTTTGTAAGACTCACTTTCTTTCAGGGGCTGCTAGTGGATGGGATCTTTTTTTTCTCACATTTTATTTTTAGAAAAATATAAAAAAAACTGCCATTGACGAGGTGAATGACTTTGTGACAGAAACACGTTCCTCCTCTTCCCCCTTCCAGAAGACTGCAGTCCTTTCATATGTGTATGTCATTATGTGTATGTGCATAGCAATGTTATAGTGTTGTAAATAGTATAGCATATATGTAGTATACAGTGTTGTTCCTAGTATATAGTATAGTTTATAGTAAGTAGTATATAGTGTTGTTTATAGTATATAGTATAGTATATAGTAGGTAGTATATAGTGTTGTTTATAGTATATAGTATAGTATATAGTAGGTAGTATATAGTGTTGTTTATAGTATATAGTAGGTAGTATATAGTGTTGTTTATAGTATATAGTATAGTATATAGTAGGTAGTATATAGTGTTGTTTATAGTATATAGTATAGTATATAGTAGGTAGTATATAGTGTTGTTTATAGTATATAGTATAGTATATAGTAGGTAGTATATAGTGTTGTTTATGGTATATAGTATAGTATATAGTAGGTAGTATATAGTGTTGTTTATAGTATATAGTATAGTATATAGTAGGTAGTATATAGTGTTGTTTATAGTATATAGTATAGTTTATAGTAAGTAGTATATAGTGTTGTTTATGGTATATAGTATAGTATATAGTAGGTAGTATATAGTGTTGTTTATAGTATATAGTATAGTATATAGTAGGTAGTATATAGTGTTGTTTATAGTATATAGTATAGTTTATAGTAAGTAGTATATAGTGTTGTTTATAGTATATAGTAGGTAGTATATAGTGTTGTTTATAGTATATAGTATAGTTTATAGTAAGTAGTATATAGTGTTGTTTATAGTATATAGTATAGTATATAGTAGGTAGTATATAGTGTTGTTTATAGTATATAGTATAGTATATAGTAGGTAGTATATAGTGTAGGAAATTCCTACTGCAGGATTGACTGGGGAGTAAGCATTCCCTTGTGCTTTTTTGCACATGGCAATTAAAAATCTTGAATTCTTGAATGTTGAATTTTGAATCTTGATCCCCTCCAACCTGTCGGTGTCCACGCACCTGTGTGTTTTCTGCGTCTCCTGCCGTTCTGTCGCTAGCGCTCAGACAGCTTCACCGCCTGGGGTTGACACCCCCCCCCCCCCCCCCCCCACACTTTGTGACAAACACAGATTTTAATTTTAATTGGCCTCTTCTGATTTCTTCTTAAGCAAACATACTAGGCACATAGCGGTGCGCATGTAAACATTAATCTGAAAGTCAGTAACAAATAAAAGCAGTGCAAAACCACATTTACGTACTTTTTACACAGTCTTTAAATAAATAGATGAGTAAAGATATATCCTACTGATACTCAAATATCTTTGAAAATATTAAGGTAAACATAATGTAATAAAACATAACACATAATATTTCTCTGGTGGGAACCAATGTCATTTGAGCCCCCAGGAGCCATATCCAAGCAGCCTATGGTCAGCAGGTTTTTCGCCGGGTCAAAGAGAGCCATCCAGAGTGGTGTACCGCTCTACTGAATGTTGGCAGCTTTAAACAAAGTCAAGCAGATGACCTGGTGGGCGCTGCTTTTTACACTGGACGTAAGATACGCACTCCTGGTGATAAAGACATGGATTTAATGTATAAGATAAAAGCTGGCCCACGAGGAAAGACGTATACAGCACAACATCACCATTAAACCACACACACATCTGTCAAATGCTTGTTGGGTGAAAAATGTCAAAGACTTGAAAAAAAGCAGGGTAAAGGGCACAATACAAAGAGGCATGTCTGAGTCTTGGCCAAGTATTGGCTAGTTGTGATGTGGACCTAAGTGAAGCAGCAATGGGAAATTACCACCAGCACGCTCTCTTTAAGGAGCTGGTAGAGAGGAATGTTAGTGTGTTTTTTCAGCACTCTATGGACTAGGGCCATACAAAATTGACCTTACTGTACCGCACTAAATTCCCCTGTTCGACTTCTGGCAATTTAGACTGCAATATCGCAAGATTCCCTCTTGCAGTGGCAGGATGCGAGGCAGTTGTTGACGCAGATGGCGGCAACAGGAGTTATCTGACCTAGTAGAAGTCCATATGCGTCCCCAGTGGTGGTTTTGACCAAGAAGGATGGGTCACTTAGGCTCTGCATCGCCTACAGGAAGCCCAACTCCTGCAGTAAAAGAGACACTTTTCCCTTGTTTAAAATAGAGGGGGCCCTAGAGGCTTTAGGGAAAGCAAAATACTCTCCACACTGGATCTGGTTACTGGCAGGTGGAGGTGACCGAGCACAACAAGCACAAGATGGCATTCAGCACTCCCATTAGGCTGTTTAAAGCCAACTGGATGCCCATCGGTTTGCAGAATGCTCCATCCACCATTCAGAGGAACTTCTTCTGCAGTTTTGGATTTCCCACAAAATTGCACGCAGAGCAAGGACACAATTTTGAAAGTTTACTGGTGAAGGAGCTATGTAAGTGTATTGGCATCCCTAAGACCTACACAACCCCCTACCACCCCCAGGGGAACTAGACCAACAAACCGTTCAACCGGACCATTATGTACATGCTGGGAACATTGGAGCCTAAGTGGATGGCCCAGTTACATATGTATGTGAATGCCATAAAACATGCCTATAACTGCCCCTGTACTACCTAATGTTTGGTACACATCCAAGGCTCCCAGTCGACCTGATCTTTCAGCTCCCTACCACTAATACAGTGAGTACGTCCAGACTCTCCATGACTGTCTTTCGCAGTTCTTTTGCCCAGGATAATCAGACACCCCGGCATGCTTAGGAACAACAACAAAAAATAACTATGACGAAATAGCAAAGAGTGAAGTCTGTTCGAAAATAAAAAAAGGTTTTGCCACATTGGAAAGCCTACTTGTCCAGTGGGACTGCTTTATATTTACTTCACTCACCATTTATTTCACCTTTTCAATCTATACACTGGCTACCTGTAGCTGCTCGCATCCAGTTCAAGACCTTGGTGTTAGCCTACAAGGCAGTAAAAGGAACAGCTCCATCCTACCTCCAGGCAATGGTCAAGCCCTACATCCCTGCCTGTCCACTTCACTCTGCTACTTCAATACGTTTGCTTGCCCCCTCGCTTAGGGGCCCTTGTGGCCGGTCTATGCGGTCACAGCTCTGTTCTGTCCTGGCCCCAATTTGGTGGAACAAACTCCCCACGGATGTCAGGACTGCAGAGTCATTGCCCATCTTCCGCCACAGGCTGAAAACTCACCTCTTTAGGAAACACTACCCGGATCCTTCCTCCTAGCGCAACCTCTTATCACTTTTTACCTGTGTACTATATTGTCTAAGTACAGTGTTATTGATGATTGATTAGTGATATTGTTCTATATGCTATATAGTTTGCCACCTTATTGTACTTTTACCTGAACTTATTGTACTTTTACCTGAGCACTAGCTCAGTTCTTGGAGACTTGTTAGGAATTAAATGCACCTTTGACTTCTGCTGACAAGTTGTTTTCTTACCTGCCTTTGTTGAAACACACTATTGTTAGTCGCTTTAGATAAAAGCGTCTGCATTAATATACTGGGTTATTAGCCCTTATGTGTTTGATACAATGTCCATGCAAGATTATTTTTGTTATTATGGGCCAATGTGGAAGGCGTAACCGTAGGATCTAAAGCTCGAGGTCTCGTTACTGTTGCAAATGTATCCACAAACAACAAATGGTGAGGATTGAATCCTCTTTATTGGTCACATACATGAAGACATACAGTGAAACGTGTTCTCTGCATTTAACCCATCCTAGTATTAGGAGCAGTGGGCAGCTATTCATACAGCGCCCGGGGAGCAGTTAGGGTTAGGGTCTTCCTCAAGGACACCTCGACAGTTTTTTTTGCTAGGAGGAGCCGGGGATCGAACCAGCAACCTTCCGGTTGTGAGGCGACCGCTCTACCTCCTGAGCTATACTGCCGCATCCATTCTTCTTCATTTATTATTAAACTAGTAACTAAGTTACTTATTTTATGCTAGTTATTGATACATGTTCATTTCTCAACAAAGACCAAACTGCAGCGTTAATTTAACACATAGCTTGCAAGACAGGTGTTTTATTTTGTTTTCCTCCAATAGCGGCAGGTCACGTTTTGTGAGTCTCTGCATCATGGGAATAATTTATTTTGTAAATAGTTTTTTGTCAAATAATTGCTTATGATTGCCTATTTATGTGTGTAGTTATAATATATAATTCATTTGGGGGAAAATTGTCAATTATTATGACAATGATTGGCAGACCCCCTGCAGTATCTGTACGACTCCCTAGGGGTCGCGGATCCCCCGGTTGAAGATGACTGAGTTTTGAACCGGTTTCTAACCCCCCTTCCCCTCCAGATAACCTGCCTGCAGGACTTCTTCGGGGAAGACGACGTGTTCGTGGCCTGCGGCCCAGAGAAGTACCACTACGCCCAGGACGACTTTGTGTTGGACAACAGCGGTAAGGCCTCCATAGCCCTTTATGACTGGTATGCCTGACCACCACCGTGTGTGTGTGTGTGTGTGTGTGTGTGTGTGTGCGTGTGTCGCGTATCTATAGGCATCCTTCCTCTCTATTCTTCTTGTCACTGTGGTGAAAGGTCCACTCTTTCCTACAGGAAGTTGAAAGCAGGAAGGAGTGGGTGGGGGTCATTCCCAGCACAAGTCAAGACAGCGCCTCACCCAAAGCCCCTAAAATGGCAATTGGGAAAACACATTTTAGTCTCTTGATTATCCTCCTCTACATATGAATACTAACTATTGATCATCAAGATTTTAATATAGTGTAACATTGTTTTTGTCAAAAGCACAACATTTCTAAAATCACTTCAATTAATGAGACAAAGGGGTTGTATTCTTCGAGTGCTGGTGACGTGTTGTGTGAAAGAATTGCTTTTAATATCTTTATTGCTGTTCATATTCTGTGTGCAAATGGTAAAAAAAAAAAAAGGAAAAAACACACCAGTGAAAAGACTTCCTAGATAAGCAGGCTGGCAGGAAATGACCTGTTTAAAACGATCAGATCCATTCATAAAGTCGTAACTCTGGAGTATTTCTGGCCTATGACCTAGTGGGAGTAGGGGACCAGAAGCTAACTTTAGAAACAATCCACAATTTCACATGTTGATGTTGTAAAAAAGGACAAGAAACACATATCTACTTTACTGTTGACATTTTAACTAATGGAACTAATGTTGACATCTAATTTAGCTTTCTGACTCTGACTTTAAAGTGTGAATTAGGCCAAAATGTGTGGCAGTTGTTTTAAGGTCCCGGCCTACTTTGGTGATCTGCTCCACTTTGAGGAGGAAGTAGGTCTAAGGAAAGGAGAGTAGCCGTCGGTGTACACTTCTCTGGGAACCAGGAGAAGCCGCGCACACACACACACACACACACACACACACACACACACACACACACACACACACACACACACACACACACTCCTCAACACCAGAATGTTGACTCTTTGCAACGTTTCCGAGTAACTAGATCAATACTTTCTTTTCAAGTGTAATATTTACGTTGTGAATCACATACTGTACATCATCACTTGTGATATACTGTATCTCAGAGTCTATCTGAGGTGGTGGTGGTTAACTCGCATAACCCTGTCGGTGTATCGTTGCACCAAAGACCCTCATTACCCTCATCAATCTAGCGTGGTGGGGGAAGCCTGACGGTTTTACCACACACTCTTAGGCTTACATCAGGCGCTGCCCACCTTCAGTAACGCCCGGACAGCGTTGGCGCCTGGTATGCAGAAGACACCATAATTACCCCACACCCTCCTCCCGCTGTCTTTGAATCTCTCTTGGCTTTATGGAGGTTCAGAGATTACCTAAGCGTTACTTTAACGTCAACTATTGTCAAAATTGAAGAAGTTATGTTTCAATTGTTATTCCCGATGCACGATATATGCCTTGAATGACAACAAATTATATTTTGCAACCAATTCCTCAAACGTATTCCACAGGAACACACTTAATATATCGCTCCTTTTTCACCATTAAAAACAATGCAAACGTTTCGGAAAACAAACACCATTGGAGCCATATGTGAACCCTTTGTAAGCCAAACCCTAACGCAGCTCCTGCTCATTCCTTACACCATTTTCCCTCCTCTTTGCCACTCGGTTTAGACTTCCAGTACGAGTGCCTCTGTGTTCTCGACAGCTTCAAGCAGCACACACTGCTTTACAAGTGGTGAATGAAAAGGCTTGTTGTCAACCGTGTGTGTGTGTGTGTGTGTGTGTGTGTGTGTGTGTGTGTGTGTGTGTGTGTGTGTGTGTGTGTGTGTGTGTGTGTGTGTGTGTGTGTGTGTGTGTGTGTGTGTGTGTGTGTGTGTGTGTGTGTGTGTGTGTGTGTGTGTGTGTGTCCGTCCACAGAGGGCCGGGGGATGAGGTCAACGGCGCATGGCCGCTCTGTTGGCGGCCACAGAACCGCGGCCTCCAGGAGCCCCGGCCCCGCCAAACGCAGCAAGTTCCCCGGAGCGAGTAAGCCCCGCACCTCAGACACCTTCGAGCACCATTTACAACCATCTAGATCAGGCACCCTTTAGAACCCACGCTAGCTGGAACCCTCAAGCACTATCTTATCACCAGCTTATGTTATCTCGAAGATTTCTGAATAATATAAATATCGATTTGGTTAGATATAGATATGACTTTAGATGGATAGATAGATAGATTAGAGATTGATGAATAGAAAGAACATGTCGATTAATTGTGCCATAACCCACATGACATTGCCATCTACAGCAATAATTCATTGATAAATACAAAAAAAATAAAAAAAAATATTCATTCTTGGTAATTGGGCCTTGTCATCTGACATCAGATCATTAATTGACACAAGCACCGGTGTCAGCGGGCTGACATCAGTGATTAGTAACAAAGCAGCTTCTGGGGGCGCCGCCGTCAGACGTGTTGACGTTGTGTGTTTTTACCACCGCAAGCCGTCATGTTGGGAGATAAAAGGGACATGCTATTCATAAGCTGACAGTGTCAGACAGCCTGTCTCTGGGGCATCTGCTGGGACACTCAGCAAGTCTACAGCTTCCCTGTGAGATTAGATACGCAAGTAGTTTTGGGAAAAAAAATTATGTGTGATAACCAATAGGATTATAGCAGACTCTCTCTGATGTAATCTGTGCTGTGATTTGTGATTGGCTGTATCCTTAATGTTTAGTTTTTTGTGTTTTACTTATTTTAGTGAGAGGATCCCTGAACTTCTCCACCAGCCAGTCTCTACTCAGGGCCCCAGGTGAGTCTCCACCCTTAACTTCACCCTTCTGGATCGTTCTACACTCCTTAACAAACACCAGTCAGACCACGTGTTTATGCAATGTATGTGAAGCAGAAATCCTGGCAGCCCTGCCGAAAGCTACCGGTAAATACAGATCAATCCTATTGGGCTCCTATATCGTCAATTGTATGCTTTTGATAATGGCCATGGAACAAATGAGACGTACTGGGTTTGAACTGCCCGTGGGAAGTGTGTGTGTGTGTGTGTGTGTGTGTGTGTGTGTGTGTGTGTGTGTGTGTGTGTGTGTAACCTGCTCGCTCACTGACTGCAGCAAATTTATTGGTTGAGTAGTGTCACGTGAGATGATTTGATCTCTTGGCCGTAAAAAAAAAACAAGTCGCTTCGGAGTATAAGTCGCAGGACCAGCCAGACAGCTTAAAAAAGCGTGACTCATAGGCCGAGCAGAGAGGTTATTGATGTAGCCACTGGCGTCTCAAATTGATTCACTGATGCTGGATAATGCTGGATGGTGGTTGTGGATTTGTTTTTGGCCACAACCACACGTTTGACGTTTTTGGTCTTGTTTGGCTCGTCCCCCTCCTGTCTTGGGCGTAGTAGCCCATCCAAGACATCTGTGGCCCCAGCAGGGGGTGGTTCATCAGCCAGGTAGACTGTGATGGCCCACTGAGGTGAAGCTCAGAGAGATTCAATATTAATCTCTCTCTCTCTCTCTCTCTCTCTCTCTCTCTCTCTCTCTCTCTCTCTCTCTCTCTCTCTCTCTCTCCTCTCTCTCTCTCTCTCTCTCTCTCTCTCTCTCTCTCTCTCTCTCTCTCTCTCTCTCTCTCTCTCCTCTCTCTCTCTCTCTCTCTCTCTCTCTCTCTCTCTCTCTCTCTCTCTCTCTCTCTCTCTCTCTCTCTCTCTCTCTCTCTCTCTCTCTCTCAGGCACACACACACACACAGCCCTGAATCCACTTCCTTATGAGGATAACAATAACAGCCAATCACACATGAACACATGAGTTTTTCCAAGTTCCACTCTTCCTGCTGTTGTACTGTTCACCCCACTACCCCCCACTGTGTCCCCTATCCTCTCTCTAGTTAATGGAGGTCCTGCCAGCCAGATGTCCACCCCGAGGTTCACCAAGTCATCCAGCCCCTCCCCCACCAGCCCCCACGCACTGCAGGGCTTTAAGGTGGGTCACACGCACGCATGCAGGCACGCACACACACACACACACACACACACACACACACACACACACACACACACACACACACACACACACACACACACACACATAAGCAAGCACATAAGCAAGTACATACACACACACAGACGACATGGCCTTTCCCATATGGAAGGATATTGATTTCATCGCAAAAATAGAGACAGTTTGTGATGTGGTATTCCTTTAGTCTAGGGATACCACAGTCTCTATGTACGTAGACACACACACACACACACACACACACACACACACACACACACACACACACACACACACACACACACACAACCTACAGGACCGATGCTCTCAGACTGAATAATAGATGGTTTGAGTAAGTTTCCACCACCAAGGCGAGGGGAGCACCTGCTGCATGGTGAAACGGGTGACTCTGCTGCTTTAGTCCTGGCTGGGGCCCATGAGCTTTAAGTTAAGGGAGATCTGTCACCGCGACGGCTGTGTCTGCAACACGGTGGTCGTCACACACTAGGGCATGCAGTTTCAGCGGTTTAGGGGCTTTCTGCTGACCTTGTGTAAACCTGCTGTTAAGCGGGACCTTCGCTTAACATGGTAGAGGTTATGCGAGGATACTGGAGAACGGCGAGCAGCTGCTCGCTAGGGAAAGTGAGGTGGTTCTGTGCATTCTACTGTGGATATGCATTCATTTGTTTATTGCAGTAAGCATATGACCAACACGTTAGCGTATGCCATATGCCACACAGGCATATTATATGAAGCACATATGGCACATGCTCATGTAGTTGTACACTGTCTACTTACCGTTCTGCATGACATGTAATTTAACAGGGTTTAGTTACAGAGCCTGCTGCAGCACTAGCTACTAAATGTTGCATCACTGCGGTGTTTTTTTTCGGCTACAGCCTTAACTCTTTCTTCTTCTACCACTCCAGATTCTGCCGTCACACCATCTCTCCGCCCCCAACATCAACAGCTCCTCCAGCCACCACCACCACCACCACCAGGAACACACCACTACCAACCCCAGCCCTGAGGGTATCCTCTCCTCTTCTCCCTACACCACAGCCCACTCCTATCCTCCCCTCTCCCCTCCTCTCCTCAACTTCATCTTATCCTTCTCCTCTCTCCTCTCCTCCACTCCCCCCTCTCCTCTCCCTGGTTTGTGTTTTTGCTGATTCATTCAACCTCACTGTATTACATAAGCCCTGTAAACCCAGACAACCTCATTGCGACATTGACAGTTATGACCAGATCAGAACATGCACACACACACACACACACACACACACACACACACACACACACACACACACACACACACACAGCATTGTAGAATGAAGACCAGTCAGACATGACTTTAGGGTTTGTGTGTAAACTGTGGACAGACAATAACGGGACATCTTACATCTGACTGCAGCAAGAGGGGACTGTGGTCCAGCTAAGATACCAGAGTGTGTCCAGTTGTGCGTGTGGTGGTCTAAGGTTTTTGTTGTGTTTCTCTCCCCCCCCCCACTCTTTAACAGTGAACGGTAACCGCCTTGTGCCCTCCTTCTCCCCCCTCCTGGACCGGTACCAAATCGGAAGAGTCATCGGCGATGGAAACTTTGCTGTGGTCAAGGAGTGTGTGGAGAGGTAGGTGGAATATGTTTACACACACACACACAATTTTCTAATCTAATCAGATCCAGGCCACAGCCACACACACAGACACACACGGTATACACCACGCCCTAAACCCCTTCAGTAAGCCACAGTTGAGCATACTGTGGTTGGTTTACCGTCTGTGGCAGCTCTCCCCTCAGTGTCTTTTTGCAGTGTGTGTGGGTTCCAGTGGTGACCCAGTCATCATTAGATTTTCACTGTCTGAGTAAGCACAGCCTCGACCCTGGCTACTAGGCATGCCTGTGTGTGTGTGTGTGTGTGTGTGTGTGTGTGTGTGTGTGTGTGTGTGTGTGTGTGTGTGTGGTGTGTGTGTGTGTGTGTGTGTGTGTGTGTGTGTGTGTGTGTGTGTGTGTGTGTGTGTGTGTGTGTGTGTGTGTGTGTGTGACATTTTATTTAGCCCTTCTAAGTGCTGAAGCGCGTTTATTGTGCAGGTGGCTACAATCCAAGAGCTTTTATTAGCAAGGACTTTGTCTTCTGTGTGTGTGTGTCATCTCCATTTTGTTGTGTGTGTAGTACTTTGTGTGTGTATAGTGTGTTTGTTTTGTTTTGGTGGGTGTTTCATGAAAAGTGGTATAATAAACAGGGCATTGTGTGGATTAGTCCTATTGTATTTGTGAGGACCATAGATCAGTCCCATGGCGTGTGTGTGTGCAGGGCCACAGGAAAAGAGTACGCTCTGAAGATCATTGACAAGGCCAAGTGTAGTGGGAAGGTAGGCATCGTTTTTGTTCTTTTCTTTCTTTCTTTATATTCTTTCAGATTACTCTTTCTCACTGCTTACTCACTCCTCTGTCTTTGTCAAACACACATGTGCATGCATACCGACACACACACATGCACACACACACATGCACACGCACATGGACACGCAAACACACTGACACCGAGTCAAACACACGCACACACACACACACACACACACACACACACACACACACTGCCTTCCTACCCCATTCTCTTTGAAACTCACCAAAGGGTCATGGGTTCGTGTTTCTGTGTGAATTATTCACAGCAGTGCAGGCGAGCCTCTGATCCGTACTGCTAGAAGAGTGACACCTCTCCTGGTTTATTCATAACCTCTGCAGATGATCTCCATCTGCCTCCATGCACTTAGACAACATGACACACACACACACATACGGCTCAATCAGTGATGCTGCGTCTATTTTGTAAACAATACATATACATTACAATACGAACACATATTGCATCTGATGGATTTAAATTGGTCTCTCTTCCTCTCTTTATCTCTATGGTCTCTCTCTCTCTCTCTTTATCTCTATGGTCTCTCTCTCTCTCTCTCTCTCTCTCTCTCTCTCTCTCTCTCTCTCTCTCTCTCTCTCTCTCTCTCTCTCTCTCTCTCTCTCTCTCTCTCTCTCTCTCTCTCTCTCTCTCTCTCTCTCTCTCTCTCTCTCTCTCTCTCTCTCTCTCTCTCTCTCTCTCTCTCTCTCCTCTCTCTCTCTCTCTCTCTCTCTCTCTCTCTCTCTCTCTCTCTCTCTCTCTCTCTCTCTCTCTCTCTCTCTCTCTCTCTCTCTCTCTGCAGAAGCACCTGATAGAGAATGAGGTGTCTGTGCTGAGAAGGGTAAAGCACCCTAACATCATCATGCTGATGGAGGAGTTCAACAGTTCCACTGAACTCTGCCTGGTCATGGAGCTGGTCAAGGTCACTGTTACACTCACCCTGTGTTTCAACTATCCTAACACTTGGCTACCCTAACACTAGGCTACCCTAACACTAGCCTACCCTAACACTTGACTTTCCTAACACTAGACTATCCTTACACTAGACTATCCTAGCAGTAGACTCCTCTAACACTAGACTCCCCTAACATTAGACTACCCTTACTCTAGACTATCCTGACACTAGACTATTCTGACACTAGACTATCCTGACACTAGACTACCCTAACACTAGACTACCCTAACACTAGACTACCCTAACACTAGACTATCATGACACTAGAATATCATGACACTAGATTATCATAACACTTAAGTATCCTAACACTAGACTCCCCTACAGTAGACTCTCCTAACACTAGACTCTCCTAACACTAGACTACCCTAACACTAGACTGTCCTGCCACCTATGAACTAGAGATATTTAGTGGATGTTTGCCCTCAGGTTTTAAAATACTGGCAAAACAAATATGTGAAATACGGGTTCCAACATAGTTCCCTGCGGGGGGTTGAACACTGCACCTATCCTGTTGCTCTACACTTTGCAGGGGGGCGACTTGTTTGACGCCATCACGTCGTCCGCTAAGTACACGGAGCGGGACGCCAGTGGCATGGTGTACAACCTGGCCGGGGCCCTCAGTTACCTGCACAACATGAGCATCGTGCACCGAGACGTGAAGCCAGAGAACCTGCTGGTGAGCAGCACTATCACACACACATACACATACACATACACATACACACACACACACACACACACACACACCGACAGTCACCGCTTGCTAACTCTCACACACACACCTGCTGACTTGCCGCACTCATGCACACACACACACACACACACACACACACTGAATAAATGTTCACAAAATCACTCAATACATATCTACACACACACACACACACACACACACAGGAACACAAATATTCAGTTTAGCAAGTAATTCATTGTAAAATGGGTCTGTGTGTGTGCTGCAGGTGTTTGAGAACCCAGACGGCACCAAGTCCCTGAAGCTTGGGGACTTTGGTCTGGCCACGGTGGTGAAGGGCCCCCTGTACACCGTGTGTGGGACACCCACCTACGTGGCCCCTGAAATCATCGCAAAGATCGGGTACCACTGATTTGATCCTCCATAAAACGGTCACCACGTTTATTTAATTACTCACACACTTGGTGGGCTCGATGATTCCAATAGCCTTTTAATTAACCAAAATTGTGTTAATTTTCATTGTGAATTTGTGAACTCATAGTGATAATCCAGCCTCTCACATTTTCTACTAGTCTGTGATCTAGTTATATTATTCACTATTTTGTAAAGTTTTCAATTCAACCATTTTTGTATTATCTTTGGAAAAGCATAGATTCATGAAAACATTTTTTTAACTTGTTTTCGCTAAACATTCTGACATATTGGATTGTACAGCATATGAATATTCATCAACTTGTTTGACAGAGTATTGCCCTTGACTCGCTCGCTAACTCTTGCACCCCTGCTCCCCTCCCCAGCTATGGGCTGAAGGTTGACATCTGGGCAGCCGGAGTCATCACCTACATCCTCCTGTGTGGCTTCCCTCCCTTCAGAAGGTCCTCATCACACCTCTTCACAACCGCCTTCTTCACCCACACACCACCGCACCTGCCCCACTCACACCACACCACCACCCCCACCGCCTGCTTCATACATTAGCATTACACCAGCGTTCAACCAAACCGCAGACAAAACACGTCCATGTTAGTGCCTCCTTGTCCTGCTCCATATTCATCAATACATATTCATGAGATGCAAATAATCCTGCTGGGTATTAATGAAAGATCATGCATATGATGATCCTGGCTGTGGTGAGAGGGGTACAGTACTGCCATCAAACATGCCTTAATCATACCATGATAACATAATGACATAAAATAATAATCATTTGGGCTGCCTAACAACCCTTTCGGCAGCTCTTGAATGGTAAATGTGAAGAATGCATATATATACAGTGCTGCTCGAAAGTATGTGAACCCCTTGAACAGTTAAGAGTTTTCTGTTGTTTTACCATGATTTTCCTATTTTATCATCACAAGTTTTACATATATGAAATGTCAGGTTTATGTTTAACAGTTCCATGTACTTTTTTAGAGGGAATTGTGTGAGTAGCCAAAAAAATACATGAAACATGGAATTAGTGGATGTGCAAAAGTAAGTGAACCCCCAGCTGTATTGGTAAAGTCAAGGAGGTAACAGATTCAGGTGAAACACTTTTGGGTGCTTAATTAGTCAATTAAGCAAACCAATCAAATGAGACATCATTAGGAAAAGGGTTGGACAACACAGATTAAAAGAGAGAGAAAAACAACCAAACGACTGCAGTGCCAGGGTGTACCCATACGAATCAACCATGCCAAGAGGAAAGGAGATACCCGAGGAAATCAAGAAAATGGTACTGACAGCCCATCAGTCTAGAGAAGGCTACAAGACAATCTCCAAACGATTCCAGCTCCATCCATCCACGGTGAGGCAAATAATTTACAAATGGAGGGCGTCCAAGATGACCGCATCTTTGCCTAGAAGTGGACGCCCATTAAAACTAACATCAAGAAGCACCCGTAGAATAATAAATCAGGTAAAGGACAACCCACACATCACCTCTAAAGAGTTGCAGAGCTCTCTGGCAGCGTCAGGTGTAAATGTACATGCGTCTACAATTAGACGAAAATTGAACCAACACGACATTCATGGGAGGGTTGCTAGAAGGAAGCCTCTGCTCTCCAAAAAGAACAAAGCTGCCCGTTTAAACTTTGCCAGAGAGAACTTGGACAAACCAGAGGCCTTCTGGAAGTCCATTCTCTGGACAGATGAGTCCAAAATAGAATTATTTGGTCATAATCGTAAGCGCTTTGTTTGGAGAAAAACCAACACAGCACATGAAGAAAAGAACCTCATCCCAACAGTGAAGCATGGTGGTGGAAATGTTAAGGTATGGGGCTGCTTCTCTGCTTCTGGACCTGGACAACTCCATATCATCCAGGGAAACATGAATTCTGAAGTGTATCAGCAAATTCTTGATAAGAATCTCCAGCCATCAGTCAGGAAGTTGAAACTGGGCCGTAAATGGGTTTTTCAACAAGACAACGACCCAAAACATACCAGCAAATCTACCAAGGAATGGTTCAGAAAAAAGAGGATTCGTACTCTGGATTGGCCAAGTCAAAGTCCGGACCTCAATCCAATTGAAATGTTGTGGCTAGACCTGAAGCGGGGGGTACATGCCAGATGTCCCTCCAACCTTTCTCAACTGGCTGAGTTCTGCAAGGAAGAGTGGGCAAAAATCCCCCACAGCAGATGCGAGAGACTGGTCAGTGGCTATAGAAAACGTTTGATTGCAGTAATGGCTGCAAAAGGAGGTGCCACACGCTATTAACCAAAAGGGTTCACATACTTTTGCACAAGTCATATTTTCAGTTTTTGTGGGAGAAACCACTTTTTTTGAATAAATAATGAAAATACATCATTTTTCTTTGTTTGTGTCCATTATTTGGAAAGTCCTGCTTTACAAATTGGTGTTTGGATATACATTTAATAAGGTTATTTTACATTTTTGTACAATTACAATGACCATGTCTAGGGGGTTCACATACTTTCGAGCAGCACTGTATATAATGCAGTCTAGTTATTTTCTAACTTTTGTAGAAGAGATGAGTCACGATGGGTGTGTGTGTGTGTGTGTGTGTGTGTGTGTGTGTGTGTGTGTGTGTGTGTGTGTGTGTGTGTGTGTGTGTGTGTGTGTGTGTGTGTGTGTGTGTGTGTGTGTGTGTGTGTGTGTGTGTGTGTGTGTGTGTGTCGGCCCCCTCAGTGAGAGCCACCAACAGGAGGATCTGTTTGAGCAGATCCTGGAAGGCCGGCTAGAGTACCCCAGCCCATACTGGGACCCCATAAGCCACTCGATCAAGGTCAGGACCACACACACACACAGCACTGGGTCTAAGCTACAATCAGCCTCTCAGTGACAACCTCTAGTTAGCATCACTGAACCAAACCACTGTTTACACTAGCAACAGTCTGCTATTCGGGTTGTGACACAGGATTACAGTAAGTACTTAGAGTGTGTATATATATATTATAGAGCCTTACCCTGACATACCAAACATATCCAGCTGTTAAGATATTGAAGAACATGTTTGTATGTGAACCTAATGTGAGTTCATGACTGCGTCTGCCATTTAAAGAAGCAAAACGTTGGTATTTCTTTGGTAATGTTGACATTTTTATTATGTTGTGAAGCCTGAAATAGCCATCCTAAAGTGACACGTAAATATGGTGACGGCATGGCCTAGACTGTCTGAATGGGGTGTGTGTGTGTGTGTGTGTGTGTGTGTGTGTGTGTGTGTGTGTGTGTGTGTGTGTGTGTGTGTGTGTGTGTGTGTGTGTGTGTGTGTGTGTGTGTGTGTGTGTGTGTGTGTGTGTGTGTGTGTGTGTGTGTGTGTGTCGAGCTCAACACTGTGTTTCACCTCAGGAGCTGATTGCTCAGATGCTGCAGGTGAACCCTGAGGACCGCTACTCAGCCCAGGACATCCTGTCCCACCCCTGGATCATCGCCACCTACAGCACCCAGCCGGTGAGTGACACTGTGGGTGACGGTTGGTCTGAATGTGCACCCGATATCAACTAAACATTTCTGTTATTTTTATTGCGTATAGTATAGTGTTGTTTATAGTCTATAGTATGGTATATAGTGTTGTTTGTAGTATAGTATTGCATAGTTTAGTATAGTATTGTTGTTGAAATTCATACTGCAGGAGGGAATGGGGAGTAAGCATTCCATTGTACTAACTAAAATTGTACATTGTACAATCTTGAATCATGTGCGTTCAGTCCTGGGTTCGTTTCCCCAATGTCTGCAGCTTAAGCCAGGGGTTTTGCACAATTGATTTGACTAAGTGGCCTTGCATAAAAGTGTGTGATAAATTACTAGTAATGTGTGTGTGTGTGTGTGTGTGTGTGCCCCCAGGAGCACACCACCCTACAGGACAACATGAAGGTGGAGTTGTCCGGTAAACTGACGACTCACTTTAACACAGTGTCCAAGAACACCGCTACCACCGCCGGTGTGTCTGTCATCATGGTGAGCAACATCGCCGTGGTAACACCATCGCCATGGTTACAATATTGCTTGTGTGTTGTCTATGAGCTCTCTTCATGTTCATTCCCAGACCACTTAGCTCTGAGACTACTCTGCTCTCTCTGAGACAAACAGCTTATTTATCTGAGAGTCATTACTCTCAGAAGATCAGGACTTTTCTTCAAGCCGAACAAACAATATTTTTTTAATCAATTTATGAAATTCATTTTTTATTTCAAGCTAATTTCCAAACATGCAAAAAAGGATGAGAAAATCTACCCTAAATAGGAACGATTAGTATTGATCGTAATTTATCCTTTCTCATACAAAACCTTACATAAGGTTTTGTTCTGCCCTCCTGCTTTATGGCTTAAGCCCCTAAAGTAGCCCTTCATTTCATACTGTAGTTACTGTGGATATAGTTTCTGTCCTGTCTTCTACTCCTAAGCCCATGAGTGTATGTGTAGTAACCTATTGAATGTCCATTGGACTATGATGTGTATGTACATATATTTAGATTAGATTAGATTATAATGTATTGTCATTGCACAGCACAAGTAAAGTACAGCAACAATTATTTGGCATCTAACCAGAGGGCAAATGTTACAGTAAAATTGCATTGTAATTTATAATGGACAGTGGTTAAATAAGAAGAGATTTGGTATAACACATATAACAGAGTAATATAAGAGTTCAGAATATAAGAGTTCAGAGAGATGACAGCTGAGGGGAAGAAGCTGTTCCTTAGCCTGCTTGACTTCGAACAAAGGTTCCTGTAGCGCCTCCCGGCAAACAGTGTGTATATTGCATATTTGATGTGTATTAACACAATGTGATTGTATCATTGTATGTTATTTTATGTTGTATTCTGAACTCCAAACAGTTTTGAAGGAAGATTCAAAGGAAGAATAATTCTCGATTTAAATATTTATGTAATAATGCAGATTACAAAAACTGTTCATAGAAGCCTTACTGGTTGGAGACATGTAATACTGTGATGGACCATCGCAGGGTTGAATTAGGTTTTATCTTTAGAACGACAAACCTCATTCTCATGTACATTTCTCATTTGACAGTTTGAGGAGGGAAGTGGGAGGGGAAGGGTGTGGCTTTATGTCCTTGGGCCCTCCCCCATCATCCCCTGTCTGTCTGTCTGTCTGTGTCTGTCTGGCTGTCTCTGTCAGCACCTGGAAGGATTGCACTTATCACTCATAGACTGCTGTGGACCAATACTCATTTTTATTTTGCTGCAGTGAATATCACACAATGAGTATTCTCCAGTAAATCGACATGGCTCTAGCAAAGAGCACTGAAGTCTTATTTGAGTTTCATGATATGTGCAGTGAAGTTTAGACCACTGTTTAAACTGGAAAATGGTTGTATGCTGTATGCTGAACATTTTGCGGTGCTATGTTGCCACTTTGTGGGTAGAATCTGTCATTGCATTACTGTGGAAAAAAAAAGCTAACTGAATCAAATGCCTTATCCAAGTTACCTTGCATACTGTGGATCCATGTGACCTTGAATGAAACATCTCTACTCACATTTCAAAGCTACTGCTTCCATAAACGCTTACCAAATGCACATTAACACATTACCTTTATTAATGTGCCAACCACATTCTGCTGTCATGAATTACACTTTCATCACACTGTATGTTTGTTCCAGCTCAGAATCTTGATAAAAAAATTAACAAAGAACAAAGATCTTCATAACTGTGGATGAAATATGGTCTTGGCTGGAACAACATCTATATTCAGTCTTATTGTTTTGTCTCTTTCTGTGTGACGTGAGTAAGACTAGACTCTGTCCTTTTCTTTTTGCTTCTTCTCATTCCAAATCCACCCTGTGTGTACCATCAGAGCTAGCTCCAAGGTGCTGGTATGTACTGACAAAATCTCGCTACGCCTGCCTCATCTGCTACTGCTATTACCGCACAGAGGAAACTAGGGACAGAGCGCACAATTTGCTAGCTTGTTTTAAATCGACCGTGTAGTGACATCACATGTGGGAGTGTCCACATAGATGTATGATGGATATATCAGCCTAACAGTTGGTACAGTCCACTGACTGTAGTTTAAAGTGTGTTTTTCAAATTGTCCCTCCTTTGCAAGTTTCAGATTTGACTTAGCTTCTGGTTTGGGTCAGTCTTCTGTGTAAAGTCCATGGTATGTTATATTGCGGTTAGCTGCTTCCATGCAGGTGTTATGCCCACCTTGCTTTAGTGTTCCCAATCATAGCACTTAAAGGGGCCCTATTATACCACCAGGTGGAAGTAATTAGCCCTTACAAGTTGTTTTAAAATCGTCACGTGAATAAAATTGTCATTGACATCACACAGTGGGAGTGTCCACCCAGATATGTATGATTGGTTATCGGTCTTCTAGCTTACCCAGTGGACTGTACCAACTGGTAGACTGATCTATCCATCATAGATCTGGGTTTGATCCCCCAGCTCCTCCTCACCAAGTGTCAAGGTGTCCCTGAGCAAGACACCTAACCCTAATGGCTCCTGATGAGCTGCCTGTCGCCTTGCATGGCTGACATGGCCATCGATGTATGAATGGGAGAATGTGAGGCAATAATTGTAAAGCGCTTTGGGTAAAAGTGCTATATGAATACAGTCCATTTACCATGGTCTTATTGAGCATTGTTGGGGGGGGGACTTTCAATTTCCATTTTCCAACAACTGCTTCCTGTAGTTGTTGTGCATATGACGGTCAATAATTTTAACACTCCCACTTGTCAAGTCAAGTCAAGTTGATTGTCACATCAAAGTTATACAAGTATAAGCAATGGGGGAAAATCTTATGTGCAATACCCGACGACAGACACTTGTGACGTCAATGACAATTTTAGTTATATGACAATTTTGAAACAGCTTGTAATGGCTTATCACACTTGGATAAAAGTGTCTAAATGGCTAAATGTGCTAAAATGACTAAATATAAATACTTTAATAATTGAAGGGCTTCACTGTAGATCGACCCACAGTAGATCTTACATCTTCTGATACTGGAGAAGCCAGTCAGTAAAGAGATAAACCATCCCGGAACATGAGGCCTGACCATTGCCGGTTTTGCTTTTTGTTACGACAGCACACCGCCCTGGACAAGGAGAGCATCCATCTTACTGGCGCTAGTTGGCACGGAAACCAAACCATGCCATCGTCATCGCCTCTGGCCTCTCCAACCAAATCTGAATTAGCTACTGAGCTCCTAGAACCCAGAGAGCATGACCCCTCAGCTGACACTCCTCCTCCGCTGGAGCCCAGAGAGACAGAAGCTCCAGGCCTTCCATCCTCCACGGACTGCTACCACCCACCTCCATGTCCTTCTGGACCTTCAGATGTACTGAATGAAGACGGTCTGTCTACTGCCCCCACATCTACTGGCCCCCAGAACTTCCCCACGAGTGGCATCCATCCTCCCGCCTCCGCCTCGCCGGCTCCTCTTCCCCATGACCTCACAGTGACCACCACCACCCCCTCTCCACCTGCACCACCAGCTCTCGCCCCCTCCACCCCACAAACTCCCCACACCAGCCCCCTCTCCTGCCCCACATTCTCCTCTCCCACCAAACTTGCTCCTTCTCCTTCCTCCTCACCAACCAAGCTAGATTCTCCTCCCACCAAACCAGCTCCTTCTCTGCTCTCCTCACCAAACAAACTAGATTCTCCTCTCCCCTCTCTTGCCCCTTCCACCTCCTGGCCCACTGAACCAGCATCTCCACCTCCCTTCTCTATTCCTCCTCCCACCTCCTCTCCAACCAAACCAGCATCTCTTCCCCCTTCTACAACCAAGGTAGAATCTCCTCCCCCCTCCTCTCCCACCAAGGCAACTCCTTCTCTTTCCCCCTCCTCCAGTACGACGTCCCCCACTGCCAAACCAGCGTCTCCTCCCCCCTCCTCTCTTTCTATTTCTCCCTCCTCTCCATCCAAATCAACTCCTTCTCCTCCCTCCTCCCCCACCCAACAAACTTCTCCTCCCCCTGCCAAACCAGCATCTCCTCCCCCTGCATCTATTTTCCCACCTCCTTCTCCTCTGTCCTCTCCCACCAATCAAGCATCTTCCCCCACTAATCCCACTCCTTCTCCTCCTGCCTCCTCTCCAACTCCTCCCCCCTGGTCTCCCCCTGCCAAACCAGCATCTCCCCCCTCCTCTCCCACTCCTTCTCCTCCCCCCTCCTCTCCTACCAAACCCACTTCCCCTCCTCCCATCCAACCGGCTGCAGATTCCTCCTCCTCCTCCCCCAAGGAAGGAGGTGTATTCCTCTCGTCCTCACCTCCTCCTAGCCCACAGCTCTGTGCTGCCCCTAGCGGCCAGACCCCCTCCTCCCCCTCCTCCTCCTCCTCCTCCTCCTCCTCTGAGAGCCTCAACGTGGCTCCCCTCCCTTCCCCACCTCCATGCATGTTCCCCTCGCCTTCCTCCACTCCTCCCCTGAGAGCCGGGAGCTCCCCCTCCCCTTCGGCCGACCTGCCCACCCCTCTTCCACCTTCCAGCCTTTAAGAGACGGGTGCCGGGTGAGGGCACTACACCCCCCCCCCCCCCCCACACCGACTCCAAACATCTACAGCCACCACTGTCTGCAGGAGCTGCTCCCCGCCCTCCCCCCCTTCACCACCCTTGCTGTACCTGAGCCAGCCCCCAGAACCCAGTGGAGGAAGGGTTTTAGGGGGGTTTGTGTCTTGATGTGCTTATGTTTTATGTTTGTTTTCTTACTTATTTAAAGAAGGGCAGACGTGGGGACGTGAATGAAATATGACTGTATTTTCTCCAAGGATCGTATTTGATAACGTCCAGTATACTGTTAGACATTAATGTGAATTTTTTTTCTTTTTCTTAATTTATTTTCGGAAAAACATTGTCCATGGTTGTTTGTGAATACCAGTGGTGATTTTTTGTTGAGGGGTCATCTTGCTGTTGACAAAATCCTTACTGTACCTGAGCCAGCCCCCAGCACACCAAGATGGAGGAAGGGTGTTTTGGTCGTTTGTGTCTTGATGTGCTTGTGTTTTTCTGTCTGTTTGTTTACTTATTTATTGATGGGCAGACATGGGGACGTGAATGAAATATGACTGTATTTTCTCCAAGAGTCGTTTTTGATAACGTCAGAATGGGTTGTTCGTCTTGTTTTAAACCCTTCGGACACTTCGTGAAGTCCACTGTTTTTCATTTTCATTTTACTGTAGCATATATGCTCTGTAAGGTGTCCTTGGGTGTCTTGAAAGGCGCCCCACAAATAAAATGTATTATTATTATTATTATTACTGTTTGATATTGATGACAATTATTTAATTTTTGTTAATTTATTTTCAGAACAAAGTTGTCCATGGTTGTTTGTAAATACCAGTTGCGATGTTTGGTTGAGTCGTATTTTTGCTTTTGAACGAAATCCTATTAAAAGTACTGCATTACATCCGATATATATTTATTTTTGGCCTGGCTGCTTGTAAAACAGCTGGATTAGTTAAGACGCTAGTAGAAACATATTCCTATGGAAGCCTGTTTCCGCCACAAATTTAAATGTTATTTGACTATGAATGTTTGAATGATTTTGACGATTTCTTGCAACTCCGACTTTTTTCTCGTAATTCTGACTTTACTTCTTGCAATTCCGACTTTTTTTATCGTAATTTGGACATTACTTCTTGCAATTCTGACTTTATTTCTCGCAATTCCGACTTTTTTCTTATAATTGACTTTACTTCTCGCAATTACATTTTTTTTCTGGGTGACCCATGGTGGTCTTATTTCAGACTGAAGTTTTGCTCTGATAGTGTCCGACGCGGTTTAACCCCTCAGACTGAGCCAGCGCTAGCGACCGCCGATTCCGGGGACCACCTCCAGAGAACGGATCATTACTGAACGAGAAACTGTTTGTCAGTTGATGGGCCTGATGGATGGGAATGTAGTGGTCCCAGGAATCTGTGTTTGTTTGCACTGGCTCAGTCTGAGGGGGAGAGCTGTGTCTGACACTATCAAAGCAAAGCCTGGGTGTTGGTCCGAAATAAGACCACCATGGGTTACCCAGACTTACATTACCAGGAACATTTTATATTTGTTTATTATAAATCGAAATTACGAGAAAGTCATAATTCCAAGAATTCCAGGAAAAACGAAATTCGAAGAAAAAAAATCGGACTTTAGAGAAATAAAGTCGGAATTACAAGAAATAGTCAGGATTCCGAGGAAAAAAAGTCGGAATTGTGGGAAATAAACTCGGAATAAACTCGGATTTAAAATTTCTATGTGACGGAAACAGGCTTCCATAGATTCCTTATTCAATGTCAGCATTTACTTGGTTAAACCAAGCTATGTTGCCTTTTGGAGTTTTGGTTAACCGTATTACTTCTCAAACATACATATGGTATATATTTGCATAGAAGCGGCAGAAGTATAGCAGCAGAAGTATACATGGGCAACCAACTGAAACATGTAGGACTGTGTTATTTGAGTACTTGTTCTTGACCAAACATGGTCCCTTATACTGGAGAAGGCTGTGGACACCAAATTAGCAACGACCCATCCAACAGACTAGAGTGCTGTTGGATGTTGTAGTGACCATTTTGTAGTTTTCGCGGTAGTTGTGAGGAACTGCGCCTTCTGGTGTACCGGGGTAGTGCACCAGCTGGGACCTCCCTGATGATGTCAGCCGCTCCATTTTTCTTATAGTGTCCTCAATTTCGCAGAGTTCTGTCTTATATTGCTCCATAACGTCTGACACCTGTGTAGCGAGCATTACGTAAAGACAAACCATGGCAAGAACTCGGAGAGACGGGAGTAGTAGTTTAGTTTTCCCTGTACCCCATTTACCGCACAACTCCAGGATCAACGTTTATTAATGCGCCTACCAAATGAACACTCGACCGACGATCACCCACAGTCCCGATTCCCACCATTATTGTGGTGCAACATAACACAAATGAATAACACAAATACACATACACATTAACCAAATTAACAAACATGCAACATCATCACTCATCATTACTTAATTTAGCCAAACATGAACATTAAACCCAATAAAATTGAGGCTTTGCGTGCTCTAGGGCGTTTCCCTGCATACCGGACCCTGTGGTCGCTACAATATGGTCATGCTGTGTCCTACAGTTATTTATTCAAGATTTTTTTTGTTTGTTTAATGTGAAGGATATACTGTAAATGTGCCTGACCACAGTAAGTACTTACTTTGAATCAATGTGATTATAGACAGATTTGTTTTTATACCAGTAGCTAAATCGAATCTGTTCCTTTAAAATCATGTCGGCAGATCAGCATTTTTCAAATATCCAAAAATGTACATGGATCAAGGAGGTAAATATACTACAGTGAATACGTTTGTGTACATTTAGAATAACTTGTACAGTGCTTTGCTAATGCTGTTGAAGGGAACGTAAACTTTGCGCAACCGTTTTTGTTTCTATAGGTAGAGTGACTTGGAACAAAAAAATGCATTTCGATTTAGTACAACAAATAAAAATGCTTTAAAAAATAAATCCTGTGTGCGCATTATTTAAAGAAAAAAGCGGGCCGCCAATGAAGTTACAAAATACAAATGTTATTGTCATAACTGCACACACCAAAAACACTCCAGATTGAGCCATACATAAGATTATATTCAATTAGTTGGGATTGAATCGATTACACCTCAGTTAACACCACAATGAAATGTTTGGTTGAAGCCAAAGGCCAAAGGCCAGTGTGGACGGCACATAAGCATCAGAAGGGGAGCCCTTCCCCTGACCGGAGCCACCAAGCCCCGGGGGGAACAACAAATGCGCCCGCCGGAGTAGGTCCCATGGCGGCCTACTGGTTAGGACACACCGAAGGGGATGGAAACGAGCCCTACTGAGCATTCTCCTTGCAAACCAAAAATTCTTCTTGCAAACAAGTCAGACAAGTCAGAACTGAACTGCCGTATCGCCTTGCAGTGGGACATCAAAGAGTGTTGCGCCATTATTTCTACGGTATCTGTGATACCTGATGAAGCAGTGCAACCCGGGGATTCTCTTTGTTGACTGAACAACTGAGTCTACGGGGAAGAACAAAGGAGGGGGCGTATGCTGCTTGGTGAACAACAACTGGTGTACGGATGTTCAGGTGCTTTCTCAACACTGCTCATCTAATCTGGAATAACAGACAATCAAGTGTCGCCCTTTAACTTGCTGAGGGAAATCTCCGTTATTCTCACGGCGGCGGCTTACACCAAACCACGGGCTGATGCGAACATCACATTGGACGAACTTTACATCGTGGTGAGCAAACTTTAGAATGGCTACCCCGAGGCAGTCCCCATCGTAGCAGGGGACATTAACCACTGCAATTTTAAAAGGAATTACGACAAGACCCTTGATCACTGCTACACCACCATTAAGCACGCTTATCGCGCTGTTGCACAGCCGGCTTTCGGGAAATCAGACCACACCTCCGTGC
Source organism: Muraenolepis orangiensis (assembly GCA_027704905.1). NCBI lineage: Eukaryota > Metazoa > Chordata > Actinopteri > Gadiformes > Muraenolepididae > Muraenolepis > Muraenolepis orangiensis. The sequence goes on from CM051003.1 coordinate 27,289,711, forward strand.
TTTTACTTCCTGTTTACAAACAGAAGTTGAAGTCCACGCACACACTGTAAAGAACACGCTGGACAGATGACGTCTTACTACATCTGCAGGGTGGGCTGGAAATCACGGACTGGAGTGTATTCAAGACCACTGACCTGGATGCGTATGCAGATCATGTCACAGCATACATTAACAGGCTAGTGGAGGAATGCATCCTGACTAGATCTGTTCGCTCATTCCCAAAATTGCAAAACATGGATAAATGCTGACATACGGAACAAACTAAAGCAAAGGAGCACCGCTTTCATCACTACAATAAGGCCAAGTATGATCTCAGAAAAGCCATCAAGATGGTAAATTGGATTACAAAAACTAATTGGAATTACAGTTCGGGGGCTCTGACACCAGACGTATGTGGCAAGGTCTGAAGGTCCTCTCCAACTACAAAGGGAGCTCGGGGGCAGTCAGCAACAATGACCTTAAGATACCAGATGAGCTGAACACGTTTTACGCTCGCTTTGAAAGGGGGAACTCTGAGCCGACCCAACAAATTGAACATTCACCCAGAGGACTACATTCTACAACTGTCCGAGGTCCGCAGAACCTTCAGGAGGGTGAAGGCAGGGAAGGCAGCCGACCCAGACGGAGTTCCATCCCGTGTCTTCAAGACCTGCGCTGACCAGCTGTCTCCTGTGTTCACGGACATCTACAATGCATCACTGCAACAGTCTATCATCCCAGCGTGCTTCAAAGAGACAACCATTGTGCCGTTACCCAAAAAGACCAAGTTAATGAGCCTCAATGATTATCGTGCAGTGACTTTAACACCCATTGCCATGAAGTGCCTGGAGAAACTTGAAATGTTCCATATAAACTTTTCCATGAGTCCCTAGATCCACACACATTTTCCATCCATCCATCTTCTCCCGCTTATCCGTAATCGGGTCGCGGAGGTAGCAGCTTCAGCAGGGGACTCCAAACTTCCCTCTCCCTGGCAACATCGACTAGCTCTGACTGGGGGATCCCGAGGCGTTCCCAGGCCAGTGTGGAGATGTAATCACCCCACCTGTACCTCGGTCTGCCCCGTGGTCTCTTCCCAGTTGGATGTGCCTGGAAAACCTCCCTCGGGAGGCGACCAGGAAGCATCCTTACTAGATGCCCGAACCACCTCAACTGGCTCCTTTCTACGCGAAGGAGCAGCGGCTCTACTCCGAGCCTCTCACGAGTGACTGAGCTTCTCACCCTATCCCTCAGGGAGATACCAGCCACCCTCCAGAGGAAACTCATTTCGGCCGCTTGTATTCGCGATCTCGTCCTTTCAGTCATTACCCATTGCTCATGGCCATAGGTGAGGGTAGGAACGAAGACTGATCGGTAGATCGAGAGCTTTGCCTTCTGGCTCAGCTCTCTTTTGGTTACAACGGTGCGCCAAAGTGCACCCAATACCGCTCCCGCTGCACCTATTCTCCTGTCAATCTCACGCTCCATCCTCCCCTCATTCGAGAACAAGACCCCGAGATACTTGAACTCCTTCACTTGGGATAAGGACTCCCTCCCTACTTGGAGTAGACAATCCACCGGTTTCCTGCTAAGAACCATGGCCTTGGAGGTGCTGATCCTCATCCCAGCCGCTTCACATTCTGCTGCAAACCGATCCAGTGAGTGCTGAAGGTCACATACTGATGACGCAAACAGGACCACATCATCTGCAAACAGCAGCGATTCAATCCTGAGCCCACCATACTGAAACCCCCCCCTCCATGACTACGCCTTGAAATCCTGTCCATGAAAATCACAAACAGGATGGGTGACAAAGCGCAGCCCTGGCGGAGGCCAACACCCACTGAGAACAGGCCTGACTTTGTACCGAGAATCCGGACACAGCTCTTGCTTTGGGAGTAGAGAGATTGGATGGCCCTCAACAGTGACCCCCGCACCCCATACTCCCGCAGCACCCCCCACAGTATTTCCCGAGGGACCCGATCATATGCCTTCTCCAAATCTACAAAACACATGTAGACAGGATGGGCATACTCCCAAGCCCCCTCCAGGATCCTTGCAAGAGTGAAAAGCTGGTCCGTTGTTCCACGACCAGGGCGGAATCCGCATTGTTCCTCTTCAATCTGAGGTTCGACTATCGGCCGAACCCTCTTTTCCAGCACCTTGGAGTAGACTTTCCCATTTTTTGCATACAGACCAAATAGGTTTGTAGAAAACGCCATTTCCCTAGCACTACACACGGCCCTGGAGCAGCTAGACACCTATGTCAGTCTGCTGTTCATTGACTACAGCTCGGTGTTTAACACCATTGTTTCCTCCAAGCTGGTCCAGGCAGGCCTCAAGTGGTGAAGATTGGGAGCAACATCTCATCCACTCTGATCCTCAACACCGGAGCACCCCAAGGCTGCTGCCTCATTCCCTGGCTGTACTTGCTGTACACAGCAATAATCGAAATATCATGTTTGTCGACGACACCACAGTCATCGGCCTGATAAACGAGGACAATGAAACAGAGTACAGAGATGAGGTAGTCTGGCTGAGTGTCAGTGCAACAGCCTTGCACTGAATGTCAGCAAGACTTAGGCGCTTATTGTGGACTTCAGGAGCCACAGGGGCACCCACTCCAACATCAGCCTGGACGAGACACCGGTGGAAGTCGTAAGCTGTTTTAGTTTCCTAGGGCTACAGATTTCCGACGACCTGGCATGGACCCGCAACACATGGCCTGGCATGGACCCGGAGATCATGCTGAAAAAGGCACACCAGCACCTTTGCCCTGCGGTATCTCAGGAAAAGTGGAAAAGGCCAACGGTGGCTAGTGAACACTTTCCTGCGGCACTGTAGAGAGTGTCTTGGTGAGTTGCGTCACTGTGTGGTACGGCAACACTACTGCACAGGACAAGAAAGCGATCCAGGGTGTGCACTTCCATGCATTGAGGAGATCTGTATAACCAGATGACGGAAGAAGGCCATCTCCATCACTAAGGGCAACCACCCTATGCACCATCTCTTATCCCCCCTACCGTCTGATCGCCGGCTCCGCAGCATGACTAGCAGGTTCGATTTTGTTCACAAGGAGTGCGCCTACTGAACTGCTAGGAGTGCGCCTACTGAACTGCTAGGAGTGCTGCCACTATCATAACATTGTCATATACATTACACTATATTACTTTGCTGGACTTTCTGGACTCATTACAGTGACTGCACTGTACTGCACTGTATTCATGATGCTGCTGCACTACTGGCACTTTATATGCTTTTAAATCTTTTTGCACAATTCTTTTTGCACAAAAATTCAATATCATCCGTCACTATATTGTTGTTTTATTTGAATTTTTATTGTATATAGTATTTTTATAGTTTTGTTTTAAAAATTCATACTGCGGAAGAGAATGTCCATAAGATGGTTAGGGTCGGATACGTCTGATACATTCTGCTGACACTTGTTACACTGTCTTCTGGGCATTCTATTCTCTGATGCAGCAGATTTTTCTGAAGACCACGCCCACAACTGTGAGGAACGTGCATTGCTGGACAGACGACGCTGTACTACATCTGCAGGGTGGTCTGGAAATCACAAAGTTGTTACCCACAGGCAGTGAGCCTACTGAACTGCTTGGAGTGCTGCCACTATCATAACCTTGTCATTAACATTACACTGTCATACTTTGCTGGACTTTCTGGACTCATATTCATTACTCATTACAGTTACTGCACTGTTCTGCACTACTGGCACGTAAAATGCTTTAAATACTTTTTGCACAGTATAATATTCTAGAATTTCATACTGCGGGAGGGAATGGGGAGTAAGCATTCCATTGTAAATCTAATTCTTGAATCTTGTATCTTGATTAAACCTGTCTTAACGACAGCTACTGCTTTCAGTTCATCTTCCCCCCTTAATGAAGACAACATACAACAGACAGGTCATCATAAAAAAGACAACAACCTTAATAAGCATGGAAAACACAAGTAGTGTAACTATGCCTTTAAACCATTGTTTTGAACACTGACCACACCAAATGGAACTAAGCCATGAACAGTTTAGTCTTTTAAATGCCTGGTCCAGTTAACCACAGGCTTTCTGGTCTGCTCTGACCTGCGCAGTTGAACAGGACTCTAAAACACTTTGGATGCATCCATTACAGTTATGTCTGTATAACACATACCCTCTGTCACTGTTGTTCTTCATCCCTTTTTACCATGGCTCTTATCTCATCATCATTCTGCCCGCCCTCCATTATCAGGTCACCCTCGCTGTCCACCTGTTCTGACTCTGTGGTTTTCAATAAATCACCATTCTCTGCCATGACACTGTATGACCTGGGATTGGCCTGTTCCAAAATGATGGCTATTCTATCCCATGACCTAGGTCCTTCTATGCAAACTATGTCCTTCTCCCGTAGAGGCACTAGAGCAGTGGCTGTGCGATCACGACACGTCTTCTGTTTCTGCTTTAATTGTCTGGCTCTGTCTGCCCACACCTCATCGCTGTGTTCAGGCGTGCCGTGTGTTTCATGACTGGGCAATCATGTACAAATCTTGTGACCCAGCAATAGCAAAGTCTCTGCTGGAGACTTTCAACTTTCCAGTGGGGCTGCCCTGTATAACATCAGGCCAGGTACAGGTCAATGTTGCTATGTGCTGCTTTTTATAATAGTCTTTTCACAATTTGCACCACTTTCTCTGCTTTTCCGTTTGCCTGAGGATACAGGAGACTGGAGGTTACATCATTGAACTCATACTCTGATGCAAAGGCCTGAAACTCATGACTGGCATAGGAAGGTCCATAATCATAAACTAGAGTTAAAGGGATGCCCTGCCTGGAAAATACTGACTTTAGTTGACTTATCATGGCTCTTGATGTGGTCTTATACAAGACATAGCTTTCTATGTAATTAGAATAGTAATATATAACTAACAAATTGTATTATAAGAAGACCAAGGAGCTGATTGTGGACTTCAGGAAGCAGAGGGGAGAGCACAGCCCTATCTCCATCGACGGTGTTGCAGTAGAGGGGGTCAGCAGCTTCAAGTTCCTCGGCGTGCACATCTCCGAGGACCTCACATGGTCCACGCACACCACACACGTGGTGAAAAGGGCCCAACAACGCCTGTATTTCCTCAGGCGTCTCATGAAATTCAGCATGGGCCCCCGCATCCTGAGAACATTCTATAACGGCACCATCGAGAGCTCGAGACCCTGTGTTCTTACCCTGTGTTCTTACAGGGTGTATCACCGCCTGGTATGGGAACTGCACCGCACTCGAGTGCAGAGCGCTTCAAAGGGTGGTGCGGACGGCCCAGTATATCGTTGGAGGTGAACTCCCCTCCCTCCTGGATATATACAATCAGTGGTGCGTGGCCAAGGCCAAACGCATCATAAAAGACAATGCCCACCACAGCCACGAACTGTACTCACTTTTACCGTCAGGCAGGCGATACCGCAGTATCAAGTGCTGCACAAATAGACTCCGAGATAGCTTCCACAGTCAGGCCATCAGGCTGCTGAACAAGGGCCTATAGCATATAACAATGTATATTTTATTACATTGATTTATATATACATACTGCACTTTTTCTGTGCCGATATATTGCATTTTATAAATTGCATTTATTTATCTATTTTTATCTTATTTTAACTTTTAAATGATTTTACTGTATGTGCAATTTTAATTTTGTAAAGCGCCTTGAGTGTCCAGAAAAGCGCTATATGAAATTGAATGTATTATTATTATTATTATTATTATTATTATTATTATTATAATCAGTACAGTATGCAAACATATATCGTATGTATGTATTGTAGGGATGGTAAGATTAACCAATTGTTCTATCAGTGGCTAATTCTCGTCAAGCCTTGTGCTGGTTGGAGGCATGTCTAGTCCTCTTTTTTGGACCCCCAAAAAAGCGCCGTTGATTTCTAAATCTCCATAAATGTCCGGGATTCGAATTTAGCTTCCTACAGTATCATTAGTCACATTAGGTCACACAGGACGTGTTTTGCTTTTTTTGTTGTTTGCAACCAATCAGAATCAGCTGTCAGTCTGCATTGTAAACACAGAAGTTAATTTGCTGCTTGCTGCTTGTGTAACCGTGAGTGTCTCGCACAGGTTTCAAACTCACGGTTCCTGGCATGGCAACGTTTCAGCTTTTCAGCGTCGGAAGCTAAAACTCACAGGCTGTAGCTTCATAGCTAGAATGTCTTTTAGGTGTCGGGAGTGAGGTTTACTTCACCGCACAGCACCACAGGCTGGCATCCGTTACACTCACCCCCCTAAACTTCACTCTCATCCAGGTCACGGCACAAATGAAACCTGAGTGTCCTGCACAGGTTTCGAACTAACCATTCATTGCATGAGAGGCAAAGCTCTAACATTAGAAGCTAAAGCCCACTGGCTCTAGCTTTATTGCTAGAATGTCTTTTAGGTGTTGAGTGAGGTTAGGTTCACTGCACACCACCACCGGCTGGCGTCCGTTACACTTGTAAATTCATCTGATTGGGCATCTGATTTCGCACTGCATCGCACTAGGAAAGAATCGTATTGCATTAGTAGTTTCTTCATATGTCTCTTTAAGGTATCGGGATTGTTGGTAATGCATCGAGATACATATCGCATCGCCCTCAGTGGTGAGATGTATATCCCTAATGTATTGAGAAGTAATACTGTTTACCAAAACTCCAAAAGGCAACATAGCTAGGTTTTAGATTTAGATTTAGATTTAGGGCATTTGGCAGACGCTTTTATCCAAAGCGACTTACAAGGTGTACATTAGTTGAAGCAGACAATAGCATAACACTGGGGTACGCAAACATATAAATACAGCAGTTCACAAGTATTCATATTGACAAGATGAATAACACAATTTCGTACTGCTAGGTCACCTGCTTAAGTAGCTGTGATAAGAGCGTGTTAACAACATTAAGGACATACACTTGCTAACATATACAACATGCTAAGAGCTATTAATGTCAGGACTTAAGCAAGTTTAGGGGTTTCACAAAGGAGAGTCCAGGTGGACTCTGAACAGGTGGGTCTTGAGTCTCTTGCGGAAGCTGGCGAGGGACTCTGCCGTCCTGACATGAGACGGGAGTTCATTCCACCACTGTGGGGCCAGAGCCGTGAAGAGCTGGGTTTTGGACGAGCGATGTTTGGTTGACCTTAGTGAAGGTCGAACAAGTCGCCTGGCAGAAGTTGAGCGGAGCGCTCTGGCTGGGATGTAGGGTTTGACCAACGCCTGGAGGTAGGCCGGGGCAGTTCCATTGACTGCCCTAAAGGTCAGCACCAGAATCTTGAATTTGATGCGAGCATTTACCGGAAGCCAGTGGAGTTCGCGGAAGAGAGGGGTCACGTGGGAGAATTTCGGTAGGTTGAATACCAGGCGTGCTGCTGCGTTCTGGATGCGTTGGAGGGGCTTGGTTGCAGAGGCGGGGAGTCCCGCCAGGAGAGAGTTGCAGTAGTCGAGGCGGGTGATGACGAGCGCTTGGACCAGGATCTGGGCCGCTTCACGTGTGAGGAAGGGCCGGATCCTGCGGATGTTGTAGAGGGCAATTCTGCAAGATCGGGCCACCGCGGTGACGTTGGCATTGCAGGACAGCTGGTCATCTACCACCACACCAAGGTCTCTTGTTGTGGTTGAGGGGGAGACTTGGGTGTTCTCGATGGTGACCAGTAGGTCCATCTGAGGGCAGTCTTTCCCCGGTATGAAGAGGAGCTCAGTCTTGTCAAGGTTGAGCTTCAGGTGGTTGGCGGCTGTCCATCTGCTGATGTCGGCCAGGCATTTCGAGATGCGTGTTGCTATTTGGGTTTCTGAGGGGGGAAAGGAGAGAAACAGTTGAGTGTCATCCGCATAGCAGTGATAGGAGAAGCCATGAGATGCGATTACAGAGCCTAGCGATTTAGTGTAAAGAGAAAACAGAAGGGGTCCCAATACTGAGCCTTGAGGAACTCCGGTGTCCAGGGTGCAGGGTTTGGACAGGGAACCGTTCCATGTGACCTGATAAGTCCGATCTGCAAGGTAGGAGGTGAACCAGGATAACGCAGTTCCAGCGATTCCAAGCTCGGCGAGAGTGGAGAGGAGGATCTGGTGGTTCACTGTGTCGAACGCCGCAGACAGGTCGAGAAGGATCAGTACCGATGAGAGGGACGAGCTTCTGGCATCACGAAGAGACTCTGTCACTGCGAGCAGTGCCGTCTCCGTGGAGTGCGCAGCCTTGAAGCCTGACTGGTGAGGGTCGAGGAGGTTGTTCTGTGAGAGATAGGAAGAAAGTTGTGAGGAGACAGCCCGTTCAAGGGTTTTGGACAGGAATGATAGGAGAGATACCGGTCTGTAGTTTTGGACATCAGTGATGTCTAGGGATGGTTTCTTGAGGAGCGGCTTGATTCTGGCAGTCTTGAAGGCTGCCGGAAACAGGCCTGCCTCAAGGGAGATGTTGATTTGGGATGTAAGGAAGGGAAGGATATCGCCCGAGATGTCCTGGAGAAGAGAGGAAGGGATTGGGTCGAGGGGGCAGGTGGTAGGGTGGTTAGATGTCACCAGTTTGTTAACTTCATCGGGGGAGAGGGGGTTGAAGCAGGTAAGGTTAGTGGGGGTGGGAGAGGAGGGAAGGAGGAAAGCGGTGGGGGTGAAGGAGGAGGTAATGTCGTTCACCTTCTTCGTAAAGAAGGTGACAAAGTCATCAGCTGAGAGGGAGGAGGGAGGGGGAGGGGAGGGGGGGTTGAGGAGGGAAGAGAACATGGAGAAAAGTTTCCTTGGGTTAGAGGCAGAAGAGTTTATTTTTGTACGGTAGAAGGCAGATTTAGCAGCCGATACCGTGGAGGTGAAACCAGCGAGGAGACGGAGGTAGTGAGCGAGGTCATCAGAGGAGTCCGATTTCCTCCATTTTCTCTCGGCCGGTTCTAGGTTTTACCAAGTAAATGCTGACATTGGATAAGGATTCTGTTTCTACTAGTGTCTAAACCAAATTAAGCTGTTACAAGCTGTTACAAGAACATATAAAAATATATATATATAGGATTTTGTTCAAAAGCAAGAAGACACAAAAAAAAAATCACCACAGGTATTCACAAATAACCATGGACAATGTTGTTCTAAATATAAAAATGTAATAATTCACATTAATGTCAAATAGTATTCTGAACGTTATCAAAGATGACCCTTGGAAAAATCATATATGAGGTGGAAGGAGGAATAGAGGGGGGAGAGGTACTGGTTTAGTGGGAGAGGAGGTGGGAGAAGCAAGAGAGGATGGAGGAGAATCTAGTTTGTTTGGTGAGGAGGGTGGAGAAGGAGCTGGTTTGGTGGGGGGAGTTTATGGGGAGGAGGAGGTGGTGGTGGAAGTTCTGGTGGCCGGTGGATGTGGGGGCAGTAGAGAGACTGTCTTCATTCAGTACATCTGAAGGAATGGGAGGACATGGAAGTGGGTGGTAGCAGTCCGTGGAGAATGGGAAGGCCTGTAGCTTCTGTCTCTCTGGGCTCCACCGAGTGTCAGCCGAGGGGTCATGCTCTCTGGGTTCTAGTAGCTCCGTAGGGAACACGGGTTTGGTTGGAGAGGCCGGCAGCGATGGCCCCTGGCATGGATGCTCTCCTTGTCCAGGGCCGTGTGCTGTCGTAACAAAAGGCACAACCGGCAATGGTCAGGCCTCATGTTCCGGGATGGTGTATCTCTTTACTGAACGGCTTCTCAAATATCAGAGGACATAAGATCTACTGTTGGTCATTCTACAGTGAAGGCCTTTAATTATTTAAACTATTACTATTTAAAGAGAGTTTGGGCATCTTGCTCAAGGATGCCTAGGTTAGCCTCAGGTTGGGGTTTGAACCCAGTAGTATACCTTTAGACTGGTAGTCAAACCCCATAACCTCTAGAATCTAGAGGATCCTGCCCCACAACACTTGACAAGCCCATGCTAAGAGAGAATATTTTTGACTAAAGAGGACATTCATCCTTACCACAAAGTGTGAGTGTGATTAGTCATTACATGCTGTTTCAAAATTGTCATGTGACTAAAATTGTCATTGACATCACAAGTGGGAGTGTTTAAGTTATTTACTGTCATATGCAGAACAATTACAGGAAGCAGTCGTTGGCAAATGAAAATTTAAAATCCACCCCAACAATGCTCAATAAGATATATATATATATATATATAGCGCTTTTACCCAAAGTGCTATACAATTATTGCCTCACATTTACCCATTCATACATCAACGGTGTCAGACATGCAAGGCGACAGCTATCTTGTCGGGAGAAATTAGGGTTAGGTATCTTGCTCAGGGACACCTTGACATTCGGCAAGGAGGGGCTGGGGGATCAAACCCAGATCTATGATGGATAGATCAGTCTACCAGTTGGTACAGTCCACTGGGTAGGCTAGAAGACCGATAACCAATCATACATATCTGGGTGGACACTCCCACTGTGTGATGTCACCATGTCAATGACAATTTTAGTCACATGACAATTTTGAAAGGCACACTTTAAACTTAAATTTTTTATGTCTCAATTCCAAATAGTATCATGATATAACCTATTTTACCAAATTAACAGCCTACCCAGTCAGTGGACTGTACCAACTGGTTGGCTGATCTATCTATTATCGACTGGGTGGACACTGCAGAGGAGGCTCGTCCATTGCGGAAACACATGAGTATGTATGGCAGTAAGGGAGGACGATCCTCCCTTTGGGCAGTCTAGTCAGAGGCTCTGTGAACCAATCAGCAGAGCTCACTGTGCTGGTGAATACCCAATCAGAGTTTTGTCGGGAGCGTTATCATCACGCAAGGATCAATCTTCCGTGTTCCAGACAACTATATTTTATATATTTCAGACTTGCAACTTTCGAGTTACAAACTCAAAGATGTTGTGTGTTTACACAATAAAGTGTTCATAACTAGGTTTAAGTAGAATATAAATCCACACGGCAGACTCGCGAATGCTCCAGTTTCTTTATTTTCAGTAGAACGCTGGCTATCCATTTTTAGAGAGAACCGCTAGAGGCGTGTCCTTTCCATTTATATTCGGGTAACAACCAATCATTACTTGTATACATTTAAATGTACAAAGTAGAACGCTTTCCTGTGTTGAGAACACCACAGCTCCTCCCCTGTAAATGCACCCTTTTTTTTTCTTTAATACTAAGGATTCCAAAATATCTCCTTTTCTTGCAACCAATAACTACACAATAATAATATAATAAAACATTAAAAATCATACCTCACTTATTACAATTCAGGTTTTTTTTATATATATTTTTACAATCAGACATCTCAGTCACAAATTTAGTCTTTCCGTAGGACGTCTGTTCCTCACTGGACGAGTGTTCACTTCCACAACATGTGGTGGTGGTGCTCTTGGTTGTTTCTCCACAATATGGGGCACAGACTCTTGTTCCAACTCATTGTCTGCATTCAACTCATCAACATCCCAACATGTTTCTGTTACATCTGGCACTACACTCAGTGCACAGTATCAATGCGCATGTTATATATGTGGTGACCGGATCTTGTTTTATTTAGTGTGTTCATTAAATGGAGTAGGCTCAACTCCAACGTTAACTCCCGTCTCATTCTCCATTATTCGAACATAACATTGGCGACGAGAATGGCTGATTGTTCGATTCCACCACCCTCCCCCTTCCTAGCCACGCCGGGCGAGCCACTGATGCCGTGGCTCCGCTGGATTTCCTCGTTCGAGACTTATATCCTAGCTGCCGGCTTGGAGAGAGTGTCCGCGGAGAGGAAACGAGCACTGCTGCTGCACTATCTAGGAGCAGAGGGACAGCGTGTGTTTGAAACTCTCGGCCCCGCAGCGGGTTACACAGAGACTGTGGCCCTACTGAGGAGTCATTTCGCCACCCCACAGAGTGCTCTCCTCCGCCGCGTCATATTCGGACAGAGGCACCAGCGGCCGGGTGAGCGGCCTGCCCGTGGTAAAACATGCTCTAACTGCAGGAGGCTGAATCACTTCCACAAAGTCTGTAGGTCTGCCCCAGCTAGAGCCTCCCAATCACCCGCAGGTGACACCTGTCATTCAGCCCCTCCACCGCTCCCCACTGGCCCTCCGCGATGACATCTCCTCTGAGCTACAGAGCATGCTCAATGGCAACATCATTGAGCAGGTGAATGCGTCACCCTGGATCTCCAACATCGTGGTGGCAAAGAAGAAGTCTGGGGGGCTGCGACTCTGCGTGGACTTGAGAGCAGTAAACAACAAGGCCATCTTTCCCGACAAATACCCCTTGCCAACGTCAGAGGAGCTCTCCGCCCAGTTCTACAGGTCCACTGTGTTCTCCAAGCTGGACCTCCGCCAGGGCTACCTCCAGGTGCCACTACACCCCGAGAGCCGCAACCTCACTGTGTTTATCACCCACAAAGGGGTCTTCCGTTACAAACGCATGGCTTTTGGTCTAAGCTCTGCCCCCAGCTGCTTCCAAAAGATCATGGCCTCCATCTTCGCTGGCATCCTGGGTGTGGCCATCTACCTTGACGACATCGTGGTTCACGGGGCCACCGTCGAGAGCCACGATGAGCGCCTCCACAGCATGTTCGGTGCACTGGCCAAGCACCACCTCACACTCAACGGTGAGAAGTGTGTCTTCGCCGTCCCAGCCATTGAGTTTGTGGGGTTCCGCCTCTCGGCTGATGGCATATACCCTCTACTCAAACACGGAGGCCATCCACCGTGTCCCGGAGCCCACCTCAGCTGCTCAGTTAGCCTCCTTCCTGGGCATGACGGCGTTCTACCTCCGCTTCCTGCCACAGTACTCGGCTATGACCACCCCACTGCGCCAGCTGCTGAAACAGGGCGAGCCCTGGCTCTGGACGCCTGCCTGCTCGGACGCCGTGCGCCTCCTGAAGGCCCAGCTCACCTCACCACCGGTCCTAGCGTACTTCGACCTGGCCAGCCCCACCCTCGTCACATGCGACGCCTCCGCCACGGCCATTGGTGCAGTGATGTCCCAGCTGCAAAAGGGGGTCGAGAGGCCGATCGCCTTCGCCTCACGGGCTCTCAGCCCCACAGAACAGAGGTACTCGGTGGGGGAGCGGGAAGCCCTAGCGTGCCTCTGGGTATGTGAACGCTGGCACATGTACCTCTATGGACGCTCATTCACATTGAGGACGGACCACCAGTCCCTCACCACCCTCCTGGCCACTTCAGGCACCGGCTACAGACCACTCCGTCTCCACCGTTGGGCCGACCGCCTGCAGCAGTACAACTTCCGCCTACAGTTCACGCCAGGCCGGGACAACGTGGTGGCTGACCTGCTGTCACGCTCAATCCCCAACCCACCCTCAGACCCACCTTCGACCCCTGAACGGGACCAGGCCGAGCACGACCTCGTCCAGCTCCTCCACACACCTTTTCAGGAGACATTGTCGCTGAAGGAGCTCCAGGACGTCTCAGCTGAAGACCCCACCCTCACTACACTCTCGGCCTACATCAGACAGGGCTGGCCGACGAGGGTAGTTGATGAGCTGCTTCCCTACTTCAGGGTCAGGGACGAACTGTCATGCTGGAATGACACCTGCATCGCTCGCGGGCTCTGCACGGTGGTCCCGAGTGCCCTTCGCGCGCGTATCCTGACTATGGTGCACGAGGGCCACTTGGGCATAGTCAGGCTCAAGCAGCTGTGCCGTGATTTGGTGTGGTGGCCAGGCATCGACAGGGAAATCGAGACCCTGGTTAAGGACTGCACTGCTTGCCTTCTTAGTGGCAAGACCAGGGCCCCAGCCCCACCCCCACCCATGCAGCCGTTGGACTGGCCGTCCCAACCCTGGGAGCACCTGCAACTCGACATCTGCGGCGAGCTGCACAGGGTACCGCATCACCAGCGTTTCCTCGTCGTGATCTACGACCTGCACTCTAAGTGGCCGGAGGTAATACCTGTGGGCTCGGTCACAGCCAAGGTGTTGGTTGACATTCTTGACTCCCTGTTCGCGCATTGGGGCCTGCCCAAGAGGATCACAACCGACAATGGTCCCCAAATGGTCTCCCACAAACTGTCCTCTTATCTGGAGGGGAAAGGGATCCGCCACATTCGCACAGTGTTCTACAACCCAGCGGCAAATCAAGTCCGGAACGGCTGAATCAGTCACTAAAAAATGGCATCAGGGCCCACCTGGCACAAGGGTACACGCTCATCAACAGCCTCCTCCAGACGCTGCTGTATTACCTGGCCACCCGACATGCCACCACAGGAGTCTCCCCAGCCTCCCTCATGCTGGGGCGGGAGCTTCAGCTGCCTCTGGATAGGCTCCGCCCCACACCGGCTCAGGCCCCAGCCCATCCGGTTCAAGCCACAGTGGCCACACGCCAGCGTCTGATGAAGAACCGTTTCGACAGGGCCCGACGTGCTAGGCCACCTGCCATGGCTGCCTTGGACTGGGTCAGGATCTGACGACCTCACCGTGACAACAAGCTCCAGTCATTTTGGTCAGACCCTGTCCAGGTCAGCCAACAGCTTGGCCCGGCTTCGTTCAGGCTTGCTGATGGCACGCGCTGGCATGCTAGCCACCTGCGTAAGGTGCACGCCCCTGCTGGCCCAGGCCTGGGTGTGCCTGCTGCTTCAGCTCTGCCGGCCGCATGGTTCGATGCCGCACCAGCCCCAGCCCCTCTAGTCCAGCCGGACGTCGTGGGGCCACCGCCAGTGATTGTTGTTGCACCTGAGCCCCGCCCAATTTGGGCACGCAGCAGGCCGGAGCACCTGCGTGATTTTGTAACTGACTATAACCCGTAGGTTCCGTGAGGGGGGGGGAAATGTTACATCTGGCACTACACTCAGTGCATGGTATCAATGCGCGATGTTATATATATGTGGTGACCGGATCTTGTTTCATTCAGTGTGTTCATTAAATGGAGTAGGCTCAACTCCAACGTTAACTCCCGTCTCATTCTCCATTATTCGAACATAACAGTTTCTACACAAGAAGATTCCCCTCCCTGTGTCAACTGAGTTTGATTTCCCTGGGTACCCAGCATCTGATTAACATGCCTTTTCACACAATTCCCATTAACTTCAACACTAAGTTACTGGACCCTGGACCCACTGGATATGAACACTTTTCATATAATTCCATTTATACATTTATCCCCTCCCCTGTAATTCTTTTCAACACCTGTTGGCCAACCGTGAAAGACCTGACACAAGGAAGGTTTTGTTCTGTTTCATTTAGCATTCTCTGAGAAAACTGAGGTCTGATAAGGGACAACCTTGTTTGCACCTTGTTTTGTCTCTTGTGAAATAACTCAGCGGGGGTCTTTCCTGTCTTAGTATGGGGTGTGTTTCTGTAACCAAACAGAAAATTGGCTACACCGTGCTCAAGTGTCATACCACCAATGGCTCCATTCTCAGGTAAAGATTTCTTAAGATGTTGCACTAATCTTTCAGCTAAACCATACTTGCAGGATGGTATGCAGGTGATTTGATGTGTTTCACTGCATTTTTGGTTAGAAATGACTCAAATTCATGTGATATGAACTGAGGTCCATTATCTGTTACTACTTATTTTGGTAACCCATAAGCAGCAAACACATTTCTCAGTGCTTCAGTTGTTCTAGCTGAGATAGAAGTGCATGTGGATGATCTCTGGCCATCTAGCATAAGCATCCATCACTACCAAGAGCATCTGCTTGTTGTCCAGCTAAATGAAACTGTATCCTCTCCCAGGGACTCGCAGCCCATTTCCATGTATGAACTGGGGCAGTATTGGCATACTACGCTGCTGTTTTGCAAATAGTACACTCACTCACTTCCTGTTCGATACTCTCATCTCATGTGGGCCACCAGAAGAGATTTTGTATGTATATGCTGATCAAATGAGAGCCCATCTTTGCATTCTAGCGGCGGCTAGTGTTGGCACACCTGTTTTAGGATTTAGAATTTTCAGCAATGGCTTGTGGTCTGTCAATGAGAGGAACTTCCTACCATAAAGATATTCATGGAACTTCATCACTCCAAATACAAGACCTATTGCTTCTTTCTCAATTTGTGAGTACTTTTGCTCTGATTATGCGTCATTATTCTAGATTTGAACGAAATCGGTCTCACACTTCCATCTTCCATTTTGTGACTTACTTAATTAAGCACCAAACCCAAAAGGTGACCACAGACCAAAATAATGGGTAACTCAGGGTTAAAATGTACCAACCTTGTCTGACTGTAGAGATGTCTTAGCATTATCCAATGTGCTCTGACATTTCTCAGACCAATCCCAGTTGGCATATTTGTGCAGCAATGCATCCATTGGCTGAATCAAGGTAGATAAGTTAAAGTTAAACTTCCTATAGTAGTTTAACAGAGCTTCCTTAGGTCACCTTTTTCATAACTGCAGCCTTTTGGATAGCATCTATCCTTTCGTTCATTGGGTGTATGCCCATGGCATCTATGACATGTCCTTAGTATCTTGTCTTGTTTTATTCTGAGATTGTGGGTTTGTAGTCTCCTAAGAACCTCTTCTAAGTTACACAAGTGTCTCTCTGTATCCCTCCCAGTTATCAAAATATCATCTAAGTAACAGATGACCATCCATGCCCTGAAGGACTTGATCCATTATCTTTTGAAACATTGCAGGTGCGCTGGCGATATCATACAGCACCCTGTTGTAATAGTACAACCCTTTGTGCGTGTTAATAGTTAGATAGCATTTTGAGCTTTCCTTTGACTGCACTTGTTGATATGCCTGTGTCAAGTCAAGTTTAGTAAACCTCTGACCTCCTGACAATTTGGCAAACAGATCGTTGGTTCTGGGTAAAGGATATTGTTCCACATTCAACCATGGATTAGTTTAGACTTTGTAGTCACCACATATCCGTACACTGTCATCCTTTTTTGGTACGCATACTATGGGAGCAGCTCATTCACTGTAGTTAATAGGTGAACTTACTCCGGCAGCTTCAGATTTGTCTAGTTCTTTCTCCACTGCTTCTCTCAGTGCATAGGGTACATTTCTTGGTTAACAGAACTTTGGCACAGCATCTGCAGCAACGTAGCTTGGCTTCAATGCCCTTTAGCTTCCCTAGCTCAGGTTTGAACATGGATGCATGTCTAGCACAGACATCATCCACTGTTTCTGGAGCCAATCTATTGACTCTTGACTAATTTAGTTTTAACTTGCTGATCCAGTCTCTACCCATCAATGCAGATCTAGCTTTTTAGTGACTTTGTTGCATTTCACACTCGCTGTGAATTAGCCTTTAAATTGCAATGACTCTTGACTGTACATTTTCAGCACACAAATTGCTTTTAGGTCGGGCGATGAACAGGCCTACTGTTCAGTCAGGGCTAACCTGAACAAGGGCATCAAGCTGGCCAAGCTCAACCACAAGCATAGGGTTGAAGACCACTTCAACAACTCTGTTCCCCGATGCATGTGGCAGGTCATCCAGGCCATTACGGACTACAAACCCTCCAACAACTCCCCCCAAACCACTGACTCATCCCTCTCTGACAAGCTCAATCTTTTTTTTGCCCGCTTTGACCGGGACAACCACGAACAGCCCAACAGGGCTACTCTCCCTGCTGACCACCAATCCCTCACCCTCTCCCCCACAGACATGCGTGCAGCACTGAGCAGAACAAATGTGTATAAGACAGCTGATCCCAATGACATCCCTGGTCACGTGCTCTGGAACTGCGCTGAGTAGCTGACCGAGGTCCTTACTGACATTTTCAACATGTCACGAGCTCAGACAGTTGTCCCAGTGTGCTTTAAAACCACCTCCATTGTGCCAGTGCCAAAACACTCCTCTGCAGCGAGCCTCAACGACTTCCGTCCTGTTGCACTCACCTCCATCATCATGAAGTGCTTCGAGAGGCTGGTCCTGGCTCACCTCAAACCTGGCCTCTCACCCTCACTGGATAAACTGGATAAACCAATTAGCCTACCGTGAGAAGTACAGAGGATGCCATCTCCTCAGCCCTTCACTCTGCTCTCTCCCACCTGGAGAGCAACACCCACGTGAGAATGCGGTTCATTGACTTCAGCTCAGCATTCAACACCATCATCCCCTCCAAACTCATCCGCAAACTTGGTGACCTTATGGAAACCAAGAATCTCAACATTAACCCCTCTGTTTGTAACAGGTTATTGGACTTCCTAACCGAGGTGAGACTGGTTAGACAGTCTCACCTCCTCCACCCTCACCCTGAACACTGGCGTCCACAAGGGCTGCGTGCTGAGCCCTCTCCTCTACTCCCTCTTCACCCACGACTGAATTCCTGTACATGGTACAAACACCATCATCAAGTTTGCAGATGACACAAAGGTGGTGGGCCTCATCAAGAACAACGATGAGGCAGCCTACAGCAGTGATTCCCAACCGGGGGTATGCAGACCCCTAGGGGTACGTGATGGGATTGCAGGGGGTAATAAAGATTAGGGATTGCAATTTATTATATATAAATATATATTTATTATTATTATTTTTTAATTAACACATTTTAGCAATGCTTAGCAACCTAAGACCCACGTAATGAAACCGCAAAATGAAACCCGCAAAATGAAACCTGCGATGTGGTCTGTGAGACGGCTGGTACGCACTAATACCGGTACCGTCGCTGCGGAACCGGGTGAGCCCAGTGAAGAGAGAAAAAAAGTGGACAAGACCAAACACCGGCAGTTCAGTGACAAATACATTGTTTATGGATTTACTACATCTGATGATCCACCGCAGCCACAGGGTTTTTTTTCTGGCAAATAATTCAATGAAGCCATCAGCCCACCTGCAGCGGCACCAGAGCACAAAACACGCCGGGAATGTCAGTAAAACAGAGGACTTTTTCAAACGAAAACTGTCCGAATTCAAGTCATGTCAGACTACATTAAAGAAAGCGGAAAGTGTGTTGAGCAAAGCAATGGAGGCATCTTATGCTGTGGCATTACTTGTGGCCAAGTAAAAAAAAAACAAATTCAATTGCAGAAGATCTGATTCTCCCTGCCGCGATCATTTTGGCTGAAACTATGCTGGACCAGAAAGCAGCAGACGTGCTGAAAACCGTTCCATTATCGAACAACACAATCTGCCGCAGGATCGATGACATGTCCACTAATTATTGTTGGACGGTGGTGAATACAATTAAAAGAGCCGGTCAGTTCGCTCTACAGTTGGGTGAAATGACGGATGTGAGTGGGGAGGCTCAGCTCCTGGCCTTTGCGCATTATGCTGAAGAGTCTGACATACATGAGCATATTTTTTTCTGCAAGAAGCTAACAGGACAGACAACTGGCGAAGAAATATTTCAGCTTTTTCAAAGAAAACAATCTTGAGTGGAAATCCTGCAGTCACATCTGTACCGACGGCGCAGCTGCGATGACGGGGAAAGTGCGTGGGTTGCATGGACGTGTGATGAAGGTAAACCCCAAAATTAAGTGGAATCACTGCATTATCCACCGGGAGGCTCTCGCCTGTAAAAGGATGAGCCCCGAGTGCTGTCATGGATGACGCAGTTAAGGTGATTCATTTCATTCAGTCCAGACCTACGAATCACTGACTATTTCAAACTCCGTGTCAAGACAGCGGGGCAGAGCATGGGCAGCTACTGCTTCACACAGACATCCGCTGGTTGTCGCGTGGCAAAACACTATCCAGTTTGAACTTCACATGGGAGACAAAATGCGACAAAGGTTTACCACTGCTTGATGGCTATCTTGCCACTACTGATGCTGAAAACAAGCAGATGGTCACAATGTTAAAACGCATCAGTCCAAACTCAAAACTGAGTTCAACCAGTACTTTCATGACATTGAAGCAAAGTCAGAACAGCTGGAGTCATAACAGCAGCCTTCCTGCCAGACTGCAGGAAAACCTGGTGGATTTGTTCTCTGATCGTGGGCAAAAGATGGCATATGCTGAAAAGTCACTGACAGAGTTTTGGTGTGATGTTGCAAAGGAGTATCCAGAGCTGGGGAAATGTGCATTGAATGAACTCTTGCCTTTTGGATCTACCTTTATTATGTGTGAAGTTATCTTCTCGGCCCTGACTCACATCAAAACCAAGCAGAGGAACAGACTGAATGTGGAGAGCAGCCAAGTGACGGCTGTGGCCACACTGCCCCCAGAACTATCAAAGCTTATGAAAGATAAGCAAGCTCAAGTGTCTCATTAAAAGCTGTAGTGACTTAATAAAATATGTTGAATATATATATCTATATATATATACATATATATATATATACATATATATATATATATACATATATATAATATTTTATTGTATTCAATTTGATCTCGTTTTGTTCTAGTGTGGTTGCTGTTGTTGTTGTTGCTGCTGTTCTTGTACTTGCACTGTTTACACAGTTTATACTACTGTTATTGTTGTTCTATTGTTTCACTATTCTATTTTATGTTGAGTTGTGGGCGGATCCTCATATGCATGCATGCATGCACCTGATTCATGTGCATATGACAATAAAATCTTTGAAACTGCTAGAATTTAGTATTATTTTCATTAACAATAAGTGTCAATGTCAAGTTTAAATTCATTTGTATTAAGGGTGAGTTATAAAAGTGATTTTCATTGATGTAATGAGTAGTTTGGTTAAATACAATTACAAAAGGTTTAATATAATAGAAAATGTAAGGCAAATCATCCAAATGAGTGAGGGGGTACCAGCTCAAGGAGTACACAAGACAAAAAAGGTTGGGAACCACTGGCCTACAGGGAGGAGGTCCAGCACCTGGTGGCATGGTGCACTTACAACAACCTGGCCCTCAACACCAAGTTGGTCCAAGTCCAAGGAGCTGATTGTGGACTTCAGAAAGACCAGAGCTGGCGCACACGCCTCCATCCTCATCAACGGGGCGGAGGTCGAGCATGTCTCCATCTTCAAATTCCTGGGGGTCCACATCTCCGAGGACCTCTCTTGGTCCCTCAACACAGCCTCACTGGTAAAGAAAGCTCACCAGCGTCTCTTCTTCCTGAGGAGACTGAGGAAAGCCCACCTGTACCCTCAGATTCTGGTGAACTTTTACCGGTGTGCCACTGAAAGTATCCTCACCAACTGCATCACAGTGTTTCCAACTGGAAAGCGCTGCAGAGGGTGGTGACTGCAAGCGGCAATATTAATTCTTTAGTGTGAGCTGTGATGAGCAACCGATCTCTCAGCTCAACGCTCTTAATTCTTAATCACTTTAACAGTGGGACTTTAACCACTGCAATTTAAAAAAGGTATTACCAAAATTATATTAACACGTCTCATGTCCAACAAGACATAACAAGACTCTTGATCACTGCTATACCACCATTAAGCACGCTTATCGCACTGTTGCACGGCCGGCTTTCGGCAAATCAGACCGCGCCTCGGTGCTTCTACTTCCTGTTTTTAAGAAGAAGTTGAAGTCCACACCCACAGCTGTAAAGAACGTGTGTCGCTGGACAGATGACGCCTTACTACATCTGCAGGGGAGGCTGGAAATCACTGACTGGAGTGTATTTAGGACCACTGACCTTGATATGTATGCAGATCATCACAGATCGTCACAGAATACATTAACAGGCTAGTGGAGGAATGCATCCCGACCAGGTCTGCTCATCCCCGAACCGTAAACCATGGATGAATGCTGACATATGGAATAAACTTAAGAAACGGAGTACGGCTTTCACAACAGGCGACTCCTATCATTACAAGAAGGCCAAGTTCGAACTCAGAAAAGCCATCAAGAAGGGTCAATTGGATTACAAAAGCAAATTGGAATTACAGTTTGGGTGCTCTGACACCAGACGTATGTGGCAAGGTCTGAGGGTCCTCTTAAAATATAAGGGGAGCTCAGGGGTAACCTACCAGACAAGCTAAACATGTTTTACGCTCACTTTGAAAGGGAGAACTCTGAGCCGACTCTGTAGGACTACGTTCTACAACTGTTCGAGTCTGAGGTCCGCAAAACCTTCAGGAGGGTGAAGGCAGGGAAGGCAGCCGGCCCAGACGGAGTTCCATCCCGCGTCTTCAAGACCTGCGCTGACCAGCTGGCTCCTGTCTTCACTGACATCTACAACGCATCACTGCAACAGTCTGTCATCCCAGCGTGCTTCAAACCGACAACCATTGTGCCGTTACCCAAAAGACCAAGGTAACAAGCCTCAATGATTATCGTCTAGTGGCTTTAACACCCATAGCCATGAAGTGCCTAGAAAAACTTGTAATGTTGCATATCAACTTTTCCATGCCTGAGTCCCTAGACCCACTCCAGTTTGCATACAGACCAAACAGGTCTGTAGATGATGCCATTTCCCCTTGCACTACACATGGCCCTGGAGCATTTAGACAGGAAGAACACATATGTCAGACTGCTGTTCATTGACTACAGCTCGGTGTTAAACACCATCGTTCCCTCCAAACTGGTCCTGAAACTGAGGGACCTAGGTCTGGGCGCCAGTTGATTTCTTCCGTGAAACTTGCATCTTTCGGAACATAATGCTTTTGTAAAAGTTGCACCAACTGCTCGTATGTTTTTGCAAAGGGCTTATCTTGCGCACACAAGTCCATTAACAAGCTATGCAACCTCTTGCCTACCACTGTAAGAGAACCGACTTGGTTTTGTCGTCATCTGTGTCCAGGCTATTAGCTGCTCTAGCCTCTCACGATAACTATCAAAACTTTCTTCACTTTCTTCAAAGTTATATTCTTCTGGCTTCCAGAATGCCATTTTCCGTTCAACGGTCCTTTCACTAACTGAACTTCTCACTGGTTCACTTTTACTTTTGCAGTAATTTGCTGCCTCTTCGGAGTCGCTTGACACGCGAACTCTGTGTCTTCCCACTTAAGCATCTCATCCTCGTCTCCAAACTGTTGTGTATTAACACAATAAAGTGTTGGGTAACAACCAATCATTACTTTTAAATGTACAAATCTGACCGCTTTCCTGTGTTGAGAACACCACAAAAGTTGTCCAGGTGCATTAGGCCAAACATAAACAGAAAGCATGTCTGATCGTGACAAGGGGGTGTGTCTTTGGCTCGTGATTAGACCATTTACATGATTTATGTGGATAACTGTTTTACTATATGATAGTATGTATTATTTAAATTAAATACAGGTAAATATACTTGACACAAAAAAACGCTTCTCCCTCAAATCGTGCTCAATTTAAATTCCATTTGGTTTGTTTGGTAGCACTAGCCACTGTGCATAGAACTTTTATTCCGATTTTTCAGATTTGCATCATTAATGGGGTAATCGCTAGCTAGCTGTTTTTCATAAAAACAACGCTTCTTCCCTCTTAGATCACAATTGACTTGAATTTAGTTTAGCTTGTCTGCTAAAATTACCCACTAATACACTGTCCAAACTAGATAGTGTGGCCAGATGAGCTACTGGGTCATTTACGCTATCTTTATAGTAGGCCTATATTGTCATGTGAAGAACAGAATACAACTGTCATTCCAACTAGCCGCCCAGGCTATGCATTATGTCGATCTGTGGCCAGACCACCTCCTGAACATATAAGAAGAACTGCTTTAACAGCAGAAATTACCAACTATATATCGAAAGACACCAATTACAATTCTAGCAAGCTTTAATCAGTGCTTACTTCCAGAGAAAAGGAAAATTCTAATGTAGATCTTAACTTTGTAGCCTATTTTTCCCAGACAAAACTGAGCTCAATTTAAGATGAGTATGAGTTATGAAAATGTTCTTAAATTCAGCTAAATGCAGCAATGATATCTCAAACTGGTCTTGGATTAATTTTATTTTTGCCTTACTTCTCTATCCTAGGTTTAGGTTTAGGATACCAGAGCAGTACTTCATACTTCAGTATAGTATGTGAGTGCTGCCATTTTCACTCATTACAGTTACTGCACTGTACTGCACTGTATTCATGATGCTGCGGCACTACTGGCACTTTAAATGCTTGAAAGATTTTTGTAAAAAAAACAAAAAAAACATGTGGCACTTTGCTGCTCTTTCTTTGTTTATTTTATTGTACATATTATTATTTTTTTATTTGAGATTTATACTGTGGGAGAGAAGGGGGAGTAAGCATTCCTATGTACGTGTATCTTGTATCTTGTAATATCTTATTAAGAGCTGATTTATTTCTGATAAGACAAAGTAGAGACAGTTGTAAGCAGCACAATTTTCCTCTGGGTACAGCTCACTAGCTACACAAAGTCTCTTTACGCTGCTTTAAATGTTTCTGGGTTTTACATGCCCTCACTAACACCCCATCCAACACCCCACCCAATGCCAAACATCAACACGCTTCACCAAGCGCACCTTTCTTCCTCCCCTACTTTTACAACCACAACTGATGTCACAACAGTACATTTTTAAAATAGGGGCCCATTAACGAACCCTTTAGCAAATTGTGCGTTCTGTGCAGTGATTGCAGTAGCAGATGAGGCAGGCGTAGCGAGATGTTATTACATACAAGATACAATATATTTTTTATTGGCCAATTGCAACAGGTAAATTGGAATGCTTACATCTCCAAAACGCCATAACAATTTAAATTATATATACAATAAAAATAAAGAAAAAAAGAGCAGCAAAGTGACTGTTAAATGATATTTACATGTGTTGAATGTACATGGTTGTTTTATTTTACAAAAATCTTTAAAAGCATTTAAAGTGCCAGTAGTGCAGCAGCATTATGAATACAGTGCAGTACCTGTGAAGTCAAGAAAGTCCAGCAAAGTATGATAGTGTAATGTTAATGACAATGTTATGAAAGTGAAACAGGCAGCACTCCTAGCAGTTCAGTAGGTGCACTGCCTGTGGATAAAAACTATCCTTAAACCTGGTAGTACTTGTTGTACGGATGCTGCGCAACCGGCGACCAGACGGTAGGCGGGAGAAGAGATGGTGCCCAGGGTGGTTGCGGTCCTTTATGATGGACATGGTCTTTTTCCGACACCTGGTCCTACAGATCTTCTCAATGCATGGAAGTGCACACCCGACGATCTTCTCTGCCGTCCTCACGGCCCTCTGGATGGCTTTCTTGTCCTTTGCAGTGGTGTTGCCATACCACACAGTGACGCCACCCATCAGGACACTCTCTACGGTGCCACGTAAAAGTTCACTAGCCACCTCTGGCCTATTCCACTTTTTCTGAGGCACCACAGAGCATAGAGGCGCTGGTATGCCTTCTTCAGCATGACCTCCATGTTGCGGGTCCACACCAGGTCATCGGAAATCTGTAGCCAAGGAAACAGAAGCAGCTGACGACTTCCACCGGTGTCCCGTCCAGGCTGATGGTGGAGTGGGTGCCCCGGTGGCTCCTGAAGTCCACGATGAGCTCCTTAGTCTTGCTGACATTCAGTGCGAGGCTGTTGTCCTCACACCATCGCGTTAGCTGAACTACCTCATCTCTGTACTCTGTTTCGTCACCCTCGCTTATCAGGCCGATGACTGTGGTGTCGTCTGCAAACTTGATAATCTGATTATTGCTGTGCTTGGCAGTACATGTGTGTACAGATAGTACAGCCGGAGACTGAGGCAGCAGCCTTGGGGTGCTCAGATGTTGAGGACCAGAGTGGATGAGATGTTGTTCCCAATCTTCACCACTTGAGGCCTGCCCGTCAGGAAGTCCATAATCCAGGTACGGATGGGGGCGCCCAGACCTAGGTCCAGGTTCAGGTTTCAGGACCAACTTGGAGGGAACGATGGTGTTGAACGCCGAGCTGTAGTCAACATACAAACCAGCACCTTGGAGCTAGCTCTGATGGTGGACATGCACAAGTGGTGGATTTGGAGTGAGAAGCAAAAATAAAAAGAACAGTCTAGTCTTAATCACACAGAAAAAGACAAAACAATAAGGCTGAATATAGATGTTGTTCCAGCCAAGACATTTTATCCAGTTATGTACAAATGATAAGATATTTGTTCTTTGTTAAGTTTTGATCAAGAGGCTGAGCTGGAACAAACAGTGTGATGAGTTTAATTCATGGCAGCAGAATGTGGTTGGCACATTAATAAACATGTGTTAATGTGCATTTGGTAAGTGTTTATGGAAGCAGTAGCTTTGAAATGTGAGTAGAGATGTTTCATTCAAGGTCACATGGATCCACAGTATGCAAGGTAACTTGGATAAGGCATTTGATTCGGTTAGCTTTTTTTTGCCATCCTGGCAAGATTCAAGAAGTAAAATGGAATGCTTTCTCCACATTCCCTCTCAATGTATGAATTACCTACAATTTAACACTACTATACACATATGTACTATACTTATACAAAACACTATAATACTGCAGACAATAAAAATAATATAATATATATATGCCGATATATGTTGATTTGTGCCAGAAGCATATAAGCCGCATTTTAAAGTGCCAGTAGTGCCGCAGCAACATGAATAGTGCAGTGACGCCACTTGTCAGGATGCGCTCTACAGTGCCACGGTAGAAGTTCAGCCACCATTTGCCTATGCCGCTTTTTCCTGAGGCACCGCAGGACATAAAGGTGCTGGTGTGCCTTCTTTAGCATGACCCGTCTTGTGGATCTATGCCAGGACGTCGGAGATCTGTAGTCCCAGAAAACGGAGGCAGCTGGTGATTTTCCCCGGTGTCTGGTCCAGGCTGATGGTGGAGTGGGTGCCAGGGGATGGCTAATAAGCCGAGCAAGCAGCAGCAGAAATGGTTAGTTGTGAGTGAAGAGAGTGATTCAAGATAGTTTCTATTGGCACAAAGATAACATGGGTGGGAGTAATGAACACAATATGCTTGTTTGATTGGCACAAACGGTCCCGTCTGTAGATATGCATTTTATAATGAAACAAGAAGTAACATTCAAAACTCATATATTTCTTCGTATTATTTTCTGTGGTCGATTATCCAGGGGTGGGACAGGATCTCCTGGGCAGAGAAGCGTTCCTCAGGGTTCATCTGCAGCATCTGGACAATCAGCTCCTGAGGACACACCCACACGCACCATATTCACACGTCACTTTAAGTGAGCAATTCCAGGCTTAACTCATGAAAACACACCATACAGACAGGCTAGGCTAAACTGTCACCATATTCACATGTCACTTTAAGTCGGCAATTCCAGGCTTCATACCATCATGGACGTCAACATTACCAAAGAAATACCAACGTTTTGTTTCTTTAATCACAACACTTCAATGGCAGACTAGTGTAAACAGCGGTTTTCCAGCAGTCTAGCTAGAGTGTGTGTGTGTGTGTGTGGTCCTGACCTTGATCGAGTGGCTTATGGGGTCCCAGTATGGGCTGGGGTACTCCAGCTGGCCTTTCAGGATCTGCTCAAACAGATCCTCCTGTTGGTGGCACTCACTGGGGGGGCCGACACACACACACACATCGTGACTCATCTCTTTTACAAAAGTTTGAAAATAACATTAATTAATAATAAAAAAAAAAATGTTGATATATATAGATACATATATATAGATCTATATATCTATATAGATCTATATATCTATAGATATCTATATATAGATAGATATCTATATATATATAGATAGATATCTATATACAGTGGGGAGAACAAGTATTTGATACACTGCCGATTTTGCAGGTTTTCCCACTGTGAGAGACGGAATCTAAAACAAAAACCCAGAACATTGTATGATTTTTAAGTAATTCATTTGCGTTTTATTGCATGAAATAAGTATTTGATCACCTACTACCAGTAAAAATTCCAGCTCTCACAGACCTGTTAGTTTTTCTTTAAGAAGCCCTCCTATTCTCCACTCATTACCTGTATTAACTGCACCTGTTTGAAGTCGTTACCTGTATAAAAGACACCTCTCCACACACTCAATCAGACTACAACCTCTCCACAATGGGCAAGACCAAAGAGCTGTCTATGGACATCAGGTACAAAATTGTAGACCTGCACAAGGCTGGGATGGGCTACAGGACAATAGGCAAGCAGCTTGGTGAGAAGGCAACAACTGTTGCCGCAATTATTAGAAAATGGAAGAAGTTCAAGATGACGGTTAATCTCCCTCGGTCTGGGCCTCCATTCAAGATCTCACCTCGTGGGGCATCAATGATCATGAGAAAGGTGAGGGATCAGCCCAGAACTACACGGCAGGACCTGGTCAATGACCTGAAGAGAGCTGGGACCACAGTCTCAAAGAAAACCATTAGTAACACACTACGTCGTCATGGATTAAAATCCTGCAGCGCACGCAAGGTCCCCCTGCTCAAGCCAGCGCATGTCCAGGCCCGTCTGAGGTTTGCCAATGACCATCTGGATGATCCAGAGGAGGAATGGGAGAAGGTCATGTGGTCTGATGAGAGCAAAATAGAGCTTTTTGGCATAAACTCCACTTGCCGTGTTTGGAGGAAGAAGAAGGTGTAATGCTAATGTATGAAGCAGGCGGTGGGGGTGGTGGTGTGGTGTGAGTGGGGCAGGTGCGGTGGTGTGTGGGTGAAGAAGGCGGTTGTGAAGAGGTGTGATGAGGACCTTCTGAAGGGAGGGAAGCCACACAGGAGGATGTAGGTGATGACTCCGGCTGCCCAGATGTCAACCTTCAGCCCATAGCTGGGGAGGGGAGCAGGGGTGCAAGAGTTAGCGAGCGAGTCAAGGGCAAATATTCACTCTGTCAAACAAAGTTGATGAATATTCATATGCTGTACAATCCAATATGTCAGAAAGCCTAGCGAAAACAAGTTTAAATAATGGGGATATTAAGCCAATTTTTCATGAATCTATGCTTTTCCAAAGATAAAACAAAAATGGTTGAGTTGAAAACTTTTACAAAATAGTGAATAATATAACTAGATTACATTCTAGTAGAAAATATTTGAGGCTGGATTATCACTATGAGTTCACAATGAAAATTAATTAAATTTAGTTTAATTGAAAGGCTATTGGGATCATTGAGCCCAACGAGTGTGTAATTAAATAAACGTGGTGACCGTTATATGGAGGATCAAACTAGTGGTACCCGATCTTTGCGATGATTTCAGGGGCCAAGTAGGTGGGTGTCCCACACACGGTGTACAGGGGGCCCTTCACCACCATGGCCAGACCAAAGTCCCCAAGCTTCAGGGTCTTGGTGCCGTCCGGGTGCTCAAACACCTGCAGGACAAACAGACCCACTTTTCAATTACATTACTGAACTGAATATTTGTGTTCCTGTGTGTGACTGCGCATAGATATGTATTAGTGAGTGATCTAGTGCTGCTCACCAGCAGGTTCTCTGGCTTCACGTCTCGGTGC
This sequence comes from Muraenolepis orangiensis, assembly GCA_027704905.1. Taxonomy (NCBI): domain Eukaryota; kingdom Metazoa; phylum Chordata; class Actinopteri; order Gadiformes; family Muraenolepididae; genus Muraenolepis; species Muraenolepis orangiensis. The sequence continues at coordinate 27,318,820 of CM051003.1, forward strand.
ACGATGCTCCGACGATGCAGGTAATTGAGGGCCCTTGCCAGGTTGTACACCATGCCACTTGCGTCCCGCTCGGTGAACTTAACAGCCGGCGTCATTGTGTTATACAAGTCACCCCCCTGCAGAGCATAGAGTGACGGGATAAGTGCCGTGTTCATCCCAGGGCAATTCGAGAACAAGAACCAGGACTTTGAGATGCGCAACTTCATTCACTTTGGTTTTGTTGGAACCTGTATTTCAAACATGTGTATTTTTACAGCAGGGTGCAGAGGTTTTCAATCTGAAGGTACAGACCTGAGGGCAAACATCCACTGATGATCTCTAGTTCATAGGTGGCAAGGTAGCCTAGTGTCAGGGTAGTCTAGTGTTAGGACAATCTAGTTAGACTGTGAGACTCCATCCCCCGCCCCCTCCCCGCAGCTCCTCCCTTCTCCCGGATGATTTCGCCAACTTCTTTGACAAGATGGTCAACGATATCCGATCCTCCTTCCCTGACCCCCCGGCCGATGCTCGCATCAACCACCCATGTCTACCCCCAACCCTCTAACTACAGATCCCTTTTGCCCTTCTTATCCAAAACTCTTGAATGTGCTGTCTTTAACCAATTGTCCTTGTATCTCCACCAGAACTGCCTCTTGGACCCCCACCAATCTGGTTTTAAGGCAGGTCACTCGACAGAAACTGCCCTTCTGTCAGTAACTGAGTCGCTCCATGTTGCTAGAGCAAATATGCTCTCCTCGGTCCTGATACTCCTGGACCTGTCTGCAGCACTGTGAACCACCAGATTCTCCTCTCCACCCTTGAAGGGATGGGTGTCTTGGGCTCTGCTCTCGCCCTGTTTGCATCCTACCTGACGGGTCGCTCCTACCAGGTGGCACTGGGAGGGTCTGTGTCGGAACCATGCCGACTGACTACTGGGGTTCCACAAGGATCGGTCCTGGGTCCTCTTCTCTTCTCCCTCTACACAATGTCCCTTGGTGCTGTTATCCACTCCCACGACTTATCCTACCACTGCTATGCTGACGACACACAACTAGTCTTGTCGTTTCCCCCCTCGGATACGCAAGTGGAAACACGCATTGCTGCGTGCAGACATCTCAAATTGGATGTCGATGCACCACCTAAAGCTCAACCTGGACAAGACTGAGCTAGTGTTCTTCCCGGCAAAGGACTGTAGGCACCAAGACATGGCGGTCACCATTGATGATGCTGTGGTGACACCTACTCGGACTGCAAGGAATCTGGGTGTGACCCTGGACGACCAACTGTCGTTCTCGGCAAACATTGCATCGGTGACACGCTCCTGCAGATTCCTCCTCTACAACATCAGGAAGATTCTGCCTTTTCTCACTGAAAAGGCTGCGCAGGTGCTCATCCAGGCTGTAGTCATCTCCCGGCTGGACTACTGCAACTCGCTCCTTGCTGGCGCCCCGGCATTTGCCATCTGGCCCCTGGAGCTCATTCAGAAAGCTGCAGCTCGCCTGGTGTTCAACCGCCCCAAGTACTCCCACACATCTACCCTGTCCAGTTCAAGACCTTGGTGCTAGCCTACAAGGCAGTAAAAGGTACTGCTCCATCCTACCTCCAGGCAATGGTCAAGGCCTACATCCCAACCCATCCACTTCGCTCGGCTTCTTCGGGCCGTCTGCTTGCCCCCTCACTTAGGGGCACGTGATGCTGATCTACGCGGTCACGGCTCTTCTCCGTCCTGGCCCTAATTTGGTGGAACAAACTCCCCACGGAGGTCACGACTGCAGAGTCACTCCCCATCTTCCGCCACAGGCTGAAAACCCATCTCTTCAGGACACACTTCCCGGATCCTTCCTCGTAGTGTCAATTAAGTCAAAAGTAGATCACATATTATAGATAGGTATATATTGTTCTAGATATTGTTACATATTGTTTACCAACTTATTGTACTTTTTCCCTTACACTTTTGCCTGAATTGTTGTACTTCTACCTGAGCACTGGTTCAGTTATTGGAGACTTGTTAGAAATGAAATGCACTTTTGACTTCTCGTGACGAGTTGTTCTCTTACCTTCCTTTGTTGAAACACACTATTGTAAGTCGCTTTGGATAAAAGTGTGTAATGTAGTGTTAGGACAGTCTAGTGTTAGGACAGTTGAAATACAAGGTGAGTGAAACAGTGACCTTGACCAGCTCCATGACCAGGTAGAGTTTCGTAGGAAGGTTGAAATCCTCCTTCAGCATGATGATGTTAGGGTGCTTCACCATTCTCAGCACAGACACCTCATTCTTCAATGAGCGCTTCTGCAGAGGGAGACATTTGTAACCCAGAGAGAGTGCGAGAGAGAGAAAAGACACACACAACCCATAGAGATGAAAAGAGGAAGAGAGAAAATGTAAATCAATCAGATGCAATATAGGTTTGTAACTATTGTTTGCATCGTGTCATGTTGTCTAAGTGCATGGAGGCAGATGGAGATCATCTGCAGAGGTTATGAATAAACCAGGAGAGGTGTCACTGTTCTAGCAGTACGGATCAAAGAGACAAGGCTTACTATCCCACGCCACTTGGTCTTGTCAATGATCTTCAGAGCGTACTCTTTTCCTGTGGCCCTACACACACACACACACACACACGTGTATAATAGACCACTTTTTATGACTTAAGCACTTAGAAGGGCTAAATTAAATGTCACACACACGCCTGGTAGCCAGGACCGAGGCTGTGCTTAGACAGTGAAAAGCTAATGACGACTGGGTCACCACTGGAACTCCACACACTGCAAAGAGACACTGAGGGAAGAGCGGCAACAGACGGTGAACCAATCACAGAGTGCTCAACTGTGGCTTACTGATGGGTTTGTGGGCTGTGGCCTGGATCTGATTACATAATTGTGTGTAAACATATTCCACCTACCTCTCCACACACTCCTTGACCACAGCATAATGTCCTTCACCGATTACTTTCCCGATATTGTAGCGGCCCAGGAGGGCTTAAAGAGTTGGGGGGGGAAAAAAAACACAAAAAAAGAAAAAAAAACTTAGAACACACACACACACACACACACACACACACACACACACACACACACACACACACACACACACACACACACACACACACACACACACACACACACACACACACACACACACACACCACACACACACACACACACACACACACACACACACACACACACACACACACACACACACACACACACACACACACACACACACACACACACACACACACACACACACACACACACACACACACACTAGTATCTTAGCTGGACCAGTCTCCTCTTGCTGCAGTCAGATGTAAGAAGGTGGTGGTGTGTTCCTGGTGGATCTATCCTTCCCATCTATCCATTCATCAAAAGTCATATTTATATGGAACTATAGTTTAAGAACCATTTCCCCAGAAAATCCAGTATATCAGAAATTGGAGATAACATAAGTTGATAAGATAGTGCTTGAGGGTTCCAGCTAGTGTGGGTTGTAAAGGGTGCTTAATGTAGATGGTTGTAGAAGGTGTCTGAAGCGCGGGCTTACTAGCTGCAGAGCGCCTGGAGGCCACAGCTCTGTTGAATGAAGTCATGACTTGGCACTCTGGACACACACTTAAATGCTGGACTCCTCAGTGAATACCTGGCGTAAGGGCATGACCTAGTGGTGATTCAGGTGTACCACCTTACATACACACTTCTTTAGTTGATGGGGTCCTGGCCATGAGTAATAGAATAAGTACATTCGAAAACCAAAGCATTTTAAACCCTGCTTGAATACACACAATACCGCGAACTAGCCTGCGTTACGGACGGCATTTACATACAAACAAGTGGTCGTGTTCAAAACTACAAGCAACATTCTTTACAAACACAATACCACTTAATTTTAGCTAGCTGGGTGAACTCAAAATCATGACACTTAAATGATAATTGTAGGACGCCATTGTAATGCTGCTGCCGACACTGAAATAAAAAGTTTCTTTGGATCAAAGTAAAATATTTATGTTATCTTGTTACACCTATATTTTTTAGTTTTTCAACTAAAACGTTTTAACAAAAGCAAATGTGAAGTACTGTTAAATTTAAAAAAAAATAATGACGGTTTTGAAATCAAATTAAATCTAAGTGCAATTTATTTGTCTTGCTTTGCATAAATACATATTTTAACATTTGAGCCGAAAACATCAAGTTTACACAAGGTTAAATAGAAACATTTACTTTTCATTAGTCATTTTCACATGACATTTTGAGGTAGTTCAGTAGGCCAAATACTATTCAAATGGTAGGCTATAGAAATTATTCAAACTATTTAGTTATCCATTTAATTAAGCATTACGATTTAGTTAACCATTACGTTTTAGTTAGCTGATGGCGTCCCAGCCATGAGTAACATAATAAATACATTCCCAAACCAAAGCATTTTAAACCACGCTTGAACACACACATGGTATAGCTGTCCGTTAACTAACTAGCCCGTGTTATGGACAGCATTTACATATAAACAAAGCGCTCGTGTTCCAAACTATGAGCAACAGTCTTTACAAAAATGTAAATCTTTTACATTTTTTAAACATTTAAATGTAAAGACACTTAATGATAATTGTAGGAAGCCATTGAAATGCTGCATACCTGACGGGTCAATCCACAATACGGAGTCTCAGGATGTGTGTTTAACAATCAAAAAACAGCTGGACTCCTCAGGGAATACCTGGCGTCAGGGCATCACCTAGTGGTGATTCAGGTGTACTACCTTACATACACCCCTTCTTTAGTTGATGGAATCCCAGCCATGACATTAAACACACATATTACTAAGAACACACACTAACACATAGTACAGCATAATCACAGAAAACTTGAACAAAAACATTTGAATAGACTTGGAATGAATGACTAAATATATGTGTAGTATAGAGTCAAGTCAAGTCAAGTATAAAGCAGTGGTGTGAAAATCTTATGTGCAATACCCGACGACAGACAGCAGTTATAAAAATAAGATAAAAATAGATAAAAAATAGAATAAAAATGAATAAAGTTTAAAAATATAAATAAAAATAAAAATGCAATTTATAAAATGCAATCGGCACAGAAAAAGAGCAATATGTATATATAAATCAATGTAATAAAATTTACATTGTTATATGCTATACACCCTTGTTCAGCAGCCTGATGGCCTGACTGTGGAAGCTATCTTGGAGTCTATTTGTACGGCACTTGATACTGCGGTATCGCCTGCCTGACGGTAAAAGTGAGTACAGTTCATGGCTGGGGTGGGCAATGTCTTTTACGATGTGTTTGGCCTTGGCCACACACCGCTGGTTGTATATATCCAGGAGGGAGGGGAGCTCACCTCCAACGATATACTGGGCCGTCCGCACCACCCTTTGAAGCGCTCTGCGCTCGAGTGCAGTGCAGTTCCCGTACCAGGTGACACCCTGTAAGAACACTCTCGATGGTGCCGTTATAGAATGTTCTCAGGATGTGGGGGCCCATGCTGAATTTCTTCAGACGCCTGAGGAAATACAGGCGTTGTTGGGCCCTTTTCACCACGTGTGTGGTGTGCGTGGACCATGTGAGGTCCTCAGAGATGTGCACGCCGAGGAACTTGAAGCTGCTGACCCTCTCTACTGCAACACCGTCGATGGAGATAGGGCTGTGCTCTCCCCTCTGCTTCCTGAAGTCCACAATCAGCTCCTTGGTCTTCTTGACGTTGAGGGTGAGGCTGTTCTCCTGGCACCACTGCTCCAGTGATCTGACCTCCTCCCTGTAGGCTGTCTCGTCGTCGCCGGCGATCAGGCCCATCACTGTCGTGTCGTCAGCAAACTTGATGATGACGTTGGAGCTGTGCATAGCCATGCAGTCGTGGGTGCCCTCAGATGGACCTACTGGTCACCATCGAGAACACCCAAGTCTCCCCCTCAACCACAACAAGAGACCTTGGTGTGGTGGTAGATGACCAGCTGTCCTGCAATGCCAACGTCACCGTGGTGGCCCGATCTTGCAGAATTGCCCTCTACAACATCCGCAGGATCCGGCCCTTCCTCACACGTGAAGCGGCGCAGATCCTGGTCCAAGTGCTCGTCATCACCCGCCTCGACTACTGCAACTCTCTCCTGGCGGGACTCCCCGCCTCTGCAACCAAGCCCCTCCAACGCATCCAGAATGCAGCAGCACGCCTGGTATTCAACCTACCAAAATTCTCCCACGTGACCCCTCTCTTCCGTAATCTCCACTGGCTTCCGTTAAATGCTCGCATCAAGTTCAAGACTCTGGTGCTGACCTTTAGGGCAGTCAATGGAACTGCCCCAGCCTACCTCCAGGTGTTGGTCAAGCCCTACATCCCAGCCAGAGTGCTCCGCTCAACTTCTGCCAGGCGACTTGTTCGACCTTCACTGATGACAACCAAGCATCGCTCGTCCAAGACCCAGCTCTTCACGGCTCTGGCTCCACAGTGGTGGAATGAACTCCCGTCTCATGTCAGGACGGCAGAGTCCCTCGCCAGCTTCCGCAAGAGACTCAAGACCCACCTGTTCAGAGTCCACCTAGACTCTCCATGAACCCTCCTTCTCCTTTGTGAACCCCTAACTTGCTTAAGTCCTGACATTAATAGCTCTTAGCATGTTGTATATTCTAGCAAGTGTATATCCTTAATGTTGATAACACGCTCTTATCACAGCTACTTAAGCAGGTGACCTGGCAGTACAAAATTGTGTTATTCATCTTGTTAATATGAATACTTGTGAACTGCTCTATTTTTATGTTCGCGTACCTCAGTGTTATGCTATTGTAAGTCGCTTTGGATAAAAGCGTCTGCTAAATGCCCTAAATGTAAATGTAAATGTAGAGGAGAGGGCTCAGCACGCATCCCTGGGGGGCTCCCGTGTTGAGGGTCAGTGGCTCTGAGGTGGTGCTGCCCATCCTCACCACCCGGCGGCGGTCCGACAGGAGGTCCAGTATCCAGTTGCATGTGGATGGGGGCACGCCTAGACCTCTAAGCTTGGTGTCGAGCTTGGCAGGAACTATCGTGTTGAACGCTGAGCTGTAGTCCACAAACAGCATTCGCACATAACAGTTCTTTCCCTCCAGGTGGGAAAGGGCAGTGTGGAGGGCCATGGCAATTGCGTCGTCCGTGGATCTGTTTTGATGATATGCAAATTGCCATGGGTCCAGTGTGGCAGGTTACACGGAGCAAATAAAGTCCTTGACCAACCTCTCGAAGCATTTGCTGACAATCGAGGTGAGGGCTACAGGTCTATAGTCATTCAGGCATGTTACCTTGGGTTGTTTAGGGACAGGCACGATGCTGGACATCTTGAAGACCGTGGGAACAACAGCCTGGGACAGGGAGAGGTTGAAGATGTCTGCAAAGACTCCTGCCAACTGGTCTGCGCATGCTCTGAGGACGCGGCCCGCGATGTCATCGGGGCCTGCTGCCTTACGGATGTTCAGCCGCTTGAAGGTGCGGCGCACATCCGCCTCCGAGATGTTCAGCAGGCTGGTCTCCTCGGGCGGCACTGGCTTCGGCGGGCTGCCGTTCATGTCGAACCGAGCAAAAACATTTATTTAGCTCTCCTGGGAGGGAGGTAGAGGAGTTCTCTACACAACTGGTTCTCCCTCTGAAGTTTGTTATCGTCTGTAGCCCCTGCCACATACCCCTCGCGTCGTGGCTCTTGAATTTCTCTTCCAGTCTGTCTCTTCCATACTCCCGCTTGGCAGTGACGATGGTCTTGCGGAGGTCGTAATGGGCTCTCGTATATTCCTCCATATTCCCGGAGCCAAAGGCGGCGTTACACACGTGTAGGGAAGCGTGAACATCGCCGTTAATCCACGGTTTCTGGTTGGGATATATCTGAACCGACTTGGTCGGAACAATGTCATCTATGCACTTCTTGATGAACCCAGTTACTGACGACACGTACTCGTTGATGTTATTGTCCGAGGCAACGCGGAACATGTGCCAGTCAGCGCGATCTAAACAATCCTGCAGCATAGAGTCCGATTGGTCCGACCAGCATTGGACCTCCCTCACAGCGATCGGTTGCTGCTTCAGTCTCTGCCTATAGGCGGGGAGTAGCTGGATAGAGCGGTGGTCTGATTTGCCGAACGGTGGGCGGAGGAGGGCCTTGTAGCCATCATGGAAGGGGGAGTAGCAGTGGTCGAGGATCCGCTCGCCCCGTGTGTTGCTCATTATGTGTTGGTAGAACTTTGGGAGAACCTTCTTCAGGTTTGCCTTGTTGAAGTCCCCCGCCACGATGAGAGCAGCCTCGGGGTGTGCCGACTCCTGTTCACTGATAGCCCCATACAGTTCCTTCAGTGCTGTGTCCGTGTTGGCTTGTGGGGGAATGTAAACAGCGGTCACGGTTACCGCTGTAAACTCCCGAGGTAGCCAGTATGGACGGCACATAAGCATCAGGTACTCCAGGTCCGGGGAACAGAAAGACTTGAGGGGATGTACATGACTTTGGTTGCACCAAGATCTATTTATCATGAGACATACCCCCGCTCCGCGATCTTTACCGGAGAGAGCCTTTGTTCTGTCCGCCCGGTGGACGGAAAATCCAGTCGGCTCGATAGCTGCGTCGGTAACCCCCTCCGACAGCCATGTCTCCGTAAGGCAGATGATACAATTGTCCTTAGTTTCCCGGTGGAATTGGAATTTAATAAACTTATTGTCCAGAGACTGTACATTAGCCAGTAGAATGGTGGGTAGTGGGGGGCGATCGGATCGACATCTCAGCCTGACTAGCACGCCGGCTCCCTTCCCTCGCTTCTTCCTGCGACGCTTGCGTGTAATCGTGCCCAAGATGGTCGGAGATAATCCAGCTGTGACTTTGGGCGGGATGAAGAATGAAAAAACTCCGGTAGGCGGCGAGCAACTGTCGATCTGATCTCCAGAAGTGTGCAAAAGTTATAAATTAACGTGCTGCTAACTTCCTGAACAAAGATAGTTGCGATAAAAAGAATAAATAACAAAAAACTGCGTCGTCGTGCGGGAGCTCGCGACACGGCAGACATCTCATACGGTGCCATACTCCCCAGACAAGGAGAACATGTGTGTGTGAAGCTGCCATCAAGGTGTATATATTGTTGCTTAAGGCCTATATGTTCCCTGCTGCTCTTCTTGTTTTGGCCCATTGCCACAACTTCCGCCCCCTCTATCTTTTTTGCTGGTCATGTTCAGTTTTCCTGACTTCTGACTCACAAGATAATCTCTTTGGAGGATGCCGATTCCTTGGCGGGTTTCTCCTTGGAGTGTCAGGCCCCTGAGGTAAGTTGGCAACCCTGAATGTTACCAGGACCTCCTCGCTGCCGTTTATTCAACCTGCCTCCATGACTCCCATCTATCCCCTAGCTTCTGCCGCCCCTCCACAAGACCAACTTTGACCAGGACCCTATCTCCTGGGGTGAAGACATCACTCTTTGCTTTTTTGTCATACCGGTAGTACGTTTTATGTTGTTCTTAAGCATGCCGGGATGTCTGATTAGCCTGAGCATTGGCCTGCAACAGACAGTCATGAAGAGTTTGGACGTACTCACTGTATTCACATGACGTTTTAGTGGTAGGGAGCCAAAATATCAGGTCTACTGGAAGCTGATTTAGCTGTTTTGACTGGTGTATGCAGCTTCTCTGTTAGATGGTACTTCTCTGCTTCACCCATGACTGCATGGCTATGCACAGCTCCAAAGTCATCGTCAAGTTTGACGACACAACGTCAGCAAACTGTGCCCATCAGTGATGGGCCTGATCGCCGGCGACGACGAGACAGCCTACAGGGAGGAGGTTGGATCGCTGGAGCAGTGGTGCCAGGGGAACTACCTCGCCCTCAACGTCAAGAAGACCAAGGAGCTGATCGTGGACTACAGGAAGCAGAGAGGAGAGCACAGCCCTATCTCCATCGACGGTGTTGCAGTAGAGAGGGTCAGCAGCTTCAAGTTCCTCGGCGTGCACATCTCCGAGGACCTCACATGGTCCACGCACACCACACACGTGGTGAAAAAGGCCCAACAACGCCTGTATTTCCTCAGGCGTCTGAGGAAATTCAGCATGGGCCCCCGCATCCTGAGAACATTCTACACCGGCACAATCGAGAGTGTTCTTACAGGGTGTATCACCACCTGGTACGGGAACTGCACTGCACTCGAGTGCAGAGCGCTTCAAAGGGTGGTGCGGACGGCCCAGTATATTGTTGGAGGTGAGCTCCCCTCCCTCCTGGATATATACAACCAGCGGTGCGTGGCCAAGGCCAAATATCATAAAAGACAATGCCCACCCAGCCACGAACTGTATTCACTTTTACCGTCAGGCAGGCGATACCGCAGTATCAAGTGCCGCACAAATAGGCTTAGAGATAGCTTCCACAGTCAGGCCATCAGGCTGCTGAACAAGGGCGTATAGCATATAACAATGTATATTTTATTACATTGATTTATATATACATATTGCTCTTTTTCTGTGCCGATATATTGCATTTTATAAATTGCATTTTTACTTTTATATATTTAACTTTATACAGTTTTGTACTTTTTTTACTTATTTTATTCTATTCTGCTTTTATCTTATCTTATTTTTATAACTGCTGTCTGTCGTCGGGTATTGCACATAAGATTTTCACTCACTGCTTTCTACTTTCACTCACTGTGTAAACTGTGAAGTGACAATAAACTTGACTTGACTTGACTTGACTTGAGATGGTCAGCATGTTTTTTGTTTTATGTAGGGTATTTTCTATGTTTTATTAGACAGATATCTAGTAAGTTGTAGCCTCTTTTTTAATATTTTTTTAATTATTTATTATATGAATAAAAATAAAATTTCTACAGCATATTTGAAAGAAAGCCAACTTTTACCACCTTGTCATGAAAAAACAGAACATTGTTTTTTTCGGAAGAAGCTTAATGCTTAACAGAGTTACATTGGGAGTTTATTGCAATAGATATACAGGCAGGACCGGCAGGCAAAGAGGGATCGTCGTTAGGCAGGCAGGGGTCGTGGCCGGGGGAATTGTAGGGGTTGTGGCAGGAGGAATTGTAGTCAGGCAGGCAGAGGTCAGGGCAGGGGGAATCGTATGCAGGCATATGTTGTGGCAGGGGGAATCGTAGTCAGGCCGACCCCTGCCTGACTACGATTCCCCCTGCCACAACATATGCCTGCTGGCAGGAGGAGATAACACAGGATACTCTGAGTCACTGGGAGTTTGTGTAGTCACGGAGCAGATATGGAGCTAGGAACTGGAGACACAAGTAGCTGGTGTGGCCACAGAGCAGATGTGGAACCAGCCCGGAAACTGATAGCGAACCTAGAGGAGCTTGTGTAGCCACGGAGAGTTAAGTTGGTGTAGCCACTAAGCAGATGTGGAGCCAGCTATGGGCTCGGAACCACAAGGAACTGGTGTAGCCACGGAGAGTTAAGTTGGTGTATCCATGGAGAAGATGTGGAACCAGCTATGGGCTTGGAACCACGAGGAGCTGGTGTAGCCATGGAGAGTTGAGTTGGTGTAGCCACGGAGCAGATGTGGAACCAGCCCGGAAAAGCATGGGCTCGGAACCACAAGGAGCTGGTGTAGTCATGGAGAGTTAAGTTGGTGTAGCCACGGAGCAGGTGTAGAGTCAGCCCGGGAAACTATGGGCTTGAAACCACAAGGAGCTGGTGTAGCCATGGAGCAGACATGGAGCTAGCCTGGGAGCTAGGAACTGGAGACACGAGGAGCTGGTGTAGCCATGGAGCACAGATGGAGCTAGCCTAGGAACCAGGAACTGGAGATACGAGGAGCTAGTGTAGCCACGGAGCAGATATGGAGCTAGCCTAGGAGCTAGGAACTGGAGTGTCCCTGCAAAATTGTCGTCGCTGTGGATAAATATAATGTGCCGTCCTCGGGGGCCCCGTTGCGACGCCCCTGCCTGGAGACACGAGTACCTGGCGTAGTCACGGAGTACGTGAATCAACAATCTGGCCTGAATGGCTTGAGAACAGGAGAAGATATACTGTAAGTGATTGTTGATAGAATGCATGTGTGCAGGCTGGAACTGGGGGTGAGATTAATGGCAACGCCCACAAACCCACACAAAGAGAACATGCAGGGACACCCCAGTAACACAAGGGGGAGCCAGAGGCACAGAGGGACCATACAAGATACAAGATATTTATTTGCCATTTGTAAGTAAGTTGGAATGGTTACTCCCCATTCCCTCCCGCAGTATAAATCCCCAAAAACAATACCATAAAAATTATATATACAATAAAAATAAAAATGAACAAAAAAAGGACAGCAAAGTGAGTGATAGATGGTATGAACATCTGTTGAATTGTGTAAAAAGATTTAAAAGCATTTAAAGTGCCAGTAATGCAGCAGCATCATGCATACAGTGCAGTACAGTGCAGTAGCTGTAATGAGTCAAGAAAGTCCAGCAAGTATAAACGTGTAACGTTATTGACAATGTTATGATAGTGGCAGCACTCCTAGCAGTTCAGTAGGGGCACTGCCTGTGGATAAAAACTATCCTTAAGCCTATTAGTCCTTGTGTGGATGCTGCGCAACCGGCGACCGGTTGGTAGGGGGGAGAAGAGATGGTGCCCAGGGTGGTTATAGTCTTTTATGATTGACATGGCCTTCTTCCGACACCTGGTCCTACAGATCTCCTCAATGCATGGAAGTGCACACCCGATGATCTACTCTGCCGTCCTCAAGACCCTCTGGATGGCTCTCTTGTCCTGTGCAGTGGTGTTGTGGCCTATTCCTTTTCCTGAGGCACTGTAGGGCATAGAGGCGCTGGTGTGCCTTCTTCAGCATGACCTCTGTGTTGCGCGTCTAGGCCCGGTTGTCGGAAATCTGTAGCCAAGGAAATGGAAGCAGATGACAACTTCCACCGCTGTCCCGTCCAGGCTGATGGTGGAGTGGGTGCCCCGGTGGCTGCTGAAATCCACGATGAGCTCCTTCGTCTTGCTGACGTTCAGTGCGAGGCTGTTGTCCTTGCACCATCGTGTCAGCCGGACTATCTATCTATCTCTGTACTCCGTTTTGTCGCCCACGCGTATCAGGCCGATGACTGTGGTGTCAAACTTGATAACGCACGTGTGTATTTATACATGCAGTACTTTTGTGTATTTATACATGCAGTGCTATTGCATATTTATACATGCGGTACTACTCTATTTATATATGCTTCAATCTGTACTGACACACGCACACACAGTACTACACTCACAAATCAATACTAAACAATACTGTTCTGTACACCCACCAGCAATACCTCAGCCAACACTGCCATCTGCTGGTCAAAGTGTAGACACATGCAGGCAAAGGAGTACTAGCAGCCAATGGTTTTCACCATCCAGCTATCCTGAGAGTGCTATTGTACCAAGGTCAAGGAACAGACGGGGGGAGGGAGGCGGGGAGGCTTTGGTTGAGTTCAGTGTTTCAGGAATCAAGAAAGAGTGAATGGAAGTCAAATACAGTAGAAATAGTTGATTATAGTTTATTTTCCTTTTTATGAAGTTATTATCCTTATTAATTAATAAAATAAATTAAAGTAGTACCAAAATTTAAAAAATGGCAAAGCATTAGTATTATATCTGCATTTGCATGATTGTTTGCCTTGCCACGTACATTATAATATTATAGAATGTTTAGTAGCAGATATTATAGACATTATATTTCTGCTCAATAAATACACAGCTGAACAAGAACACATGTCTATTATATTTATGATATTTTGCATATAATATATATTTAGAATTATCTTTCTGTTACAGAATTGCTATTTATCAGTTCTGATCACTGGCAAAATTGCTGCCATTCTAGGGTGGGTGGGTGAGTGAATAAGGGAATGAGGGAGGAGGAGTAAGTGAGACGAAGAGAGACCATCTTCAACAAGCAGTGCAGAACCCACGCTCCCCTCAGAAGTCTCCCTTGCCGGTGTGAATCCTGCCCATACAACTGCACTGTCTCACACTGAGGGCCGCTCTGCTCTGCAGCTGAACTTGACGTGCTGTCCTTGTGGTGAAAGAACGAGAGAGAGATGTTCAGATGGCCGCATGATTGAGGGAGTAAGCCTAGACTTCTGGCAGTATGCAGACACATGGACGTGTGTGATGTGTTTAAAATAACTTGGTCATGTGATCTCCATGTTGACTCGTGTCTAGAGGTTGCCATGGTCCTGCAGTCCTCTGTATCCTCTTTTTCCTATATAGTTTACATCAACATCATCAAACATACATTATATGTACACATTCACGCAACTTAAAGGGGAACAGCTCCGAAGTTCAACCAGCTTTGTACACGTACAATTGCCGCTGACCCCCCCACCCCCTCACCTTGCCCCCCACCTTGCCCACCGTACGAACTCTGAACTCTGCTCACTATATCCTATCACCATCAATGTCCTCGACTGCCTTGCACTGTAATCATAACTCCCATACCTCTACCTATAGTTTACATATTTGGTTACATACCTGTATGATAGCCATGTACATTTTTACTGTACCTACCGTATATATTTCAATCTTCAACTGTTGTTACAACTGCATATCCCTGCTCACTATATGCATTTATATATACTTATCCTGTCGATATAATTGCATACCCCTGCTCACTACCTGTTGAATATTTGTATACTTACCTATATATATATATACCTATAATTCTGCTATGTATTACATTCTCTATAAATCATTTTAAACAGTTTTTATACTGTATTTACTTCTATTTAACCCCTTTAAATTGTATATTACCATGCACTTTATGGCAACATTTGCTAGATGCCAAATTATCGCTGTACTGTACTGTAATTGTGCAATGACAATACATTTGAATTTAATCTAATGTAATAAATTCTGTAATAAGGTCATTTCCAGATTGGCTCACATTATTTTTGTTGCACTTGCTGATCTCTAGGGGCAAAGCGGGGGAACTGCACAATCCTACATAAGATTCGATTAGATGACGCGACGTAGTCGGATCTGGAGACACAGGTTCTCGAGTAGGAGGGAGCCATAAGGTTCTCAACGATCAAGCGCCCAACGTCGGTCTTCGGCAGCCTTAAGAAGGGTAGATCCCAGGTGTTCATTAGCCTCACCTGGCCCGATTATGATGGGCAACACCTGGGATTGATTACAGTGTGGGGGCACAACAGTATCCCCCCCTGAGGGGAGGCACCGGACGACCGCCCGAGAGCCCCCGGGTTCTCCCAATAGAAGTCGTCCAGCAGGGACAGGCAGAGGTGTAGTCGGGGACAGGCGGTAGATCGGGAACAGGGGGAATCGTAGGCAGGCATATGTCGTGGCCGGGGGAATCGTAGTCAGGCAGGGGTCGTGAGGAGGAGGAGATAACACAGGATACTCTGAGACACTGGGAGATTGTGTAGTCACGGAGCAGATGTGGAACCAGTCCGGGAAACGATGGGCTCAGAACCACGAGGAGCTGGTGTAGCCATGGAGAGTTGAGTTGGTGTAGCCACGGAGCAGATGTGGAGCCAGCCCGGAAAACCATGGGCTCGGAACCACAAGGAGCTGGTGTAGCCACGGAGAGTAGATGTGGAGCAAGCCTGGGAGCTAAGAGCTAGAAACACAGGGAGATAGCCTGGAAGCAAGGAGCAAGAGACATGAGGAGTAGCCTGGAAGCTAGGAGCTACACACGGGAAGCTAGGAGATAGAGACATGGGGAGCTAGCCTGGAAACTAGGAGCTAGAGACACAGGGAGCTAGCCTGGAAGCTAAGAGCTAAAGACACAAGGAGCTAGCCTGGAAGCTAAAAGCTAGAGACACAAGGAGTTTGCGTGGAAGCTAAGAACTAGAGACATGAGGAGCTAGCCTGGAAGCTAAGAGCTAGCGAGACAGGAGCTAGCATGCTATTACTCAGAGACACAGGGATGATTTTGCGTTATCTGAGCATGAGGTTACGAGACGCGACGTAGTCGGAGCTGGAGACACAGGTTCCCGAGTAGGAGGGAGTCATAAGGTGCCTCCGACGTCGGTCTTCTGCAGCCTTAAGAAGGGTAAATCCCAGTGTTTATTAGCCACAGCAGGCCCGATTATGATGGGCAACACCTGGGATTGGTTAGAGCGTGGGGGCACAACAGTGGTGAGCATATATAAATGTATATACAGGAGCAGGGATATGCAGTTCTATCAACAGTTAAAATATATATGGCAGGTACAGTAAAAATGTACACATTAACGGGTATCTTATCAATAAATATATAAACTATAGAGAGGTAGGTAGCTCCTGTTCTCACGGTAGGCCAATTTATGTTTATCCAGTGAGGGTGAGAGGCCAGATTTGAGGTGAGCCAGGACCAACCTCTTGAAGCACTTCATGATGATGGAGGTGAGTGCAACAGGGCGGAAGTCGTTGAGGCTTGCTGCAGAGGAGTGTTTTGGCACTGGCACATTGGAGGTGGTTTTAAAGCACACTGGGACAACTGCCTGAGCTAGTGACATGTTGAAATTGTCAGTAAGGACCTCGGTCAGCTGCTCAGCGCAGTTCCTGAGCACGCCACCGGGGATGCCATCAGGACCAGCTGCCTTATGCGCATTTGTTCTGCTCAGTGCCGCATGCACGTCTGTGGGAGATAGGCTAAGTATAGGCTTATCCACCTGGGGTTACTACACCCAGGAGGACACGCCATCACAGTAATACCCGTGAATACCCTTTTGTCAATCACCGCAAACTCTTTGTTTTTCTCTTTTTTTAGTTTGTTACTTTTGTTGGATTTGTCCTGGATTTTTTGTGTTTGTTTGGACTTCAGCCTTTTCCCCGCAGCACATTATACAACACCTCATCGTTGGATTTCCATTTCACACTCACGTAAGTCACTTTACACATGGTATTATTACTTCCGTCATTTTCACACACATAGTTCACACCTCATATCAGTTTATTCCTTGGAGCACCATACACACAGTTTTCTACCGGAGACAATAAAGACACTTACGGGTTTTAAACTCCTTTTTGCCTCAGACTCTGTCTGTACTACCAAGGGGTTCCACCAGCTACAATCTGTGTGTGGCACAACAGAAAGTTCTGGCCAACATGGAACCGGTAGTACAGCAGACGGGTTTGATTCTTCAAAGGACCTAGCGGCGTTGATTCGGACCACGCAGCAGCAAGGAGCAGCGTTCCAGGAAATGGCTGCTCGTCTGGAGAACACGTTCAGTCTGGTGAACGATCGTTTGGATGGACACGATCAAGAGGTCCAGGCGCTCTTGGCTGCTTGCCAAGAGCGGTGGCTGCCTTTCCTCCCCACCTGCTGTCGATCCCCAGCCTACCCCATCGGTCCCTCCTTCGGGAGAGATCTCTGCTTCGACCTCCCGTTCCCCTTCACTTCCCCTGACGGAACCCTCGTTGGCAAGCCCCAGACCCTTTGAAGGGAATCTTGATTTATTCTGTGGTTTTATGACTCACTGTAAACTAATTTTTACTCATCAGCCCAGTCGTTATAGTTGCGAGGGCGCTAAGGTAGCTTTTATTTTGTCACATTTATCTGGCAGAGCACTAAAATGGGCCACAGCTATTTTTTAAGAATTCAGAGCTATCCGCCAATTACAGTTTATTTATTAAGGAATTTAAGTTAGTTTTTGACCACACCTCCAACGGCCAGGATGCTGCTACCCGACATCTTAGCCGCAGAGAGTGGGTGGGACGATAGAGCACTCCAGAGCTCTTATAGACGGGAACTGAGTGAGGCTATAAAAGATCTATAAAAATATAAATAGTCGCCCTGTTGATTGGCCAACGACTTGTGGAGAGGGACCATGAGTCAGGTCGTCCTCTCCCCCTACTCACCATACCCATCCCTATGCTGTGTTCCCTGTGACTCCCCGTAGACCTCCTCTCTCACCTCCCCAGACCCTGACTATGGAGGAGCCGATGCAGGTGTATCCACGGAGGAGCGAGACCAGCATTTCCGAGACCGACTCTGCCTTTATTGTGGACAGGCCAGACACAACCTCGAACCTGTCCTACCCGACACCAGACGCCAAAGGCTTGCTGAGTTTGGGAACCCTGGTGAGCCTGATGACCCGTCCTCCCAACCAAAGGCCGTCTAGGAGCAGACTTTTCCCTGTCACGCTGTCCCGGGAACAGGAGTCTCTCTCCGTTGGAGCCCTCATCGACTATGGAGCAGATGAGAGTCTCATTGAAACCACCTTGGCCAAGCAGGGAGGGATCCCCTTGTTGTCTCTCGACAGACCACTCACTCACTGCCCCCAGGTCTCAGACCCCAAACCCCCTGATCTCTCCGGAGTTCCGTCTATTTACCACGACCTGGCTGAGGTGTTCAGTAAGGAGCGCTCCCTTTCCCTTCCACCTCATCGTCCCTATGACTGCCCCATAGACCTCCTCCCTAGTGCACCCCTTCGCTCCGGGCGGTTGTACAACCTCTCCCTTCCTGAAAAGACTGTCATGCAAAGTTACATCACTGAGTCCCTGGCATCCGGAATCATCCGCCCTTCTTCTTCGGTGGCAGCAGGGTTTTTCATTGTTAAGAAGAAGGGCGGTGACCTCAGACCTTGCACAGACCTTTGGGCCCTGAATGACATCACGGTAAAGAAACGTTACTTATTACCGTTGATGAGCTCCTTCGAGCCCTTGACCAACGCCACCATTTTTACGAAACTAGACCTCCGCAATGCCTACCACCTCGTTCTCATCAGGGAGGGGGACCAGTGGAAGACGGCGTTCAATACCCACCTCGGACACTTTGAGTATCTGGTGATGACATTTGGGTTGACCAACGCCCCGGCTGTTTTTCAGGCCTTGGTCAACGACCTCCTCCGGGATATGCTCAATGTGTTCGTGGTGGTGTATTTGGAAGATATTTAGATTTTTTCTCGGTCAGAGCAGGAACACCGGCAGCACGTTCGCTTGGTTCTCCAACATCTCCTGGAGAACAAGCTGTTCATCAATTTCTCTCGACGCTTTAGTCCAGCCGAGAGAAATTATGACATTGGCGACAGGGAACTGCTGGCGGTTCAGGCAGCACTCAACAAATGGCGACACTGGCTGGAGGAGACTCAGCAACCTTTTGTGGTTTGGTTTGGTTCGAACTACAAGAACCTCACCTACCTCCGTACAGCCAAGCGGCTGAATTCCCGTCAGGCACGCTGGTCCCTGTTCTTCAGCCGTTTCGACTTCTCTCTCACCTTTCACCCGGGTTCCCACAATACCAAGGTTGATGCCCTGTCCCGTCTCTTCCCTAAGAGGGCCAGTCTGCTATCGGAGGACACCATTCTGCCCCCAGCCCGGGTGATTGGGCCCGGGAGATCAAGGAGGTGGTGAGGACAGCCCAGCGTGACAAACCTGATTCGGGTGGGGGTCCCCCTGGTCGGCTGTTCATCCCCGGGTCCGCCCGCTCCCAAGTGCTCGAGTGGGGTCACTCCAACAGACTGGTGGGAAACCCTGGCTCAACCCGGACCCTATCCTACCTCCGCCGTTGGTTCTGGTAGCCATCCCATGGAGACAGACACTCGTAATTTTATATATATATATATAATATATATTCAAAAATCTTTTTTGATATATTTATTCAAAGATAATTTGTGATAGTTTTTTCAACAAAAACATCCATTGTGTTTGTTGGCCTTTTCCCCGCAGGACATTATACAACACCCCCTTGATGGATTTCCATTTTGCAAGTTTACAAGTCGCTTTACATCTGTAATTTTCACACACATAGTTGATAGTTCATACCTCATAACAGTTTATTCCTTGGAGCACCATACATGCAGTTTTCTACCCGAGACAATAAATACACCTACGGGTTTTGAACTCCTTTTTGCCATCGACTCTGTCTGTACAGGAGTTTCGCCAGCTACAATCTGTGTGTGGCACAACAGGCAGCCCCCTTCTGCAACCTCCCAGCTCTCCGACTCTAGAAGCTAGGAAACAACACAAGGCCTCTCCTGCTATCTCTCTCTCTCTCTCTCTCTCTCTCTCTCTCTCTCTCTCTCTCTCTCTCTCTCTCTCTCTCTCTCTCTCTCTCTCTCTCTCTCTCTCTCTCTCTCTCTCTCTCTCTCTCTCTTTCACTCTCTTTCTCTCTCTCTCTTTCACTCTCTTTCTCCTTTCTCTCTCTTCTTTCTCACTCTCTTTCTTTCTTTGTCTTGTTCTCTGTCTCTGTCTCTGTCTCTGTCTCTCTGTCTCTCTCTCTCTCTCTCTCTCTCTCTCTCTCTCTCTCTCTCTCTCTCTCTCTCTCTCTCTCTCTCTCTCTCTCTCTCTCTCTCTCTCTCTCTCTCTCTCTCTCTCTCTCTCTCATTCTTAGCTCCCTCTCTTTTTCTCTCTATCTCTCTCTTTGTTTCTCTCTCTGTCTCTCTCTGTCTCTCTCTGGGAAGTGGTAACGTCCTCCCACACTAGACCACATAAGGGAAGTCCTGATATATTCAGTGAGCAACCATCCCCTCACACACACACACACACACACACACACACACACACACACACACACACACACACACACACACACACACATACACACACACACCCCTAGGGGCCTGGCCAGGGGCCTTGACGAGCTCTGCTACTTAGTGCACTTGTGTGTAGGGTCCAGAATCAACCTTCGTATGGCAGCCTGCACAGTAGGACTCCAGGATAAATGAGTGTTTGCTCTGGATGAGTGCGAAGGAGAGAGAGAGACATGGGGGGGGGGAAGCAATGGAGAGAGAGAGAGAGAGAGAGAGAGAGAGAGAGAGAGAGAGAGAGAGAGAGAGAGAGAGAGAGAGAGAGAGAGAGAGAGAGAGAGAGAGAGAGAGAGAGAGAGAGAGAGAGCGAGAGAGCGAGAGAGCGAGAGAGAGAGAGAGAGAGAGGTGAGGAGGAGGAGGGAGTTAGAAGGGGAGAGGAAGAAAGAGGGAGAGAGGAGAGGGGTGGAGAGAGTGAGGGAGGCCTGTGAGATGGAGTGACAGAGTAACACTGGTCATCCAGTCCTAATAGCAGAATCAGGGTAGGTAAAGCATGCTGGATGGATTACAGTGTTCTAAGTGCTAGTATAACTCAGGCTGGGTAACCAGGCCCACTGTCTGCATCCATGTCATGGAGGTGAAGGGGAGCGGAGGGAGTTAACAGCACCATAAATTTCCTTTTCCAGGCACAGTTCTGAGCCCACCAGTTCCCAAAGGTCAAAGAAAAATATGTTTTTAATTTTTAATTTTGCCAGAGTAATTTTTTTTAAGCCATCCAAGCCTCCATCTTGGCTCCCGTACAGGCGTGGTGGCCATCTTGGCCGCAACTGGGGACGGAGCGGTGATTTATAAGCTCCTGTCTCCTGTCTCCTGCCTCCTACCTTCGCTCCGGCCCACTTGGTCTGCTAGCTCCCCCAGACCCCTGCTGTGCTGTTGGGTGGGGTCATGGACTCTTGGTTCTGTGTGGAGCTGCTTCAGATACACGTGGTTCCCACTGCTGCTGTTCTCACTTTTTAAATACATTTTATAAACCTTTTATTTCATTTATTGTGATTTTTGCAGCTATTGCGAGTTGACTTTTTTGCAAGTTTAGGCTAAAGAAATCCATACTAACGATTATATTATACTTGTATTATAAGTTATACACAATTATTGATATTCATAACGTTATTACAATTACTACCTGCAAGGCATTTGAGATTATAACGTAACAGATTTGTGATCTTCCATCGGTGCCCTGGAGACACGTTCAGCTGCAACAGTTGGCAGGACGAGAAGGAGGAGGAGAAGGAGGAGGAGGAGGAGGAGGAGGAGGAGGAGGAGGAGGAGGAGGAGGAGGAGGAGGAGGAGGAGAGTAAATCTTGGCTGGTCTCGCTGCAGGGGGGCCCTGGTGTCTAGCTGTGTGCTGGGGGTGTACAGGAGGGCTCTCCATAGGACAGCAGAGAGCTTTCATCGGCGTCACGTGACCTCTACCTTGACCCTTGACCTTTAGAGACTGATCAGTGGCAGTCAGCAGTCATGCCGACCAAACTAGTTATTCATACAGAATAATATTTCATATGTATATATTTTTTCTTCTATTAGATTTATTGATCCAATATCCAATCATTTTAAAGTTTCCCGTAAAAAAATTCGAACTCTCTCTTTCTCTCCTTTCTTCTCAGTGCCACGGTAAAACTGCACTAGCCACCGATGGCCTATTGTGCTTCTCCTGAGGCACCGCAGGGCAAAGAGGTGCTGGTGGGCCTTCTTCAGCATGACCTCCATGTTGCGGGTCCACATCAGGTCGTTGAAATCGGTAGCCCTATAGAAATCTGTAGCACTGTAGGACTTTTTTACTTTATTTTTTTACTTTTTTACTTCTTTTTATTCTATTCTATTCAGTTTTTTATAACTGCTGTCTGTCGTCGGGTATTGCACATAAGATTTTCACTCACTTGAGCACTAGGAAACGGAAGCAGCTGACGACTTCCACCGGTGTCCCGTCCAGGCTGATGGTGGAGTGGGTGCCCCGGTGGCTCCTGAAGTCCACAATGAGCTCCTTAGTCTTGCTGACATTCAGTGCGAGGCTGTTGTCCTCACACCATCGCGTCAGCTGGACTACCTCATCTCTGTACTCCGTTTCGTCATCCTCGCTTATCAGGCCCATGATAATAATAATAATAATGCCGGCTTTTATATAGAGCTTTTATCCAAAGCACTTTACAAGTCATGTAAAGTCCTCACATTACCCATTCATACACCAACAGCAGAGTCAGCCATGCAAGGAGACAGCCAGCACGTCAGGAGCAGTTGGGGTTAGGGTGTCTTGCTCAAGGACACCGCGACAGTTTTTGCTAGGAGGAGCCATGACTGTGGTGCCATCTGCAAACTTGATAATCCGATTATTGCTGTGCGTGGCAGTACAGTCATGTGTGTACAGCGAGTACAGCCGGAGACTGAGGCAGCAGCCTTGGGGTGCTCCGGTGTTGAGGACCAGAGTGAATGAGATGTTGTTCCCAATCTTCATCACTTGAGGCCTGCCCGCTGCCATGCCCATGCAGTGAATGGGCAGATTCAAGATACTTTGGGCATGATTTCTGTTAGTTTCTGTCTGGGCAACGACTCGTGGAAGCACACTCTCCATGTACTGAGGGAGACTACATAAGCATCGTTATAAGGCTGGGACTTTTAACTGAAAAATCACACCCTCTTAGACATCGCTCATGCCAGATGACAACTATGAAACGCCAACATCCCTCTACTCAGAGGAAAGGACCCTGTGAGGTGTAACGTCCATAGCCACCACCATGACCTTCCCCCCTTTCAGTGAGGCTATAGGGCATTTTAATGTCTGTCCCCCTTGCCCTTCAGAGGCCTTTATTTTTTATTTTTAATGAAATGTTCATTAAAAATGACCAGTTTAAGACTGGCTTTCATTGGCACAATTTGTATTCAAAAACTTTTCAACCTAAATACTTGAGACCTGTTCCATAGTAATAAACAGAAACACATTTAAAATAGATTCATAAAAGGGTTTATTAGGACTACACCACATACTTTTACTTTTCATTGTCATATGACATATTTCTTGTTACTATTACTGTTCATCTTGTTACATGCATAGTCATAGGATTATGTCTTGTTACTGTTCATCTTGTTACTGTTCATAGTCATAGGACATGTTTTGTTACTGTTATACAAATATATCATATATACTGTATATGTACATACATATTTAAAGTATATAAGTGGTATTAACAGGTATTAATGTGTTTCTGTTTATTACTATGAAACAGGTCTGTAGTGTAAGTATTTAGGTTGAACATTTTTAGAATACAAATAGTTCCAATGGCATCTAAGAGTACAAATGGTAGTAAGCGTATGTTTAATTGGTGTTACAATTTTGAGGGGGTCCTTGGAATCTTTTTGTTCCTTATAAGGGGTCCCTGGCCCAAAACAGTTTGAGACCCCTGCTCTACAGTGTCCAGAATGAAGAAGTTGACAGAGTGGTCATCCATGATAATGACACTGGAATCATTAACGTGCCTGTACTATGGTGCAACACACCTCAGCGATCTTCCAGAGCTGTGGGTGAGCTGGTAACAGACTGCATACCTGCATACGTATATATGAATTGGTTGTGGCACTGGGACCTTCACAGTGTTGTACCATGCCCTTCATCCACAGTCTGAGTGGTAGGTATACCACTAGTTATCCCTATTTCACTGGAAAGAATGCATGGCTCAAGAGCAGCATGAGTCTGGACACACCTGCACTTGATGAGCTTGGTGAGTACCCTACTGATGATATAACAGGTGACCTCCTTAACCCGGCACAAGACCTCACCAAAGTTATGTACACAACCACAGCTGATCACTTTGAGGATTCTGATCTGGGTAAAATGAGAGTATACAAGTTACTGATTAACAGACCAATGCTCTTAAAGCTACTTCCCCCAACAGAGAACACTTTTCACCTGGCAGCTCTGGCAACCATTTCTTACAAGAAGGCCCACATCACCAAACCACACATTCCCTCATGCACAGAATTTAGATAGTCTCTGGATAATGGAAATTCAGTTCTGGTTTCATCTACACAGCTAGTTTGGCCTGTGTTTGGCCTGTGTTTGGCCTGTGTTTGGCCTGTGTTTGGCCTGTGTCAACAAGACAATCTCATGTGGATGTGTCGAAGAAGGCAGTTCCATGTTACATAGGGTGCTGTTGCTAGAGACTGCTAATCAAATGCAACAAGATACACTCAGATGCCTTAGATTATTGCAACAATAATAACATCGTATTCATTTGGCAGTAACAGCTTAACATTTCAAATCTCAGATAAGTTTAACACAGAATACCTTAACTAAAGGGTGGCGTGGAAACCGTGGCGACCATTTGAAATTTTCGCTTCCTGTAGCTTTTCAGTAGCCAGTTGACCAGGTTGTCCACCCAGGTAATGATCCTAGAAGGTGCTAAATATCATTTTTGGTGCAAAACCTTTTACAACATTCCATATCTGAAAAAACCCTTTGCCCCCTGGGTAAAATGAGCAGGGAGGAGAGGTGCATCAGAAGGTTCCTGGTCAACTACCAGAACTGAGTACCGGTAAAAGCATGGGCAAGCCTGGACAACAATGATTACAAGATGTATTCAGCTTTTCATTAGGGCTCCCAAACTAATTCTTTATTTCATTATGATCATTACAAAAAACAGCTATAGAATACTATATTTAGGTACTAATGAATGACAACCTCACAACAAACACACACAATAATAACATATATAGGACAATTCATAATTGAATAAATTCATAATATCATTACATATTTACAATATATACATCACGTCCAGCACTATGAAATTATAATGACAGACTGACAGCAGAGCTGTTGAAAAGGTGTCAAAGTGTCAGTTGGGTCAAACAAAAGATGGTCAGGAGATGACCCTAACCAGGGGGCATCAGGGGGGAATGACAAATCCACACAGCCGGTATTTGGTGTTTTTAATACGTCAGCCGGTTCCAGTGCCAGTCTCCTCTTCATTGACGCCGTTTGCGCTACTCCCTTCCGAATCCTTTGCGCCACGTTTCAGCCGAGCTCTGACCTCGAACACGGCATACTTCCCTAACCTAAAATGGGAAGAAGTAATTCTTGGCCTCCTAGCACTGTGTCACTCCCCACTGTCACTCTGCCCCCTTGTGGCCACCTCGATTTTCCTTGCCAACAGTAATGTTGTAGCAAGTGACAGCATATGGTCGTTGGTGACTGCACACAAACTCACAGGTGGTAGGCTCCAGCCTATAGCCATCTACAGGTCGAGGTGGTGGTGGTGGAGTGGCATCTGGGTGATGTACTAGAACCTGACTTAGAGGTAGTGGATGCCGGTACAAGATTGAGCTACCATCCTGAATCACCTGGCTGCACTGGTAGAAGTTGAGGTTTGGTAGTGGTTTCATGCCATGATGGCGTAGAGCAGGGGTGGCCAACTAGTCAGAGACTAAGAGCCACTTTTTTTTCTGTGTTACTGCAAAGAGCCACATCATACACATGGGTACACATGAACATCATCTTTTAATCATGTATGCACGCATACACAGACCTCTGCTCAGCCAGATCTAATGAAAATAACCACACCAACATGATAATATCAGTCATTTTCAACAGTTAACATTGTGTGCACTGTCTCACACACACAAACTCTCAGTTCAAGCAAGTCCACAAACAATAATAGAATAATTTTCAATAACATCTTTCTCTTACTATGCTGCTTAGTGAGACTTCTGGCATTCCTTATCTTGAACAATCCTTTTCAAATCTGGCTTGTATTCTGTTGTTGCCACTCTAAGCAATTCTTTCAAATGAGTGTCAGTCAGAACAGATCGATGCTTTGATTTCACATGTTTCAGGGTAGAAAACACAGACTCGCAGACGTACGTTGACCCAAACATGGACAGTATCTTAAGCGCAGCTCGTTTGATGTTGGGGTATTTTTCAATTGGCACACTTTTCCAGAACTCAACGGTCCCTTCCCTTAAAACAGCTTTCAGTTGATCCTCCTCACAAAGGTCGATCATCTCCAACTCAGCCGCAGCCTCATCTGTGACGAGCGGGGCTTTCAAACAGTCTGTCTCCGCATTAAATGGGTCGACGAGGAACGTAATCTGTGGTCTTTTCAGTTGTAGATCACAGAACCGGGTCACAAAGCTTTCGTGCAGGTTTGCAACCAGTGTTGCATATCTGTCTCTTTTCTTTTTCAGGGCGGCGCTGGTGACTTGCTCACTGGCTTTTAGCAGAGTATGAAAATGTGTTAAATCTCCCTTTTGAATATGCGCCTCGAACAGCTTTAGTTTGTTGACAAACGCAAACACACTTTGCACCAGGTCAGGCAGCATTTTTAACTTACCCTGCAGGGTCAGGTTCAGTCTGTCCAAGTGACACAGCATGTCGACTGAAAATGCCAGATCCATAATCCACTCGAGGTCTGAGAGCTCGGGATAGTCCTTGTCCTTCTCTTCCATGAACAGTTTCACAGCATCCAAAAGCTCAAAGAAGCAAGAGAATACCTTGCTTTTTGACAGTGCAGTGCAGCGGCAGGTCACCTGGAAGCCCTTGGTCCAGCTCAGCGATGAGATTCCTGAATTGCCTGTGGTTAAGCGCATGTGTGCGGATGTAGTTGACGATTTTCATCACAGGCTTCATGACGTTGTTTAAATTCAATGATTTAGACACGAGTTGCTCCCTGTGGATGATGCAGTGGAAATTCCAAAAGTCGGGAAATGTTTGATCAGCTTTGCACAGCCCCACAAGCCCGTTCACGGATCCGATCATGGCTGGCGCTCCATCCGTGGCTATTGCAGTTAGTTTCGGTATGGGCAGATTTGCTTTTGCAAACGCAGCCATCATTGCTTCTTTCACATCTATGCCACGGGTTCTGTCTTTTAATGTCACAATATCAAGGAGTTCTTCTTTGATCATACATTCATTTGACACAGACCGTGCAAATATTGCCAACTGAGGCTTGTCTTGTATGTAACAACTCTCATCCAATGCCACACTAAAATACTCACATGCTTGAAGGTCAGAGTGCAACTGTGATTCAACAGCTGTATTAATATCCGATATTCTGCGTTTAACACTGTGGCGGGACAGTTGAACGTCTGATACGCTCCGTTTTAGTTTGTCGTCTCCAGGAGCCAAGATTTCAAAGGCGTCAATGAGGCATTTTTTAATGAAGTCCCCTTCGTTGTATGGCTTTTTAGCCCGTGCTATGTTCCAAGCCAGCTGATATGATGCAAGCGTTACGGTCTCCGAGTGTTTCGTAAATTTTTGGAAAAACTGCACCTGCTTTTCTGCCTGGCTTTTCAAAGCGACCAACTTGTTCTTGCGAAGTTCAGTCCCTTTTGGAAATTCCTGTTCGATGTTAGGGTGGAGTGAGCTGAAGTGACGCTGAAGATTTGAAGCTTTGAAATGCGCTAATGCTGCGTGACATATAAGGCAGATCGGCTTGCCATTACGTTTAACAAAAAAATATAAACTCTCCCACTCTGGCAAAAACGTCCTGTGTTCTTCTTCATATTTCCGTTTGGCTGTGCTTTTTTTCCCTGCCATTTCAAGAGGTAACTTGACGGAAATTGTTTACAACACAAATGATGTCACACCAAAGATTCTCTCGTCGCTCGTTTGACGTCACTCAAACAGGCTTACATGGTCAGTGTGCCATCTAGCTGTAGGGGGAGTGAATGACAGCGCCAGCCAAGCATTTTTGACGCATGTCATGTGACAGCTCCTGAAGAGCCGCATGAAACTAGTTAAAGAGCCGCATGAGGCTCGCGAGCCGCGGGTTGGCCACCCCTGGCGTAGAGGATAATTTTGTTTAAGAATTATCTTGGGGATCTGGACTCTCTCCGCATGTCCATTCCTTTGAGCGCTATGTGGACTGGAGGTGATGTGCGGAGTCAAACACTCGTGGAAACTAAGCACTCACAAATTGAGGCCTGTTGTATGAAACCCCCTCATCTGGGCAGTACATCGGCAGTTGGTTTGTAAGTCTCATGAGAAGTCTCTGGCATCGTAATGGAGTATTGTCTAAGTCCTCTTTGTTCAAGGGTTTGTGATCAGTCACTTATTTTAAATTCTCAAGGCCATACAAGTACTTTTCGAACCGCTTGCAGGCCCAGATGCTTGCCAGATATTTTTTCTCAATCTGGGCGTATCTGGTTTCGGCCTTAGATAGACAAGGTGAACAATGGGTCATGCAGCAGTAGCAATATGCTACCTATGCCATATCTGCTGGCGTCAGTGGAAACAGCTGTAGCTTGATTGGCATTTTACAATTTCAGGACTGGAGCACTGACAGAATGTCCTTGATGTGCTGGAACACCTCCTGCTGGGGGTGGTCCCATGTCCAAGTGGTTAACAGTTTGCACAGTGGCTGGCCCACTGTAGACAGCTTGGGGATGTACTTGCCCAGGTAATTGAAAATGCCCAGAACACGCCTTAGCTCTGGGACATTCTACGGAGGTGGGAGCTCACGGATTACTCTGACTTGGCCCAGGAAGTGAAGCTGGCACTTTTCTATAACTATCACTTCAACACAGCGCCTAAGAAAACTGCAACCACCGCCACTGTGTCCGTCATCATGGTGAACACCATCGCCATGGTTACAACATCGCAAGTGTGTTGTCTATGAGCTTTCTTCATGTTCATTCCCAGACCACTTAGCTCTTAGACTACTCTGCTCTCTCTGAGACAAACAGCTTATTTATCTGAGAGTCATTACTCTCAGAAGATCAGCACATGGACAGCAGGGACTTTTCTTCAAGCCAAAACAATATTTGCCAACACCAACAGTTTATTTAGTTAGTTTAGTTGAGCCCTTGGCTCGACGAATGTCTTCCATCTCACTCGGTTGGGGGCAACCAAGCATTTTATTTAACATTGTATTACTACTTATTTTTATATTTCAAGCTCATTTCTAAACATTGCAGAAAATCCACCCAAATAGGAACAATTAGTATTGATGCAAATTCATACAATTCTCATACAAAACCTTACATAAGGTTTTGTTCTGCCCTCCTGCTTTATGGTTTAAGCCCCTAAAGTAGCCCTTCATTTCATACTGTAGTTACTGTGGATATAGGTCCTGTCTTCTAGTGCGTGGCTTTATGTCCTTGGGCCCTCCCCCATCATCCCCTGTCTGTCTGTCTGTCAGCATCTGGCTCATAGACTGCTGTGGACCAACAATTACAAAATCATTTTTATTATGCTGCAATGGATATCACACAATGATGGCACAATGTATGTTATAGAGTCACTCATTCATTCATTGATTTATTGTAATGAAATGTTTTAATACAATACATGAATACTATATTGGTCAACCAGGTCTCCAGCAAATTACTCAACATGGCTCTAGCAAACAACACTGAAGTCTTATTTGAGTTTCATGATATGTGTTATTTCAGAGCACTTGTGGTTTAAACTGGAAAATGGTTGTATGCTGTTCTAACATGCTATTCTGCCACCTTGTGGGTATAATCTGTCATTGCATTACTGTTGCCACGATGGCAAAAAAGCTAATAAGTTACCTTGCACACTGTAGATTTATGTGACCTTGAATGAAACATCTCTACTCACATTTCAAAGCTACTGCTTCCATAAACACTTACAAAATGCACATTAATGTGCCAACCACATTCTGCTGCCATGAATTACACTGTCATCACACTGGGAGTTTGTTCCAGCTCAGCTTCTTGATCAAAAATGAACAAAGAACAAAGATCTTGTCATGTCTTCATAACTGTGGATGAAATGTGGTCTTGGCTGGAACAACATCTACAAGATATAAGATATGTTTATTAGCCAATTGCAACAGGTACATTAAAATGCTTACTCCCACAGTATACAACTCCAAAACAACACCATAAAAATAGATAGATATAGATAGATAGATATTCAATAAAAATAGACCATGTTTTTTGTTTTTTTACAAAAATCTTTAAAAGCATTTAAAGTGCCAGTAGTGCAGCAGCATCACACAGTGAGTTCAGTTCAGTAACTATGATGAGTCCAGAAAGTCCAGCAAAATATGTAAGTGTAATGTTAATGACAGTGTTATGAAAGTGAAAGATGCAATACTCCTAGCAGTTCAGTAGGCGCACTGCCTGTGGATAAAAACTATCCTTGAACCTGGTAGTACTTGTTGTACGGATGCTGCGCAACCGGCGACCAGACGGTAGGGGGGAGAAGATACAAGATACAAGATTTTTATTGGCCATTTGTAACGTACATAGGAAGTACATAGGAATGCTTACTCCCCATTCCCTCCCGCAGTATAAATCTAAAAAACACCATCAAAATTTAAATTATAGAGATGGTGGAGATGGTGAAGATTGTGGAGATGGTGCCCAGGGTGGTTGCATTCCTTTATGATGGACATGGCCTTCTTCTGACATCTGGTCCTACAGATCTCCTCAATGCATGAAAGTGCACACCAAATTATCTTCTATGCCGTCGTCACGACCCTCTTGGATGGCTTTCTTGTCCCGTGCAGTGGTGTTGCCGTACCACACAGTGACGCCACTCGTCAGGACGCTCTCTACGGTGCCACGGTAGAAGTTCACTAGCCACCTCTGGCCTATTTCTATTTTTCTGAGGCACCACAGAGGCGCTGATGTGCCTTCTTCAGCATGACCTCCGTGTTGCGTGTCCACACCAGGTCATCGGAAATCTGTAGCACAAGAAAACGGAAGCAGCTGACGACTTCCAAGTGGCTGCTGAAGTCCACGATGAGCTCATTAGTCTTGCTGACATTCAGTGCGAGGCTGTTGTCCTCACACCATCGCGTCAGATGGACAACCTCACCTCTGTACTCCCTCGCCCTGGCTTATCAGGCCAATGACTGTGGTGTCATCTGCAAATTTGATATTCCGATTATTGCTGTGCGTGGCAGTACAGTCATGTGTGTACAGCGACTACAGCTGGGGACTGAGGCAGCAGCCTTGGGGTGCTCCGGTGTTGAGGACCAGAGTGGATGAGATGTTTTCCCAATCTTCACCACTTGAGGCCTGCCTGTCAGGAAGTCCATAATCCAGTTACAGATGGGGGCGCCCAGACCTAGGTCCCTCAATTTCAGGACCAGCTAGGAGGGAACGATGGTGTTGAACGCCGAGCTGTAGTCAATAAACAGCAGTCTGACGTAGGTGTCCCTACTGTCTAGGTGCTCCAGGGCCATCATCTACAGACCTGTTTGGTCTGCATGCAAACTGGAGTGGGTCTAGGGACTCAGGGATGCAAAAGTTAATATGCAACATTACAAGTTTCACCAGGTACTTCATGGCTATGGGTGTTAAAGCCACTGGACAATAATCATTGAGGCATGTTACCTTGTGTATTTTTGGGTAACGGCACAACGGTTGTTGCTTTAAAGCATGCTGGGACGATAGACTGTTGCAGTGATGCAACAGTCGACTAGCCAGCTAGTCGGCGCAGGTCTTGAAGACGCGGGATGGAACTCTGTCTGGGCCGGCTGCCTTCACCCTCCTGAAGGTTCTGCGAACCTCGGACTCGGACAGTTGTAGAACGTAGTCCTCTGGGTGTATGGTCAATTTGTTAGTCGGCTCAGTGTCCCTGAGCGAGCGAAAAACTTGTTCAGCTCATCTGGTTGGTAAGGGTCGTTGTTGGTGACTGCCCCTGAGCAGATGTTCGCATCAGCCCATGGTTGGATGTAAACCACCGCCATCAGAATAGCGGAGATTTCCCTTGGCAAGTAAAAAGGGCGACACTTTATTGTCAGTAATTCCAGATTAGATGAGAAAGCACCTGAATGTCCGTACACCAGCTGTTGTTCACCAAGCAGCATACGCCCCCACCTTTATTCTTCCCCGTGGACTCAGCTGTTCTGTCGGTCTGAAACGAAGAGAATCCCGGTGGTTGCACTGCTTCGTCAGGAATCACAGAGGACAGCCACCTTTCCGTAAAAAAGTGTCTGCTAAAATGACTAAATAGAAATACTTGAATAATTGAAGGGCTTCACTGTCGATCGACCCACAGTAGATCTTACATCTTCTGATACTGGAGAAGCCAGTCAGTAAAGAGATACACCATCCCGGAACATGAGGCTTGACCATTGCCGGTTGTGCTTTTTGTAACAACAGCACACCGCCCTGGACAAGGAGAGCATCCATCTTACCGGATCCACCTTACCATGCCATCAACATCGCCTCTGGCCTCTCCAACCAAACCCGCGTTACCTACTGAGCTACTAGAACCCAGAGAGTAGGACCCCTCAGCTGACACTCCTCCCTCGGTGGAGCCCAGAGAGACTCGGTGGAGTCCAGTCAATTTTGACTTTCTGGTGACGAGTTGTTCTCTTACTGCCTTTGTTGAACGCACTATTGTAAGTCGCTTTGGACAAAAACGTCTGTCCTCCCACCTCCTTTCCCACCAAACAAGCTCTTTCTCCTCCCCCCCCATTTTTGTGAATACCAGTGGCACATTTTGGTTAAGGTGTATTCTTGCTTTTGAACAAAACACTATTAAAAGTACTACATCACATCACATCCATATATATATTTTTGGCCTGGCTGCTTGTAAAACAAGCTGGATTAGTTTATACACTAGTAGAAACATTGATTCAATGTATCCAATGTCAGCATTCACTTGGTTACACCTAGCTATGTTGCCTTTTGGAGTTTTGGTTAACAGTATTACTTCTCAAACATATAAATGGTATACACTTGCATACTTCTAACATGTTGTAGCGATCTGTAACGTTTTCGCGGTACTCGTGAGGAACTGGCGCCCTCTGGTTGACAGATGTAGTGCACCAGCTGGGACCTCTCAGGATCCCTGATGACGTCAGCCACTTTGCTTCGTGGTCCTAGAGTCATATAAAACCCTAACTATATTACCACAACACTACGAATGCTGCATATTGTGGTCTTTAGCTATTACAAGGCAGATGCCCCAAACTGCATCCCACAATAAGGCATATTCAGTTAGTTATTTATTCAAGAATTTTTTTTTTTCAATGCAAAGGATATACTGTATTACCTTTGCCTTACCAAAGTGAGTACCTAAAATAAAGTTAATTTTTCTTTGAATCAATATGATTATAGACTATTTTTATTTGTCTATTTATATGTTTTTATACCAGTAGCCAAGCCTAAACTGTTCCTTTAAAATAATTAAAATGTCCAAAAATGTACATGGATCAAGGAGGTAAATATACTACAGTGAATACGTTTGTGTACATTTAGAATAACTTGTACAGTGCTTTGCTAATGCTGTTGAAAAGGACGTAAACTTTGCGCAACCGTTTTTGTTTCTATAGGTAGAGTGACTTGGAACAAAAAAAATGCATTTTGATTTAGTACAACAAATAAAAATGCTTTAAATAAAGAAATGCTGTGTGTGCATTATGTAAAGAAAAAACAGCGGGCCGCTAATGAAGTTATAAAATAACGTTTTTATTGTCATAACTGCACACACCACAAAAACTCCAGATTGAGCCATACATAACGAGAGTATATTCTTTTTTTGGATTTAATCGAATACTTGAAACCACACCAAGCTCAGTTCAATTATCAAACCATAATGAAATGTTTGGTTGAAGCCAAAGGCGAGACATTTCACCGACTCGAGACGCACTCGGCGTTCTCGTCATGTTATGGGTTGTTGTTTTTTAAACGTCACACATCATAATCTGAAGAAGAGAGAAAGGGAGCATGACAGACATGCCATCTCATGTTCACATAAACATCACTGCGAAGACGACTTACTGACAACTCTAGAATTGACTGATAATGACACTAATATAACTAACTAATAGACTGGCGTTGATCAAGTCCAACACTCTAGTACAACTTCCATCATGGATATGTGACCAGAAAGGAGAGCCATACACTTTTTTTTCTTCCACGAAACAGGACATAACAGATGTATTCGGCCCAACAGTAAATGAAAAAAAAAATCTAAAAAAAATAAAATCAACATTATCCATGAGATTTAGCAAAGAGAAGCGCAGCCACAACGTCTCATCATCACAACCTCCAGCGTTCTCCAGTGTATTTGAACAACGAGTTAATGACTAAGTTAATGATTAGGTTCATGATTGCGACGGGTTGGTAGTTGAGCCGGGAGCCATGCAGTGGGAAACGCACTCGACAAGCACAGGAGACCGGACAGGAAGGCTACATTTAGACAGAGGCGCCACGTACACGTATTTAACCGTCAATTTCAATTTGAACGTCCTGCTACAAGAACTGACTTTATCACTGTGCGATGTCTAACGTTGTTGAACCCTGTGGGATGCCACGGTGGCAAAAGGCATATTAAAAAGAGGACACCTTTAATTTCTTCATGTATGTGTGTAACTTTTTTTTTTTTTTTTATCTAATCCCCCACCATCACACCAATGAAAAAAAACCAAAACAAAATTATCGCTCACCCAACAGTAGACAAATATTTGGATTGTGAACATTTTTCCCTAGCTTTGCACAAATCATCATTTTCCTCCCAAAGAGATGAAAATAGACTCTTACAGCTAAAAATAGATTTGTACGTTAACCGTACAGTATATAACCCCCACCCTTTCGTTTATAGTGTAAGAAAACTTTTTTCTAAATCATCTACAAAATATATCAATGTCCTTCGTTTTACTTTTTCAAAAATAGTTTTGATTCTTTTTGATAGAATGTTGACAGTTGTGTTTTTCTTTAGATTACATTCAGGATATCAGGATGTGGACGGCTGCTGTGCTACTGAGACCCCACAGAGAGGTGGTCTTGTCTAGTATCTGGTCTGGTCTAGTATCTGGTCTGGTCTAGTATCTGGTCTGGTCTAGTATCTGGTCTGGTACTCGTGGTGCCATCTGTTGAAGTCGTTGTAGAACAGCACAATACTGCCAGACGCCATGCCTGTTATGATGCACCTAGGGTAATCACAGGGAAGCAATGTGACATGTTCATTTAATGTTTTATTCAAACAAAGTTTTGTTTTATTAATTGTCAAACAAAAATAATTTAAAAAAAAACATAAAACGTATTTTTCACATGTTAAAACTTTTATCGAAGAGTTTCATGATTGTATATGTATAATAATATAAAAAAATATGTTTGTAATTTAAAAAAATATTTAGTAATTTAAAAAATATATGTTTGTATTTGTTACAATTATTTTTTAAGTATTTTGGGATTTTTTTTATTTATTTATTTTATTTTATTTTAAGTTACCTTTGGTCGTTGGACAAGGCCATGGAGCGGATGCCGGCGTCACAGCCCGGGTAGGTGAAGAGCTGCTTGAGCTGGTGGATCTGCCAGACGGACACCACCCCTCCGTCTCCCCCCGTCAACAGGTACTGACCATCACGACTCATCTGCATAGCCTGGAGGGGGGAAAGCGAGAGGGGGGAGGAAAGAAAGAAAGAGACAGACGGATATAATCAAAACCAAAAAAGAAAGAAAATGACAAAAAGAGAGAAAACATTTTTTTTATGGCAACTTGAAAATTGTGGTATTGGATCTATGCATCTAATAGAAAACCAAAAGCAGACAAATTAACGAAAACAAATCTAAATATGAAATATCATTCTGTATGAACAACTGGTTTGGCAGTCGGCATGACTGCTGACTGCCACTGATCAGTCTCTAAAGGTTCAAGGGTCAAGGTAGAGGTCA
Organism: Muraenolepis orangiensis; assembly: GCA_027704905.1. Taxonomy (NCBI): domain Eukaryota; kingdom Metazoa; phylum Chordata; class Actinopteri; order Gadiformes; family Muraenolepididae; genus Muraenolepis; species Muraenolepis orangiensis. Next base: position 27,354,841 of record CM051003.1, read on the forward strand.
CGTGACGACGATGAAAGCTCTCTGCTGTCCTATGGAGAGCCCTCCTGTACACCCCCAGCACACAGCTAGACACCAGGGCCCCCCTGCAGCGAGACCAGCCAAGATTTACTCTCCTCCTCCTCCTCCTCCTCCTCCTTCTCCTCCTCCTCCCGCCAACTGTTGCAGCTGAACGTGTCTCCAGGGCACCGATGGAAGATCACAAATCACCACCCCCCGCCCCGCCCCCTCCCCCCTTAGCCCCGAGCCCTGAGACTCCAAACTGTAACATTCTACTGCGGCATCAATCAGAAGAGTAACCATGACAGCAGAAACACCGGTGGGAGGGAATTACAGTGTTTTCAGATCTCCAAAGGTTTGTGTTTTCTTTTTTTTTTTTAACAATGGAAGGAAGACATTTTGTGGTATTTTTGGAACCTGCAGTCCGACCTTGAAATAAATTGAAGACACTTGATCGTTGCCATCACCACATGTGCTTATTTTGGGGAAGACACAAATAAAAAAAACCACAATAAACTGGATAATTTAAACTGGGAAGTCTCTATTTTATGAGCACTCATCAAACATGAAATAGTAAATGATACTTCTAGAGAGAGAGAGAGAGAGAGAGAGAGACGCGGTGAGTTGGAGAAGGAAAATAAGAAAACGTTTGATTCACTTTGTGCAAAGACTTTGACCGATTTCACAGGACAGGAATATATTAACTTTCTCATTACTCGAGGGACGCATTTATACTCTACTGTACTGAATACACTTACTGGCAAGACAACTCTGTTACGTTATAATCTCAAATGCCTTGCAGGTAGTAATAGTAGTACGGTTATGAATATCAATAATAGTGTATCACTCTTAATACAAGTATAATCTAATCATTACTATGGATTTTTTTTGCAAAAAGGTAAACTCGCAATAGTTGCAAAAATCACAGTAAGAAATATGAAAGAAAGTATTTCGTAAAAAACATGGGAACAGCGGGAGAAGGCAGTGGGAACCACGTGTATCTGAAGCAGCTCCACACAGAACCAAGAGTCCATGACCCCACCCAACAGCACAGCAGGGGTCTGGGGGAGCTAGCAGACCAAGTGGGCCGGAGCGAAGGTAGGAGGCAGGAGACAGGAGCTTATAAATCACCGCTCCGTCCCCAGTTGCGGCCAAGATGGCTGGCTCTACGGGAGCCAAGATGGAGGCTGGGGCTCCGATGACTTAAAAAAAATGACTCTGGCAAAAACTAAAAAAATAAAAACATCTCTTTCTTTGACGTTTGGAAAATTGTGGGCTCACAACTGTGCCTGGGAAAGGTAAAAAAAAGAACCAAAGGGGAAATTTACGGCGCTGTTAACTCCCTCCACTCCCCTTCACCTCCATGACATGGATGCAGACAGTGGGCCTGGTTACCCAGCCTGAGTTATACTAGCACTTAGAACACTGTAATCCATCCAGCATGCTTTACCTACCCTGATTCTGCTATTAGGACTGGATGACCAGTGTTACTCTGTCACTCCATCTCACAGGCCTCCCTCACTCTCTCCACCCCTCTCCTCTCTCCCTCTTTCTTCCTCTCCATTGCTTCCCCCCCCCCCATGTCTCTCTCACTCCTTCGCACTCATCCAGAGCAAACACTCATTTATCCTGGAGTCCTACTGTGCAGGCTGCCCTACGAAGGTTGATTCTGGAACCTATACACAAGTGCACTAAGTAGTACCCCTAGGGGTGTGTGTGGGGATGGTTGCTCACTGAAAAGAGAGAGAGAGAGAGAGAGAGAGAGAGAGAGAGAGAGAGAGAGAGAGAGAGAGAGAGAGAGAGAGAGAGAGAGAGAGAGGAGAGAGAGAGAGAGAGAGAGAGAGAGAGAGAGAGAGAGAGAGAGAGAGAGAGAGAGAGAGAGAGAGAGAGAGAGAGAGAGAGAGAGAGAGAGAGAGAGAGAGAGAGAGAGAGAGAGAGAGAGAGAGAGAGAGAGAGAGAGAGAGAGAGAGAGAGAGAGAGAGAGAGAGAGAGAGAGAGAGAGAGAGAGAGAGCAGGAAAGGCCTTGTGTTGTTCCCTAGCTTCTAGAGTCTGAGAGAGCTGGGAGGTTGCAGAAGGGGGCTGCCATCTCAACAACGTCCACCGGAGACAACCACATGTTGAGGAGGTTTAAAAAGTAAATATTATGTCTGAGGGGGATAGTCAACGT
>CM051003.1:27369504-27372004 GCA_027704905.1 Muraenolepis orangiensis
TTGAGAAGAGAGAAAAGGAGTGGAGGAGAGATGAAAGGAGAGGAGAAGAGGAGAGAAGAGAGACAAGTGGAGAAGAGAGAAGAGGAGAGGAGTTGAGAAGAGAAGAGGAGTGGTGAGGAGAAGAGAGGAGTGGATGAGAGAGGTGAGGAGTGGAGAAGAGGAGAGGTAAGAAGAGAAGAGTGGAGGAGAGGGGAGAGAAGTGGAGGAGAAAGGAGAGGACTGGAGGAGAGAGAAGAGAGGAATGGCGAAGAGAGGATAAGAGGAGAGAGATGAGGAGAGGAGTGGAGAGAATAAGAGAGGAGTGGAGGAGAGGAGTGCAGATGAAAGGAGACAAGGAAGGGGAGAGGAGACAAGGAAGGGGAGAGGAGACAAGGTGAGAGAGAAAAAGAAGAGGAGGACAAGATGAAGAAAGCTAAAGAAGAAAGGAGAGTCACAGAGGAGAAGAGAGGAGGAGAAGGGACACGAGGGGAGAGCCGCTCTACTGGCAATGGCGTGCGGGTCAATACATCAGGGGGGGGAGGGCTCTTCTCCGGTACTCTTCAGCCGCCCATCAACAAGTCGCGAGGGAAGCGAGGCGAGGCGAGGCGGCCACATTGTCCTGACAGCCCGCTGGCCTCGCATTCTCCATCACGCATTATTACCGCATTCATATTCATTCCACTGACACGCATCCTTTGCCCCCCCCACCCCCCACTCAAATTAAAGCTAAGAGGATGCAGAAAGGGAGGGAGGGGAAGGGGAAGGGAGCAGAAGGGGAGAGGAGGGGAGGGGAGGGGAGGAGAGAAGAGGAGGGGAGGGGAGGAGAGAAGAGGAGGGGGGGGTCGAGTGTCTTGTGATGATGAAACGCTGGCCTGGGCCACAGCTCATTGCATTCCAATTTGCATGCAAATGGCGGCAAGTGTGTGAGTGTGTGAGTGAGAGTGGAGCCCACATCATAAGCAGAGGGGCCTGGGTGCCAGGCGCTGTGAAGCGGTCATGATCCATCTCTGAGGGACGCACCACCGCCGCCGTCGGGATGCTGCCACGACTCGAGCATGTCACCGTGGCGATTTATGGACAACCCCCCCCCACACACACCCCCCAGCCCCCTCAAACATATAAAAAATATAAAAAATACATACATGCGTATATCAATGTAATAGGCGCATGTGTGTGTGCAATGTGAGACACACTCGCATGGCATACAGTACCTATTAGGGGGTCAATTTCCACAGGAAGTTGGTACTGCTGATCCTGCGTCGCGACGCTTTGATTGCCTGAGAGGGGGGGGGGGGGGGAAGAGAGAGAGAGAGAGAGAGAGAGAGAGAGAGAGAGAGAGAGAGAGAGAGAGAGAGAGGAGAGAGAGAGAGAGAGAGAGAGAGAGAGAGAGAGAGAGAGAGAGAGAGAGAGAGAGAGAGAGAGAGAGAGAGAGAGAGAGAGAGAGAGAGAGGAGAGAGAGAGAGAGAGAGAGAGGACGAGAGAGAGAGAGAGAGAGAGAGAGAGAGGATTAATGTTGTAATCACGCGGCCTTGTCGAGACGGCGCGGGGCTTTCAATTGGACGGGAGATGCTAAGCAGTGTCCCAGGAGTCACCTCCTCCCTCCTCCCTGGCGGTCTTCTAGGATATTAAGCAGCTAATATGATTGATAGCTGTGAACGCTGGGCCCGCCCCTCGGCAAAGTGAGCCTTGAAGCAGGGTGATGGGCAGCTCTTCATCGTTGGTATTGTCGTTGTGAAACCGACAGATTAGTTTCTGTTTGGTGTTTTTATTTTTTTCATTATTTAGTTTTGTAAAGATATATAAATATATATATACCATATATATATATATACCATATATACCATATATATATATACCATATATACCATATATATACCATATATATACCATATATATATATATATATACCATATATATATATATATACCATATATATATATATACAATATATATACCATATACTATATATATATATATATATATATATATATACACACCATATATATATATATATATATAGCATATATATACCATATATATATACCATATATATACCATATATATATATATATATACCATATATATATATATATATATACCATATACTGTATATATATAAAAAGGAAACATCCTTCCGTTAGTGTGCAGATTCAGTTTCAGTTTTTAACCAAAAGGGCTTAAAAAATAAAGAAAATAAAGAAAGTCGATCAAAGTTCTCGCAGTTTCTCCCTGCGCTCCTAGGGCAGGCAGGTTGCATGCTGGGAAGAGGAGGCTGTGATGTACGCAGGCCGTGGACAGCTCTTCCGCTTGTCACCTTTGACCCCCTTGCGTTGCCACAGATACACTTCGGATCACGGAGGATCCACGCCAGCGAGCCGTTTAGAACGGAGAGTGATGGGAGGCGAACGCAAGGACAGTTATGTGATACCGGGAAACCGGGGGCTTCCAGATAACATACGTCTCAGCTGTCTCTGTTGGCAAGCGGCAGTGTTTACACTCGGATGCGTTTCGGTTGTTTCTA
>CM051003.1:27377004-27464504 GCA_027704905.1 Muraenolepis orangiensis
CCCAGGGTGAGGACCCAACACAGTGCTGTGTAATGGGGTGTAAATCCATGTCTGACTCTATTAAGGGGCCTTCCATTACATTACAATACTACTGGCTAGATTCAAAGCATTCATACTTAAAAGACAATAAAACAAACAATGATTAATGGAAGAATAAGATCAGAGTTGGAATTCCGTAGAAGTGCGTAGAAGAAGAAGAAAAAAATGAAGAAGAAGAAAAGGAGAAAAAATCGACACCTATTAGACATGCGTGTGTCTTTGTTTTAGCAGCGTTTCAAGGGCTCTGAAAACACCCCGGAGAAAAGGTCGGCCACGGCTGGTACCGGTTCCCGTGGCTGGCGCTGCTCTCTCCGGTTCAACGACAAGCGGTTCTGCTAAGAGATCCCAACGGACACCCCTCCCCAGGAGACCGTCGACTGTTTTCAACTTGCCGTCTCCTCAGAGCCAGCAGTACACCCCAACCCCCAGTCCGCTGGGTGACTCCCAACATCGTCACACAGCTGCCACCCGGTGTTAAAGTGTCACCCCCACCCCCACCCCAAACCCCGGCACGGTCGGTCGGCCGGTAGGTGGGTGGGTGACATTCAAGCTCCAGTGGGGGCCAGACTACATCCCCGTAACGACCACTCCACCAGCGGCATTTGCCTAGAGGGGCTAATGCTTCAAAAGGAGGGGAGCAGAGCGTCTCCTAGCCAGTCACTCAACCTGTCTTCATTAAATATTCTTGCCCTGACATTCATGAGGGGCGGTGTTACTGCAGTGAGGTGGGCCGGGGCTAGGTCAGCGCGTCCTACCCCCAGATACTGGGGCCCAGCTCGCCCTGCTCAGGTGATTATATTGTGGGGGGGGGGGGGGGAGGTCTTTCACACAAGGCCAATCTCTTGTAGGGCGCTGGCCCGTGTCTGATGAGGCTTCTCTCCATCCTATACATTTAAATGACTGAGTAGCTCTCGGCTCATAGCCCTCCCTCCCTTCCTCTGCTTTGATTTACTCAGCGACCCCGCAAGATGGACGCCTATGTAGAACAAGCCGCTTTCATGCAAATGCCCCCACCCCACCCCCCCACGGCCTCTCCCCTCCGCGTCTCCCCCCCTCCCTCCCCCCTCCCATCCCTCTGACCACCCCTGTAGCGACAAACTGAATAACCAGGACGGCCTTGTACATGCTGATGTGTGGTGTGACAGAGCGTAGCCCACATGTACAAGGAGGCATGGTTGACTGGGGACTCCAACTAGTTTTGAATAAAATATACCATGAAGAGAGACAGAATTTAAACCTCTCTCTTTCTCTCTGTTTATATATATATGATAATTTGCTGTACTGCACTGTATTCATGATGCACTACTCGCCCTTTAAAAAGATTTTTGCACAATTCACCATCATTATTTTTTATTGTGTACAGTATTGTAATAGTATAGTATATATTGTTTATAATATATTGTTTATATATATATATATATATATATATATATATATATATAGTTTATAATGTATAGTACAAAGTACAGTATTTAGTGTTGTTTATAGTATAGCACATAGTATGGTGCATAAAGTGTTGTTTATAGTATCGTATTGTTTAGTATAGTATTGTATAGTTTTTGTATAATATTGTTGTGTAGGACATTCATACTGGGGGAGGGAACGGGGTGCATTCAAGAGGTTTTTATTTGCCATGTGCAACAAGTACAATGGAATGCGTACTCCCTATTCCCTGTACGTTCCATGATACTTGTTGCACATGGCAATTCAAAACATCTTGAAAGAAAAAATATTGTGGTACTGTGGGGGGTTGTGGTACTGTATATATATATATATATATATATATATATATATATATATATATATATAACCAAAAACCATCAAAAACAAACCAAAAAGTAATTTCCAGAGGGCTAAGGGCTTTGTGGCGTTGTGTTGTCAAAGCAGGTTTACTACTGCTGGATGGAGCCTCTCGCCTTCTCCTGAGTTACGCGGCAGGGGCAGGCGGTAAAGTGCGAGGGCTGTGTGTGTGTGTGTGTGTGTGTGTGTGTGTCTGGTGGCCTGTTTCCCCCCCCCCCCCATAATAGCATGTGAAAGAGTAGTAGAAGCTCTGCATGACGGCAGTGGAGAAGACAAGGCGCGTTTTTCTTCACGCCACCAGACGCAACGCAGATGTGCGTGCGGCCGTGCGCTTAAAAGCGTGTGTGTAAACGTAAATGTGTGTTTTTGCGTGTGTGTGCACGTATGTGCGTGCACACAGGGATATGTACCACCAACACAAACGGCGGTGGGGGGGGCGGGCGGGGGGGTTGTGGTTTTGACTTGCGGCTGAGGCAGGGCAGGAAGTAATCACGGCTTTTGAAACACAAGGCGGTAGCTTAATCTGCCGTGATGCAGTCCAAACTCTCTTGCAGTAAACACACACACACACACACAGTTGGTGGGACGCACCAATCAGGGACGTACAGCACAGAGGTAAATATGTCAGGGAATTTGTATACGAGTGAGTGGAAATAAAAGATTCAGATCAAGATGGTATCCCTATAAGTGTGTGTATACGTCTGTCGGTCGGTCTGTCTGTCTGTGGCGGAAGGTGGGGTGCACACAGCTGCCATCTTTGACTGGCAGGAGAGCAGAGAACCAGCTGGCCCCCCACACACGCACGCACGCACGCACACACACACACACACACACCCCTCCACCACGTCCCTTTTCCTCTGACACTATACAGCCCTGGGGTCCGGCCTGCCCCCAGACTGAAACAGTTGTCACTCAGTAATTACACACCCTGGGGACACCGGCCTAGCCAAGCCCACCACCTCCTTCTCCTCCTCCTCCTCCTCCTCCTCCTCCTCCTCCTCCCAGCATCCCCAGCTCCTGTACCCTCCAGTGCACCTCTGACAGGACCCAGACCAGGGACCCACGACCCCATCTCCCCCAGAGAGAGAGAGCGAGAGCGAGAGAGCGAGAGAGAGAGAGCACAGGGGCTTATGGCTGGTGGGGGCCAGCAAACGTCACCTTGGTTTATTTAACAAATTACTAAGCTCAGACAGAGGCTCGCATAGAAAGAGGTTTGGGCATCGATGGAAAACACGCATTTCCTCCTCCACCTCCAACGTTTTTTAAGGAGACTATAGACAGCCATTTTCCTTTTCTGTACTCCTACACATGTGATGCTAACCATCCACCAGCCACCCATCTCTCTCTCTCTCTCTCTCTCTCTCTCTCTCTATATATATATATATATAAAGTATATTCTCAACCAGCTGGGATATAGAATATAGGATTCTATATCCTATAGAATACAAGAGATACAAGATATTTATCGGCCATTTGCAACAAGTACATTGGAATGCTTACTCCACATTCCCTCCCGCAGTAGGAATCACACAATACCATAAAAATAATATATACAATAAAAATGAACACAAAAAGAACAGCAAAGTGACTGATAGATGATATGTACATGTGCTGAATTGTGCAAAAAATATTTAAAAGCCATCCCCTGTGAAGTGATGGTGTGTCCCCTACACTGATGCCTGGGCCTGCCTTGCATGTGTGTGATAGACCAGTGGGACGCAGTGGGCTGCTTTCTGTGAGAATAGATCTAACACAGCGGTACGGTAATATAGCTCCATGAAGCTTCCACACTAATACAGCTCCAATTTAATACAACTCCAATCTAATACAACTCCATGCTGTTACAGTTTCATGCCGTTACAGCTTCATGCTAATACAGTTCCATGCTAATTCAGCTCAACGCTATTTGCCCGAGCTAATGCATCTCCGTGCTAAAACAGCTCTGTGCTAATAGCTCCATGACAATACAGCTCCATGCCAATACAGCTCAATGCTAATATCTCTGTGCTAATACAGCGCTGTACTAATACATCTCAATGCTAATACAGCTATGTGATAATACAGCTCTGTGCTATTACAGCTCTGTGCCAATACAGCTCAATGCTAATATCTCCAGGCTAATACAGCTCTGTGTTAATACAGCTCCATGCTAATACAGCTATGTAATAATACAGCTCTGTACTTATACAGCTCTGTGCTAATTCCGCTCTGTGCTAATACAGCTCTGTGCTCATAGCTCCACACCAATACAGCTCCATACCAATTGTTTTGTGTGAATACAGCTCTGTGCTAATAGAGCTCTATGCTAATATTTTTTGGGAAATCAGCTGTTTCGCACCCTTCAGATCAATCAGGTTATATTCTGCTATAGGTGCACTACCCCAAGTGGAACACAAAAAGCCTGTCAGTGACATTCCGGTCCATTTACATGAATCTGTTATTATTAGGATCTTTAAAAATGTGTTTTTTGTTAGCCATGTTTTTTTTCCACTCCATATTTGCTTCACTGACTCCTGCCTCTAATTAGAGCAGCGTTCAGCCTCCTCCTCAAAACTAAACAAACAACCTTAATTGTCTGTCAAGTCAAAGGTTACATTTATAGTTGTACAGGTCCATATATCAACCACAACATGATATCTACTATTTTCATTATTATATTTCTAAAGGAGTCATTTACAATCTTGTACAGGCTATTTTAACCATTTAGTAGTTCTCCTCTGGTGCAAACATTGGTTATCAATGTTTACCATCATAACCACTAAACATAGTAATCATTTGATCATTTATTTGTATGTTGGCTGATTATATTGAGAGACTATTGTCAATAGTCAAAATGACTTTATATGTATTTGTGTACGAAATATGACTCATATTGTGAGGATTATTAGCATAACAGCATCCAACATCCAGCTTGAGGTACAAGGTTAACAGTTAACATCTTAAATCCAACCATAGACAAACAATCGTATCTTAAACCAGGAAACTCAAAACCTTTATAAATATTTCACTATTGGAAAAGAAATGTGAGGACAAACGTCGCCACCAACAACTGTATCAGCAGCACTCTCAAATGGCATCATAAAATTAAAATAATTATCAGCCAATTAGATTTATCAGGAATCTCTGCCTAGCAACTCAAACTGAAAAAATATTTTTATTGCAGATCTCCACCATCCACGTTTGAATTACCAATTTAAAATGAAAACATCCACGGGTGACCAAGTGTCCAAACCCCCTTGAATGCAGCTCCATGCTAATAGCTCCATGCTAATAGCTCTATGCTAATAGCCCCAGAAAGGTGCACCTGGCTGCCACAGCACCCTGCAGGAGGGCCGGGTGGATTTATCGATCCCCTGGTCGGTGGAGCGGGGCGGGCAGATGTAGTGGGGTGTCACAGATCCAATTTAGCAGCGGTGTGCGGTATTAAACACCAGACTGGGTAATGGGCCCGGTCGAGGGGATGGGGGACATCGGTCACTGGACCTTGGCAATGAATCTGCATGTGTGTGTGTGTGTGTGTGTGTGTGTGTGTGTGTGTGTGTGTGTGTGTGTGTGTGTGTGTGTGTGTGTGTGTGTGTGTGTGTGTGTGTGTGTGTGTGTGTGTGTGTGTGTGTGTGTGTGTGTGAGAGAGAATGAGAGAAAGCAAGAGAGGGGGAGAGACAGGAGAGAGAGGAGAGAGAGGGGGAGAGAGCAGGAGAGAGAGGGGGAGAGAGCAGGAGAGAGAGGGGGAGAGAGCAGGAGAGAGAGGGGGAGAGAGCAGGAGAGAGAGGGGGAGAGAGCAGGAGAGAGAGGGGGAGAAAGAGCAGGACGTCACGTAGTGAGTAGACATTTCCTCTTTGTTAGTATGTGCGTGTCTGGTGATGTTTGTGTGGGCGTCTGTGTTAATGTGGGAGTACAGTCATCTCTTTGTAGGTGTGTGTGTGTGTGTGTGTGTGTGTGTGTGTGTGTGTGTGTGTGTGTGTGTGTGTGTGTGTGTGTGTGTGTGTGTGTGCGAGCTTGTTGGCATATGCAAGCAGACATGTGTGCCTGTGTATTCATGTGTGTTTGTAGACATGCATGCCTGTTTGTGTGTGCGTATATGTAGGTGTGCGTGTGTGCACGCGTGCATGCGCGCATGCGTGTGCGTGTGTGTTAATAGCTGAAGGGGCAAAGCACATCTGGATGGGAATTAGGGTGAATGAGGTGATAAATCACGAAGCTAGCCGAGGTGTCCCTGATGCTGCAGCCACTGAGCATGAAGGGCAGCGGAGGAACAGAGATGCTAACACACACAACAGCGCGCACACACACTCACACACACACACACACACACAGAACTGTTCCCCTCTTTCAACTGTGTTTTTCAACTGATACTCACAACAAGCATATCAAACAAACACATATAAACACATATAAATATAAGTCCAATATAAACAAAAAAAATCGGAATATAAAGCTGTTTGACACTACAGTAAATGTAAACATCATGTGTAAAGCAATGCTGGGGGGATAAGAGCGAGCATTCCACCGATGAAATGCCTTTCATAACTGACCAACCGCCAGACAGACAGACAGACAGACACCTTCAATGATGATGCTAAACGCTGTAGCACCCCACACCCCCCCCCCCTTAGCTGTTGCTTTCATACTCTAGGTCTGCGTATGTGTAGCTGTTCCAAGACAACGTGATGAATAATAAATGGAAGAAGACATGGAGGAAGGCGTTAAAAGTGGAAGCCGTCGCTCTGGTCCCCTCTACCCCCATAAGCGAGCAGACTCGGTTAAGTGAGTGAGTGTACTTAGCATCTCCCTGACGCTAGCAGCTTCTATCTAGTTTAACAGAGCGAGTGGAGCTACTTCTTCTGTGCTGTATCTTTATGTCTTTATTACATTGTATATACTGTATGTGTGTGTAAATAGACATATATATGCATTTAACTCTTTCTTGATGTAATGCAATGTTTTCATGGTTTTATTGTGCATATCAATTACTTTGTAAATTGTACTTTCAATGGTGCTACACAAATAGTTTATTATCATTATAATTATGAGAGAGCGAGAGAGAGAGCGAGCGAGAGCGAGAGCGAGAGCGAGAGCGAGAAGGTGGAGGAGTGTGTGTGTTGTTTTCCCCCATCCCCCATCCTCACCTCGCGCAGCATGGGGTCAGTGATGGAGCTGAGGTTGACGGTTGCCCTCGTAGGTCAGGTAGTAGAAGACATTGAGGGCCCTGGCGGCCTCGGGGCCCTGCTGCTTGAAGCCGAAGATCAGGTCGATCCACTGGTGCAGCTGGCAGGACACGAACTCACTCTCCAGGGCCTACCAGAGGAAACAGAGGGAGAAGAAGAAGAAGAAGAACAGAAGAACAGAAGAACAAGAGGTTGTTAAATATCATTTGTCTGATCATGTCGTCGTTATCGTCATCCCATTACAGATACGGGTTCTGATCGCGAGCAGAACGTTCCGGGGGAAATAATAATCAGACGGCAGCTGCACACGACCGCTCTAACGAACCAAGCGGAGGACAGATCATCGACATGGCACATCGTTTTAAAAACATCTAAACGTGGCGGGCTCATTAAAAATAATCTCTCTCTCTCTCCCTGTCCCTGTCTCTCTCCCCCCGTCCCCCCCCCCGTCCCCGTCCCCCGTCTCTCTCTCACCGCAATGAGAAGGAGAGGGAGAGGGAGAGAGACAGGGGGTCTCTCTCTCTCTCTCTCCCTCTCATTGCGGTTCTTGTCTGGGAATCACCACAACACCCTGATACAAGACATGCTCCTCATTAGTGGGCAGAAAAACACACAACAAAACATTTATGGTTTCCGCATGAAAAAATAAAAAATTTAAAAACAGGCAATTGTGTTAATTTGTGTAAATCTGCCCGCTCACAAAAGCGCACTAAACACGTCCAAATTAGAATGAGGCAAGCCGTGATTGTCATTGCTGCCTTGTGTCACATTCATTTGTGACAAAACATTAGGCCGCGCCACACTTAAATGGCAATTTATATCATTTAGATTTCTGCGGCGGAGGCCTGCGCATCACTCACTTAAATGTGACTTTGAGACAGCCCATTCTGCATCTAATTCACCCCCCCCCCTCCCCCCCTCTTAATTACTAACTTTCCATCAGCACACAGAGGGAGAGAGAGACAGAGAGAGAGAAAGACAGCGAGAGAGAGAGAAAGACAGCGAGCGCAGGGGAGCATAGGGAGAGACAGCGAGCGCAAGAAAGAGAGCAAGGGAGAGAGACAGAGGGCGCAAGAGAGAGAGAGAGACAGAGGGCGCAAGAGAGAGAGAGAGAGAGAGAGAGAGAGAGAGAGAGAGAGAGAGAGAGAGAGAGAGAGAGAGAGAGAGAGAGAGAGAGACAGAGAGAGAGAGAGACAGAGAGAGAGAAAGAGAAAGAGGGCGCAAGAGAGAGAGAGAGACAGAGGGCGCAAGAGAGAGAGAGAGACACAGAGACAGAGACAGAGAGAGAGACAGAGACACAGAGACACAGAGACAGAGACAGAGAGAGAGAGAGAGAGAGAGAGAGAGAGAGAGAGAGAGAGAGAGAGAGAGAGAGATTGTCAGGCATTAGGTTATGCTATCTTCCCCAGGTAATTGTGGGACTGTTGGAGAAATGGAGAACAAAAAAATGTGAGTAAAGTTTGTGGCTGTGACGAGCACATGGGAGCCACGGCCGAGGACTAAGCACCGGCGGTTCCAAAAGGGAGAACCATGGCGGCCACAAAACAACCCAAATGTCCTGTTTGGAAGGGTCGGAATAAGTAAAAGTGCCATTAAAAACCAGCGGTGTGGAGAGGAGTGCATTTGTCAAGAGGCGCAGAGAAAGGTAGCTCTATAGGTTAATGGTTATTACACATATTAGTCTTCTTTTAGAAAATGGCCCACTACCAGGCCCCCCACTTAAATCCAACGACTGGCCTGAGACTTGTGGACGGTAAAATTAGCAGAGGAGGGGAGAGATTTGTCAAGGAGTTCCTCCCCCCTGAAGGGGGCCTCACCCGGCCACTCTACTGCTGTACAAGCAGTGGCCGCACTGTGGGAAACACACTTTAAAAATATATAAAAAGCTAAACAAAACCACCAGTAGAAAGATAAAACAGACGCCAAAGGAGTTTTTTATACCCCCCCCCCCCCACACACACACCCTTGGTGTCTAGACTCGCACTCGTGTGTGCAAACACTGACACCTAACAGAAGCACACTTGCACAGAGTGTGTGTACTCTGGTCTGAGAGATCTGTACCCAGAAGGGGGGGACTTTCACTTTTTGACTAATGCTACATTCTTAGCCGTCTCAGCCATTATCTGGCCACTCACAACGGGCTTATTAAGGGGGATCCTGAGTGTGTGTGTGTGTGTGTGTGTGTGTGTGTGTGTGTGTGTGTGTGTGTGTGTGTGTGTGTGTGTGTGTGTGTGTGTGTGTGTGTGTGTGTGTGTGTGTGTGTGAGAGTGAGGGAGAGATAGTGTGTGAGGAAGAGAGAGTGTGTGAGAGAAAGAGTGAGAGAGAGTGAGAGAGAGTGAGAGAGAGTGAGAGAGAGTGTGTGTGTGTGTGTGTGTGTGTGTGTGTGAGGGGGAGAGTGAGAGAGAGAGAGAGAGAGAGAGACATCAGTTCATTATGCGCTAGGATTGACCTTTGACAGGCCTCGCTCTCCGGGTTTAAAAACTAATGCCGGGCCTGATGGCCATTTAATGTGCTCGGCAATCTGGTGTCAATCAGTGGAGGACAGACAAAGAGCGGCCCGTGTTGTTCCAGCGTGCTCTCCAGAGGCACGCCTTTATGCTAATCACACGCATCTACCTTCTGGAGGGAGAGGGAGAAGAGAGACTATTGTGTGTGCGTGTGTGTGTGTGTGCGTGTGTGTGTGTGTCAGAGAGAGAGCATGTGCAAGTTGTATTTTTCTGTGGTACGCAGTACTTTAAATAATAGAAAAGGACGTGTGTGTGTGTGTGTTTCCTTGAATAACTTGGCCTCTCTAGAAGAACACCGCTGGACAGGACGATCAGTGATTGAATGAGCGTTTGGTCGTGCCTGAGGAGGCTAATGTTTCCTGGTGTGTGAAATACATGCCCTCAATGTGATGCCAGAGTCCAGCTGGGGACAAGGTTACACAACATAAGTGAAGGTGTTCCTTTTGTTTTAGAAAATTGCACTGGTTTTACTATGGCACATTTTTCACAATAAGGTGTGCGTGTGCATAAAATATTCTGCCTTCTGATATAAATGTGTGAAAAAAATAAAAGCAGATTCACGACAAATTCTAATTTGATTTGTCTTGCAATGTTGTAGCCACTACCTTAAATCGATGAACCGATTAAGGCAGCTGCAAACATGACACTATTCTTTTCATGGTCTTTTACTCGGCGTGTCCTAAATCTAAATCTGGAGGATTTGAATCCTCTTTAATGGTCACATACATGTACATGAAATGTGTTTCTCTGCATTTAACTTATCCTAGTATTATGAGCAGTGAGCGGCTATTTGATATACAGTGCCTGGGGGAGCAGTGAAGGCCTGGTGCCTTGCTCAAGGGCACCTCTGCAGTGCCCCAGGTGTTTCAGGGGACTTGAACTGGCAACCTTCCGGATCAGAAGGCTGAGCTACTGCTGCCCCCTTGAAGACGGCAACAAAATACAAACTAACCAAACAGATACTTAGAAGAGAGACATTGCATGTCAACAAAGTTTGAGCCGCAACACTGGCCTGTGTGTGTGTGTGTGTGTGTGTGTGTGTGTGTGTGTGTGTGTGTGTGTGTGTGTGTGTGTGTGTGTGTGTGTGTGTGTGTGTGTGTGTGTGTGTGTGTGTGTGTGTGTGTGTGTGTGTGTGTGTGTGTGTGTGTGTGTGTGTGTGTGTGTGTGTGTGAAACTGCACCGCGGGCCAGAAGGTTGGAGCAGATAGGAGATTCCTGAGGTGGGATCTAAGCTGCCACTACAGGAGGACC
The DNA here is from genome assembly GCA_027704905.1 of Muraenolepis orangiensis. NCBI lineage: Eukaryota > Metazoa > Chordata > Actinopteri > Gadiformes > Muraenolepididae > Muraenolepis > Muraenolepis orangiensis. The sequence goes on from CM051003.1 coordinate 27,387,766, forward strand.
ATGCCGGGATTATTGATGGGCCAATTAACAGCCGGCGTGTGTGTCATCTCCATCCACAGGGGAGCATCTGATAATTAATGAATAATTTAGCATACCTTTATGTAAATGCTCAGTATGTGTGTGTGTGTGTGTGTGTGTGTGTGTGTGTGTGTGTGTGTGTGTGTGTGTGTGTGTGTGTGTGTGTGTGTGGATTGAAAGTCAGTGGAATCCAACGCTTCCATTGTTGTGTTGGGTTATGATAAAGCACACCTCTGGACCAGGGTGGATCCCTTTTGTTTGTCGACGATGAGGATTTATGATATTTATGACAATAATAATACTGGGAATTAATGATGTCACAACGTACGGTGTACGCCGACACCGCACCAACAAAAATCCTTTGTTGTGTGTTTGCTACTCTTAAAACCTTAAAACCTTTTTTTCTTTTTTTTACAGGTTTAAGGGGTACTTTTGGGGTGTGTTTTTTGTAAGGGGGGGGGGGGGAAACGAACATATTTTTGTTACTGGCTATTCTAGGGGGGGTTACCATGTGCATTCCAGCGAAAATACATCATAACGAACCTGAGACGCCCGGGCTTCGAGTCTCCCCGTTTACCACGACTACAGATGTTTCGGACTAAAGGGGCAGCAGTGCCGGGTAAAGAGGGTTGTGGTGGGTAGACGGGTGGGGGTGGGGGTGGGGGCGGGTAGACGGGTGGGGGTGGGGGTGGGGTGGGTAGACGGGTGGGGGTGGGGGTGGGGGTGGGTAGACGGGTGGGGGTGGGGGTGGGGTGGGTAGACGGGTGGGGGTGGGGGTGGGGGTGGGGGTGGGTAGACGGGTGGGGGTGGGGGTGTGGCGGGTAGACGGGTGGGGGTGGGGGTGGGGGTGGGTAGGGTAACATAAAACCCCATATTCTCCACATTCAAATTTATTCCCACATTCAAGAAGCACCCGGCACACGGTCTCCCCGAGTCGGTCTCCCTTTTGTCACACCGATGGTAACGACGTGAAAGCGTGCGTGCGTCTGTGTGTGTGTGTGTGTGTGTGTGTGTGTGTGTGTGTGTGTGTGCGCTCTCAGATCTCGGCGTTGGCCTGGCAGACAGGCTGAGCTTGGGGGCATAGGGCTCTCAGTGGTGCCCAGCAGATGGGCGGGATTACATTACTTGTGCTGTATATTTCAGACTGAACCTTTCTTTTAAATACCCTTTTAAAAAGTGAAGGCTTCTTCTGCACCCCGCCCCCCCCCCCCCCCCCCCCCACACACACACACACACACACACACACCCCAATCATACTTGGGCTAAGCCTAGCGGTGCAGTGCCTGCGGCCACAGGCTGTGGGTCTTGCGGTGAGCTTTATGGTTTTGAATGTGGGGGGGGGGCGGGGGGGGGGGGGGGGCGGGGGGGGTTCACAAGGACCTTAACGAGGTGCCACTGAATGCCTCCCCACTGGCCCGGCCCTCACGGGTCCTTAAAAACCTTTTTTAAGGACTTAGGGGGACCTGTCTGTAAGGATGTTAAAATGTCACTTAACAAATCAATTCGCTCATTTGCATTTCAATGGCGTGCGGATACGTGTGTATGTGTGTGTGTGTGTGTGTGTGTGTGTGTGTGTGTGTGTGTGTGTGACACTGACCGTGTGGGAGGGTAATCGAACGCACATGTCGGGTGTGTTGAGGGGTGTGAGTGACAGACTCTTCTGTTGTTTTTATTGATTATTGCGGTCAGGGCGGACACTTGTTGGCTGTATATCCAATCACAGCACCAGACCGGATTGGGCAGTCTGGCGTTGGTCACACTCAGTAGGCATAAGCAAACAGTATATAGGCATCAGCTGTTGGTGTGTGTGTGCATGTGTGTGTGTGTGTGTGTGCAACATTCTATGTCTGCAACCCATTGAACCAAATATTGTTGCATATTTAAATCAATTTGCAAAACAATATCCGTGTCATTTCTCAACAATTGAGAAAGGCACAATGAACATCACAACAAATAAAATGGCATGTTCCCCCCCCCCCCCTCAGTATCATTGAATACCACGCTGGAGGTATTTTACTGTAAATACTCTCCCTAGTAGACATGGAACCACGACTATCGGTCATCCGATAGCCAGCCACTCCTAGCCACCTCAATAAAAGTAACTCCTTCCACATTTTCACATAATTTCTCTCACTTGCAACACACACACCCACACACACACACACACACACACACACCCACACCCCTCCCCCGCCTCCCTAACTTTCACCAGGGTCTGCCTCACCCTGGATGAGACCAGCACCCTGATTAAAGCACCATTAGTTCACCCCGTTAGAGAGCAGAAGATTGGCAGCTTCAGGGGGGAAGGAGGGAGGCCCGGGCGCTTTGGTCTACCGACACAGGACAGGAGGAGGGGGGGAGGGGGGGAGAGGTGGAGGGGGGAGAGAGAGAGGGGGGAGAGAGAGAGGGGGAGAGAAGGGGAGCGGGTGGTATGACGTAAGGAATGGGATCCTTGAAGCAGCCGTGAAACTAACAAACCATTTCCTTTATTCTCATATATACATACAGACACACACACAGGGTGCACCACATATGTGAGTGTGTGTGTGTGTGTGTGTGTGTGTGTGCGTCCGTGTGTGTGTGTGTGTGTCTGTGTGTGTGTGTGTTTGTTTATTGCAAGAACGTTCCTTCCTTCCTGCCGGGGCCAATCAGATCGGGTCATAACTGTGAAAGTTGCGTGTGGGTCAGTGGAAGTCTCGCAGGCACAAGGGAACCCAACACGCCTCCTCACCGACACACTCCTCTCAACTCCTCTCAACTCCTCTCCTCCTCCTCCTCCTCTCCTCATCTCCTCCTCATCTTCCTACCCAATCTCTCACCCACTTTAGAACGCGGGAATATCCTGTTGCGGGGGTGACGAGGAGCAGATTGGGGGCCGTGATTGGGAAATAGAAGCCAAAAACAAACATGTCATGGCGGATTGGGCCCCAGTTTGAGAACTGGCACACCGTAGGCCTTCCACAGGCACTAAGTGCTATGCTCCATGGTGCGGAAAGTAGGGTAAACAATATGGAAGCTTGACATGCTTATGAGGTGGGGGGGGGGGGGGGGGGAACGGGGGGGAAATGTAATGGTTTTGACGGAAACTTGGCAACGTAATGACATCTTTAGCTGTCTTGTATTTGCCGGATTACAACAGAAATTCGCAGCCACACACACACACACAAATCCACAAGCACTCAAACAGACAGACAGACAGACAAACACACTGTCATTTTAAAGGTTTCTTAGAATGCCAGGAATAAATTCATATATGGACTGTTTAGCAGTATTGGCAAAAGAAAAATAACATGAGAATAAGTTAGACGTGTCCATTTACTGTCTGCAGGCTAACCGACGATTATACATTACCCACAGCCTCAAAGAAGCTAATGACCCATCAGGCTCACTGAGACGCACGCAGAGGGGCTAACAAGCTAGCCGAGTAGCCGTTCATCATTCACCAGTGTAGACCACAAACAGAGAGACGGGGGAAGGCCTCACAGAGAGACGGTCCTAAGTCAACAGTCGGAGCTGATTAGAAGGCTGGACATCGAGTAGAGTTTCATCCTCGCTGGCTAAACGGAGGAATATTTGGATAGCTGTTTTCCGAGGGAAGCGTCAGCCTCTCTGATCATTTGTGGGCTAGGGTGGCCTTCTGGCGGTTGGATGATGTGTGTGTATGTGTGTGTGTGTTAAGAGTCAGATTTGGTTTAAGGTACAATGTACAGCGGAATGTTATCGCCGGCTCCGAAGATGTGCACAAAGTAACACAATTTACAAATTACAAAAAGAATACACAAATGAAGATATTCACATTAAACAGTTCAGTATGAATATAAATACAAGGGGGAAAAGGGTAAAGTGTGACGTGTAGTGCAGATAGTCCAGTGTTGTCCACGTATGTGTGCGTGCACGCGTGTGTGTGCGCGCATGGGCGCATGCGCGTGTGTGCGTGTGTGCGAGCGAGTGCGTGTGTGTGTGTGTGTGTGTGTGCGAGTGCCGAGAATAGTGTGCAGATCAAGGCCTGCCCCCTTTCCATCATATACAGTAAGCAGTCACCTCCGGCCTGGGACCGGCCGCAGGGCGAAGACAGCGGCTGTCCCACAGGGCCTGTATAAGGGCTGTAGGGCCGAGGTGAAGGGCTTCATGAACAGTGAGAACCAACCATCTGAATATACACGACACTACTACACTTAGTGTTGGTTAGGACCAAGGCAAAAATGACAACTCCAGAATGTTTCCCAGAGAATCCTTGAGGCAGGCTTTTGAAATAAAACAAAAGACATGAGGGAGGAAAGGAGAGGGGGGGGGGGGGAGGAAAGAGAGAGAGAGAGAGAGAGAGAGAGAGAGAGAGAGAGAGAGAGAGAGAGAGAGAGAGAGAGAGAGAGAGAGAGAGGAGAGAGAGAGAGAGAGGAGAGAGAGAGAGAGAGAGAGAGAGAGAGAGAGAGAGAGAGAGAGAGAGAGAGAGAGGAGAGAGAGAGAGAGAGAGAGAGAGAGAGACAGACAACATTAGTGAGTGAGCATGTCAGCGGCAGTAGATCATCCATTTTCTCAGGCCCTAATCAGAAGGAGCCATTACGTCATCGACTGGAGGGGGAAGAATGAAGAAGAGTAGGAGCAGGAGGAGGAGAGGAGGAGGCGAAGAAGGAGACAAGGAGGAGGAGGAGGAGGAGGAGGAGGGAGAGCTCGTAAAACACTGATCGCACAGTAAACATGTCTGCCCTCACACATGACTGTACGCTACAGTGAGCGCTGGCTGATGTTAGCCAGATAACAATCCCCCCCCCCCCCCCTGCCTCGTACATCGTCCAAATCCCAAGTCCCACCACGTAAGAAAGAAGAGTAAAAAAAAAAAAAAAAGGAAAAGCTTTTCACATTTGACAGTAGTGGACAGATCAACGCAACGATTCCCAGTAAGCTAAACACAGCAGCTAGTTGGGCACAGCAGCGGCTAGGCTAGGCTTGGCTAGGCTCAGCTAGGCTCCATGGGTGATCTCAACGTCTCATTCACTTAGTCACCGGGCGAGAGGCAGACAAAATCACTTGGTTGTTAGTGCTGGCTCGTAACTGCGGTTAACCACGGCTCACATGTGAATTCCTACAGAGACCCGAAGAGCCGTCAACATGGGAATGGGCTGTGGGGGGGGGGGGGAAACTAAAAACAAAAAGTACATTTGAAAGATGACGGGCCGCCCAGCTGGTGGCTGGTAGAGGGTGTCACCAGGATGGGAGGTGAATGTAAACACCAGTGATCTTTGACTTTGCAACTGGTGGTCCGAGGTGGGGAGTTAAGACGCCTGGGGCCCCGGGACTTGTGGGAAAAAATGTCGAAGACGTCCCTCTTTTTCACACACACACACACACACACGTTCTTCTTCTCCTGCTCTAGTAAATCCTTCCAACTCACGAGAGCAGGCCTCCTGAATCCCTCCGCTCCATCAGAACCCAGCGGTGAGGAACTGTTCCGACGATGTGCGGTTCTGCTGCTTTTGACACGCTTTGTGTGAAAGTGTCGACATATGATAGTTCGGACAGGGAACAAACCGACAAAATTTCACATGGGTGGGTGTGGGTGTGGGTGAGAGTCGGGGTGGGGGCTGGGGGGGGGTGTATGAGTTACACCAAGGGCGGATGCATTTTTGGCGGATGCGTCGACACGCCATTGGTGTGTTAGCGTGAGGCGGCCATTGTTGCTAACACCTCAAATATAGGGGGGGGCACAGCAGCGACAGCTGGGATGCAAAGCGTGTCACTCTCGCTGAAACCCTGTTGTCATCGGCCATGGGCCCAGGCATTAGTGTGAATGTACCCGTTTGTGACATCACAAGTGGGAGTGTCGAGTGCCCAGATGTAGGCCAGGTAGATCGACCTACCAGTGGTACGAAAGGGGGGGGGGGGCCTTGAAACCTTTACAAAACGGCTAACTACTGTTAAATTCCTTACCAGACCTGGGTTAGGAGGCCCTCCCAGACAGGGCTATAAAATATGTTTTGAACATGACCCCTTGGTTGTATCTCGTCTCAGTAACGGCTTCTGGACCATCACTCAACTAGTTTGCTCTCTCTCTCTCTCTCTCTCTCCCCCTGTCTCCCTCCCTGCGAGGGCGAGTCAGTTTAGCTGACGTCTCTGTCACTGCTCTGAGTGAGCGGGCCGGTTAAAAGGGGTTCAGCAGAATGGTTCTTTCTTTACGTGCTGCGGCTGCGGCCCTCCCTGGGGCCTGCTCCACCGCTCCGTCAGCAGCCCTTCAGGCCGACAGATGAGTGAGAGGAACCAACCATCTGAACTGGTGCAATGAAGAGAGGACGGGAGGAGAACACGCAACCCTCCCCACCGACAGACAAACTCTCACGCCTCGTAACGGTGCGGTGACCGAGAAACTCGCACTCGCTGCCTTTCCCTCAAAACGCGGCGCCCCTCAACGTCCTCTGTGCGCCGTTTTTGCGTAGTCCGTGCGGATGCAAAATAAATATTGATGTTTCGTGACCTGAATTAATGATGAGGAGCAGATACTGTTTATCCCCTGGAGTCCTTATAACGGCTGAGGATGAGGTTTGACACTTCGAGAGAAGAGGAAAGCCACAGTAGTTTAGTTTTAAATCAACCGTACCTAACATAGTATCTAACATACTTATTTTTAAAATTCTTGTTAAGGATTTTTTTGGGGGCTTTTTTTGGGCCTTTAGACACAGGAGAGTGGAGATTGACAGGAAAGTGGGTGGAGAGAGAGAGGGAATGACATGTAGCAAAGGACCACAGGCCACAAAGGGGTCTTCGCCTATGTGGGTGACGGGGCTTTCACGATGCGCTACCAAGCCGCACTAAATCAACCGTATTTTAAATGACCGTACGTCCGAATGGAAGGACGGAGTGTTTATAATAAAAAAAAGTAATAAACACACGCGCGCGCATACAATAACCACCTCGATGATCGCCCTGATGATTTCCATACCGCACTGATCATCCTCGACTTTGGAACAGCGAAGGTCACCTGCCAAAGCTCTAACTGGTACAGCTGTAGCTGTTGCTGCAGGGGCAGGGTTCTGTTCACACTGCAGACACGTGGCATACAAGGTACACACCGACACGTAAGCAAGGGGGGGGGGGGGGGGGGGGGGTTGCGGTCACCTGCGGTCAGGCTAATGACTAGCAGGCCCTGGGGTGAGCGGCAAGACGTGGCCGCGTGTAGTGGAATGTCAGGGATGGGGTTGACGGGAGGATGGGGCGGTGGGGGGAGGATGGGGCGGTGGGGGTAGGATGGGGCGGGGGTGACGGTGCCCAGAGACATGCAGTTATCTGGTGGAAGGAGGATCAAGTTCTTAACCTCCTCTCTGACCCCCTGGTAAAAGCAACAAGGAGACCCTGAACTCTGAGGCACGCTACAGCAAGACTCACACCCTGTGTGTGTGTGTGTGCTTTTGTGTGTGTGAGTGCATGTATAAGTGTGTGTTTCAGTGAGTGTGAGTTTTTGCATTAATGCGTGTGTGTGTGTGTGTGTTTTTTTACGAGTGTATGTGTGTGTGTTTTTGCACGAGTGCGTGTGTGTGTGAGAGTCTGTGTGTGTGTGTGTGTGTGTGTGTGTGTGTGTGTGTGTGTGTGTGTGTGTGTGTGTGTGAGAGTCTGTGTGTGTGTGTGTGTGTGTGTGTGTGTGTGCGTGCGTGTGTGTGAGAGTCTGTGTGTGTGTGAGAGTCTGTGTGTGTGTGTGTGTGTGTGTGTGTGTGTGTGTGTGTGTGTGTGTGTGTGTGTGTGTGTGTGTGTGTGTGTGTGTGTGTGTGTGTGTATACGCACGTGTGCGTGCGATTCAAAGACAGCTATGTGGTATGTGCGTGTAAGCCAGGGTCTGTACTGTACATACTGTGCGTCTGCAGGGCCCTGTGTGTTTACACGCTCGCCTTAAAGCACATACACAAAAAAAACAAAAAAAAAACGTTTGATGCTGAGCAGGCCTGTTTGAAATCTCACTAATCCCCGCTACATCTTAAAATGATGTTTCTCAAACAGAGACTACGGTTCCTCTGCTCTGTCAAGGTCAACGGTCAACCACAAAACCATTACGACCAAAAAAAAAAACAAAATACACAGAATTCCATTCTTCCATCTCCATTCTATAATACAACATTAGGGGTTTTGACTGTGGACCAAAACACAATAACACAACGCTGAAATTAGACTGAATATGTATGGGGCTTTTTTTATTTTTAATTATTATAATTTTTTGGTTGCTTGTGTTTATTGCACACCACGCAACTATCAGTCACTTAAATAGTGAAATCAGGAGAGCGTTTTGTGCGGCGCCACAATCCGTTAGCATGAAGGGCTTTTAATGGCTTCCCCAGATTGGGCTCTAATTAGCTGTTAATCATCTGAGGCTCATAACCAGAATGGAGACAGCAGGAGTGTGAGTGTGAGTGTGTGTGTGTGTTCGCCTGTGTGCATGTGTGTCTAAGTGTAAGTGATTGTGTGTGTGTGTGTGTGTGTGTGTGTGTGTGTGTGTGTGTGTGTGTGTGTGTGTGTGTGTGTGTGTGTGTGTGTGTGTGTGTGTGTGTGTGTGTGTGTGTGTGTGTGTGTGTGTGTGTGTGTGTGTGTGTGTGTGTGTGTGTGTGTGTGTGTGTGTGTGTGTGTGTGGTGTTTGCGTGTTCTCCCCTGCCGTGGGTCCTTGTGTTGCTAGGCCATTAGCAGCAGAACGCTAAGGAGAGCCAAACAGACCATTAAGTCCATCTCTCGTCTTTTCCCCACTCTACCGCGCGCTCTCTGTCCTCTCTCTCTCTCTCCTCTCTCTCTCCTCTCTGTCCTCTCTCTCTCCCTCTCCAGTACCAAAGTCACCAGCTGACACCTTCTAATGCCAGCTATCTGTCATGACCAGAGGCCCGTCCACCCACTCGCTCCTCCCTCCCATCCCTCCTTTCCTCGCTGCTCCTCCTCCTTCTTCCAGTCAGGCTCTCCTTTCCTTCAGCCACATCTTGTCTATTTGGTTCGTCATACAAGTTACTCCTCGTAGAAAACAGTGGTTAAAACAGTGGTTCCCTAACTTTCTCTGCAGGGCCCCCCTTTTGTAGATTAAAAAAATGCAGCCCCCCCTCTCACCACATAGAGACACTCTCAGACATCCTTTGTTTGCACAAACCCATATCATTTATTTTAAACATTGTCTGTAATTAATACAGAACTGCAAATCTAAATAGGAACAAGTCACCTTTAATCGTAAAGGTGACTTGTTCCTATTTAGATTTGCCATATCGCCTAATTTATATTTAGCCTTGCTTTGGTCATAACTCCGGGGCCCCCTTAGGGGGCGCGGCCCCCATTTTGGGAAACAATGGGTTAAAAGACTAAGATCACATTAAGAGCATCTGTAATGTAAACACACCCAGCCTTAAGTTCTTCAACGGACCTTCCACCCAACATTTGATTGGTCACCAAGTAGCCAAACAAATGCCTACAAATGTTGTTATAGTATAGTGTTATTGTTATAGTATAGTGTTGTATAAAGTACAGCATATATTAGGTAGTATATAGTGTTTAAAGTATATAGTAGGTTGTATATAGTAGGTAGTATATAGTGTTGTTTATAGTATATAGTACATAGTAGGTAGTATATAGTGTAGTTTATAGTATATAGTATAGTATTTAGTAGGTAGTATATAGTGATTTTTATAATAGTGTATAGTGTATAGTATTTGCATGGTTGAGTATAGTATTGTATTGTTAAGATTCATACTGCATACATCTTGAATCTTGAATCAAATGTCTATTGTACTATTGTCGCTTTGGACAAATGCGTCTGCTAAATGACTGCAATGTAATGTAAAGTCCATTACAAGCAGAAAACTGCTTGGAAACGTGTCAGACTGAACTATAAACAATGATTGTATACCTACAGCACGGAGGTTTCACGACTAGGTTCATGGCGATGGTTAATCATGCAGTATTGACGTTACTGAACCACCTTGTTCAGAGTGCACTACACAGTCTGTGGTGTGTGTAAACCTATAGACGTAGTGTGTGTGTGTGTGTGTGTGTGTGTGTGTGTGTGTGTGTGTGTGTGTGTGTGTGTGTGTGTGGTGTTGTGTTGCTTGTTAAGATCTCTGCAAGTACTAGATCTGTCCACCTGCTGGGCTTGGCAGTACACAAAATCAATAGTGCTGGATATGCACACCGTAGCGCAACAAACACACACAACACTGTTTAATGTGTGTGTGTGTGTGTGTGTGTGCGTGTGTGTGTGTAGAGTTTAATTCTCTTTCGATTTAAAAGCAAGAGGGAGAGATCTAGAGCAGGACAGCACAGAGGCTACTCACACTTACGTGCATACACACACACACACACAAGTCACACACGCAAACACACACACACACACAAGTCACACACAGATGCACATGCACACACACATGCGCACACACAGAGGAGAGGCGATGTTAGATTACTTAGCCAACAGAGAGCGGGGGCATGTTGGAGAGGGATGATGCTGGGCTCAGGTAACAGGAAGAGATGCGAGACGGACAGGAAATAACACAACGTCTCTTTGCATTAGCATTTCCTGGTAAGCTAGCACCAGGAGACAGAGGCTTCTGACAGCAGCTCACTCGGCCGGCCCTTACATGACACATCAGGGAGCAGGAGGAATGTTGTGTGTGTGTGTGTGTGTGTGTGTGTGTGTGTGTGTGTGTGTGTGTGTGTGTGTGTGTGTGTGTGTGTGTGTGTGTGTGGTGTGTGTGTGTGTGTGTGTGTGTGTGTGTGTGTCTGCACTTTCTGTAGCCACAGCGGGATGAAAATAAAAAATGTGTTTTCTGGGCCCGAGGTCAATGGTGTATAGTGAACTAAGTAGGCTGGGAGATTGGGAGGGGGGGAACGGCATGGTGGATGATAACCAACCACCACAACCAACACACCCTTCAGAATACCTGCATTGAGCCTGCATCGTGAGACGGAAGACAGAATGCATGATCATGTGACTCCTTTACAATGTCCATACTGTGCCATCATGCAGGTGGGGTCTTGCCCAGCCAAAAAGGTTCTGGGTTCGATTCCCCACAACCCTGGAGCACAAAGCCTCCACCTGCTTCCTAAAGGCTCTCTTGTATTTTACATCTAACAACTTTACACATTGGAATCATAAAAAAACAAAGCCAAAAATTCTAATAACTAGAGGGCACTCAAACCTCCACCACGCCACATTTGGATCCAGATCTGCAATAAAATCACTGTTCCTTGGCCCATAAGCAAGTCATCTAACCACCAAGTGTTGTCCAATTCTATACATAACCTTTTGAGTTATCTTGCCAACAGACAAACAAGCAAACGGGGGCAAAAACATTTTACCTCCGGCATTTTGGATGAGGTAAAAATAAAATAAAAAATGCGGGTACACACCTTAACGGCATGTACACAAATTCACAGTATGTCATTGTTTTTTCCGATACTAGTTGCCCGCTCGATGGCAAACAACAAGCGTTAAACTCACCAGTCGGTTGATGCGGACAAAGTCCTCGGGGGTCTTGGCCCAAGGCGGGAGCTCCACGTGGGACACGGCTGTGCCGTCCTCCATCACGCCCAAGTTGTAGTCGTTGGAGTTGACAAACATCTCGGCCAGGTAGTAGAACTCCGGGATCAGTTCCTGGGGAGGAGGAGGAGGAGGAGGAGGAGGAGGAGGAGGAGGAGGAGGAGGAGGAGGAGGAGGAGGAGGAGGAGGAGGAGGAGGAGAAGGTGAGACACCTCTGGAGCCTGTGGCCGGACATCTCTGAGTATGTTCTGCTGGTGTGCATGAGGATGCATATGGAACAGTTTGGAGTGCTTGTTTTAAATGAGACAAATGTAAATCAGAGACAGAGGCGTAATCTCATAAAATCCATGGCTACATTATTTCAGAGATACTATCCGTATCCGCCCCGTCGCCACTAAATATATCCGAAAAAAACGTTGTGTGTCATTCATCATTATAATGTATAATGTTGTACTGATTTGATTCAGTTCTTGTATTTACAGTATGCCAGCCAACTACATGTTTCCCGAGGAAAAGGAAGGAACGGGAATACATTTTTGCCGTGTATCCACACTATGATTGTCAAAGAATTCTTGCAAGACACAAACTGTCTCCTATCCTGCCGGCTCTATCAGGGCTTATAAGCCAAGACAGAACATGACAGTGTCTAATCAGGCATACTACACTACTTTATGTATTCATAAATAACATACTTTCCAGTTTTATCCATTGTGACTGTGATGAATGCAATGAAAAAAGAATCCCAGAAATGTTGTGAGCCGTATGAAAGTGTGCTCTTTCGTAAGGTAATAAATAGGGTTTAACATCTGGACTCGATTATCACAATCAAAATGTTCCAACTGTTTTTTTTATGAGTTCAAATGGAGCCCTGTTATCTTGGGGCACGGCTTCCGCGGACTGCCTCTCTCTGATAGGCCTGTATGGTCGACACTCTGACATCATACCGTGTGCTCATTGGTCAACCACCCGGCCACAGACTTTGCTCATTCCGTCGGCAAGCATATGCTTCAACGCTTAACTGGTTTTTATGACTTCAGTGAAGAGTTCATAAATACATAGCGTAAACATTTTAAAGACCCCGCTGCAGCAATATTTTCACAATCTGCACTATTATTCGCACCAGCTCATGAATAATACCAATTAAAAAGTCCATGCGTGCGTTTATCAGAAAATCTGATAAGAGAAAAGTGTAACTAGAGGATTAGAGGAGGCCTCCTCTAATCAAACGAGCAAGCAAACACACTGGGCTTAAAACAACACACCACTTCCCCACTTCTGACATCACTCCACTCCAGAAAACCTGACCTCCACGCAGAGGTCAGCCCCTTAACGAGTCCTCCGGCTCACCCTGCCTTGCTGCCTCAAAAACCTGCTGTAAATTTGTTAGTCCTGAGGTGCCAGGGTGTGTGCACACACACACATTTTCAAGTCATACATGCATAATAGTGTGTATATGTGCCACAGAATAGTGTGTAAATGCGCACACACACACACACACACACACACACACACACACACACACACACACACACACACACACACACACACCACACACACACACACACACACACACACACACACACACACACACACACACACACACACACACACACACACACACACACACACACACACACACACACACACACACACACACACACACACACACACACACTCCTTTTCAGGGTGCGCTCCTCTTAGGCCTGCCATGCGTACCCCATTATGTGTTCTGGCCCCTGGTCAGAGGCCAGCCCCTCTGATCCCCAATCCTGTCCTGTCATGGGTCACTGCAGCGGCTCCCTTGCTACACTTCCACCACGGCTACCTCTAACCCCTCTCCCCTGCCCCCGCCTCTGGGCTCAGGCTGGGGGTCAAGGGATTAGGGCCCTGGGGGTCATGCTAGCGTCACCCTGGCTAGAGACAGACACACACACACACACACACTGGATCCGGGTGGTTCAGTGCATTATCAGCCGGTCTTTGGCATCGGCCTAGAACAACACCGGAGGCCTCCGGTAAGCACACAGGATGGTGGTGAATAGGGCTCAGAGCTGCAGCTAAATGGCACGTTTAGCTACCCCAAATTGATACATCTCCGGGCTTAAGTCCTCCTTTCCCCGCCGGGGGGAGAATGTGTGCATCCGAGTGGACAAAGTCGGACTGGAATTCTCATTCAGATTCAGATCTGTTTTGTAGAACCAGAGGTGATGAGGTCCAGATACACCCCCCTCTCTCTCCCTCTCTCTCCCCCCCTCTCCCTCTCTCTCTCACCCTCTCTCTCTCCCACCCTCTCTCTCTCTCTCTCTCTCCCTCTCTCTCTCTCTCTCTCTCCCTTCCGTCCTGCTGCTGCACCGCCCCTACTTTTTGTTTTGATCTGATGCTGAGCTCTCACAGCTTGATCCACCATGACAGGTCTAGACCCAGAGAGCGAAATAATGAAAAAAAAAACTGGACTCTTGTTGGACTTTCGCAATCAAGCGGCGGGTAGCTATGCGGTAACAAAATCCATGTGTTTTTTTATCGGGGTGGATGAGGGACGAAAGGGGGGGGGGGGGGGGGGTGGACAAGGGGAGAGGGGATGGGGGTTGGAGGATGGTGAACGCAATCAAGCGTAAAAAAAAGAAAAAGAAAACTTCGATATAAGAGTCATAGCACCGTCCCGAACCTCCTTCACCTCCTCCTCCTCCTCCTCCACCACCACCCAGTGACCCGAAGCCCGGGGACCTAGGCTAGGCTAGGCTCACCAGGGGGCCCGGGGGGGGGGGGGGGGGTTTGAGTGACTGTAGCTGTAAATGTTTTAAGAGGGCCAGGTCACTTGTTAACGGCTGTGCTGGGGCTTCCAATGGAGCCCTGTATGACAATGACCGGCTGCTGCTGCTGCACGACCAGGGCACAGAGCCACAAAGCAAGAGGTTACCTTTTGAAGGTGGTGTTGGGGGGGGGGGGGGTAGATGGAGAGGCCCAGTGGGCAAGGTGGTGGTGGTGGTGGAGTTCAAGTCCAGGTTATAGCGCTGTGTCGGAGACGGACGGACGGCCCCTTTCGAAAGATCAGGATTAGTTCAACACTTTGATCGCGACGTGGAGGAGATTTCATTCCTGAAGGACATTGATTGGATGTGACGGGGAATTATTCTTTTGAACCCCCGCCCTCCCCCCCTCTCACCCCTTTAGGTATAGATTCGAGCTGGAGATTTTTAGCCCCTTGCTCAGCAATCTGTTTCACATCTCAGCTCACCATTTCGACTTGAGAGAAATCGAAAGGCAGAAAAAAAAATAAAAAAAGGGGTAAACCTCATCTCTCATGTAGCGGCTTTAAGTATTAGTAGTGTGTGCGTGTGTGTGCGTGTGTGTGCGCGTGTGTGCGCGTGTATGAACTATTAGCATTTGTGTGTGTATTGCGTGTGTATGCAGTGTGCACGGTGTGTGTATGTTGTGTGTGTAGGGTGTATGTAGGGTGTGTGTAGTGTGTGTGTACGGTGTGTGTACAGTGTGTATTGTGTGTGTATGGTGTGTATGGAAAGTGTATTGGGTGTCTATTGCGTGTGCATGGCATGTGTGTATTGTGTGTGTATGGTGTGTGTATGGCATGTGTGTATTGCGTGTGTTTATTGTGTGTGTATTTTGTGTGTGTATGGCATGTGTGTATTGTGTGTGTGTATGGCGTGTGTATATTGTGTGTGTGTGTGTGTACCTTGACATCGGACGTATCTCTTTGGCAGTTCCTCCAGGCTCGCGCCACGGAGGAGAAGGTGCGGTCCGCATGGTCGAATTTCCCTCCTTGAAAGTTGAGGAAGAAGGTTGTGAAGGGCTCCTGTGGATGACAGACAGACAGGGTTTAGAGCTCTGGTGATGACCATCAACCCATCCTATGAGGGTCTTTATCCATCATTCATACACAGTGGTGATCTCTAATGTACTATAACCGGTGTATGACAACCGCACTCTGCCATCCATCCAATTCAAATTCTAGATGTTTTTTATTTGCCATTTGCAACAAGTACAATAGAATGCTTACACCCCATTCCCTCCCGCAGTATGAATTCCCTACGACAATACAATACTATACTAAATTGTGCAATACTATACTAAACAATAAAACTACTACAATACAATAAAAAAAAAACATTATACTACCTACAAAATGCCATTATATATACTATAAACAACCCTATATACTATACTTTATACTGTACAACACTATACTTTAACAATACTATACACAATATAATGAACAATAAAGTGACCGATGGATGATAAGGATATAGAAATTATGCAAAAAGCATTTTAAAGTGACAGCAGTGCAGCAGCATTATCATGAATTTTTGTACAATGTAATACTTTCTATGCAACAATAGCACGACACCGATTACAAGACGCCTATTTGTTTTGCACTATCTAATGAGGGGACTAGCTTAAAGCTAAAACATCCAGCGGGATTAATCCTAATGAGGTATTAAATCCCATTCCAGTCGTCCTGCTGGACCATTTCTAATCATGTTTAATCTTGTTTGGGCAAATCCATAGCTGTCTCTGGGAGACGGCATCCCACGCCCCCCCCCCCCCAGTGTCTTTGACACAATTAGCGGAGCTGTACAACTGTAGTCTCCTAGATTGTTAGTGCAGAAAGCCAATTAGGACCAGGCCGAGACAACACACACCATTGTTCCGCGAGCTTGATGAGATGCTACCGTACACAACGTGTGTTAAAACAACAAAAAGATGATTACCTTCAGTCTAAAACGCCACAATTACGATGACGGGAGAGAAAAAAAAAAGAGACTCGGTTCGCTTAATGGCTGAATTTGAATAGGTGTTGTTAATTTGGATTTATACGAGACACTTGAGGAAACGGAGAGGCTCTTTTTCTTAAAGTGGCTTTTATATAATCCAGCTAATTATGTGCTGGGATCAATGAGACGGCTCTATGGGGAGCCACTAAGGTGCTGAACCGCTGGGAGAATAACAGAAGAGATCTTAGGAAGGTTAGCAACCTCCTTCTCCCCCGAGTGTCATTACTAAATATTCCAAAAACACTAAACAAGCTTTAGGAGAAATACAACGGCCATGGCGGCCAAATTTGTTTTTCCCATTCCGTGCTATTAACCAAAGACTGTTACCTGTATGAACAAATCCTGAATATGAACATACCTGTCTGAATCCATTTGAGTGGCTTATATTACCATTACTAAATGTGGTCATGCATATGAATCCAATTAGCTTTGGGGAATTATTCAATTTGAAACAACATAATACATTTTCCATGCCTTTCAATGTGATATTTTGTCGAGAGTTTGTTGCATTGAAAGAAACCCATTTCACTTAAAGGCATATACCCACCAAAGGCAATCACAATGAAGTAGTGTAGAGGTGGTTGGTGTGTGTGTGGTAATGTAAGCATGCATGTGTGTGTGTGTGCCTGTGTGTGTGTTTGTATGTATGTATGCATGTGTGTGTGTCCCTGTGTGTGTGTATGTGCATGCATGTATGTATGTATGTATACATACATTGTATGTATGTATGTATGTGCGTGTGTGCGTTTATGCATGTATGTATGTGTGCGCCTATGTGTGCCTGTTTATGTATGTATGTATGTGCGTGCGTGCGTTTATGCATGTATGCGTGTGTGTGTGCGTGCGTGCGTGCGTGTGTGCGTGCGTATGTGACGACTTACAATGCGCAGCAGCCAGGTCTGGGTGAAGCTGGAGGTGGAGTAGTGTGTTCCGTAGTGGAACTTGGGCACCTGGTCGTCCTCCCAGGTCTCGTAGCGGTCAGAGAAGAAGGCAGCTCTCTTGGGGTTCAGAGCACCGATGGGCTGAAAAAAAGACAAAAACACAAGAACATATTATTATTATTTTTCATCCGATTTTTCACTCAATTAACTCAAAGCTTACAATAAAACAAAGAAATTAAATTACAATCATAATTAATTGTCTTTGTTTTGTTTACGCATTTTACAATAAAGTCACGTATTTATATTACAATATATATTTTACATTATTATTTATATATAAATAAAATGTTTATTATTATAAATATTTTATTTTTATAATATTTTAAGTTCATTCTCAGAACGTACATTTATGTACGTGACACTTGGTTGGATTTGCTGGTGTTTTATTGATGTATTTATTTATTTGTAAGGCGTTTATATAATTCCAAGTGATCTCGGGATCATTTCACACTGTGCTTCCTTCAAGGGGGAAAACAACAACCACCAACTATGAGTTGTATAATTAACACCCCTAGTAGAAATGGGTTCATAGAAATGAGAAAAACCACAGGGAAGAAATGAGACCAAAAGGAGATGAAAGGAAACGAGAGAAACAACAAGAGAGATAGAGATAGAGAGAGATAGGGGCTGAAGGAGAGAGAGATAGGGAGAGATGGAGAGAGATAGGGGCTGAAGGAGAGAGAGATAGGGAGAGATAGAGAGAGATAGGGGCTGAAGGAGAGAGAGATATGGAGAGATAGAGATAGAGAGATAGGGGCTGAAGGAGAGAGAGATAGGGAGAGATGGAGAGAGATAGGGGCTGAAGGAGAGAGAGATAGAGAGAGATAGAGAGAGATAGGGGCTGAAGGAGAGAGAGTTTGGGAGAAAATGAGAGATAGAGAGGTAGGGGCTGAAGGAGAGAGAGATAGGGAGAGATAGGGATAGAGAGAGATAGGGGCTGAAGGAGAGAGAGATTGGGAGAAAATGAGAGATAGAGAGGTAGGGGCTGAAGGAGAGAGAGATAGAGATAGAGAGAGATAGGGGCTGAAGGAGAGAAAGATAGGGAGAGATAGAGATAGCGAGAGATAGGGGCTGAAGGAGAGAAAGATAGGGAGAGATAGAGATAGAGAGAGATAGGGGCTGAAGGGAGAAAGATAGGGAGAGATAGAGAGAGATAGGGGCTGAAGGAGAGAAAGATAGGGAAAGATAGAGATAGACAGAGATAGGGGCTGAAGGAGAGCGAGATAGGGAGAGATAGAGATAGAGAGAGATAGGGGCTGAAGGAGAGTGAGATAGGGAGATAGAGATAGAGAGAGATAGGGGCTGAAGGAGAGCGAGATAGGGAGAGGGAGAGATAGAGATAGAGATAGGGGCTGAAGGAAAGAGAGATTGGGAGAAAATGAGAGATAGAGAGCTAGGGGGTGGAGGAGAGAGAGATTGGGAGAGGAGGGAGATAGGGTGAAGGAGAGAGCGATAGGGAGAGGGGAGAGAGATAGGTAGAGAAGGAGAAAAAGAGAGATGGATATATTGGTGGGTTGAACGATGTCCGTACCGCGTGCGCGCGTGTGTGTGTGATATCAAATGAATATTAGATGATGTTTTCCCTTCAGACAAAGATCAGTCCATTCCCACAGAGTGCTTTATGGGGGCTGTGGAAGAGCCCCCCCGCAGCTGCACTCTGTCAGACAGAACTAATGTGTTGCAATGAAACCGAGCCCACTAGAAACATCGATAGCCCGGCCCACTGTTCCCCTTTTGTCGTTCCCCCCCCCCCCCCTTTTTTATTAATCTGTCCCCAATACACTGGTCACAGAAAGAAAGAGAGAGGGGAAAAAAAGACAGGTTAACTTGCATTAATTTCCCATTGGTCTCCCCCCCCCCTCCCCTCCAATACGCCTGAGGTAGTAGCTATTATTTAAATCCTCATTTATAGAAATCACTTTCAAGCTGCTTCAATTTTTATTAGTCTTGCATCGGCTGAGCTTCATTCTATAAACTCCGCCCCATGCACACGTCACACACACACACACACACACACACACACACACGCACACGCACACGCACACGCACACGCACACGCACACGCACACGCACACGCACACGCACACACGCGCACGCGCACACGCACACGCAGATCAATGGTAATGGAATGATGGCCTTTTGAGGATGAGCACCCCGAACGCAGCGCATCGATTGGCTCTCTTTCATATTGCAGGGTGCCTGTCACGGCAAGACCCATCCACGGAGCCCCGGCCCCGTATTGATCCGGCTCTCTGCTACTGTGTTCTGTTGGAGTAATGGGCTGCGCCTTTGTCCATATTTATGATCGCTTGGGCTCAGGATAAATGCAATAAGAGGAGGAGGAGGAGGAGGAGGAGGAGGTTTGTTTCGTGTAGAGAAACAACAACAGCAGCAGCAGCAACAACAAGTGCATGTGGTTTAGCTGATGCACATGCACTCGCTCGCCCGTCGGGTCTGGATGTGACTTACAAGAGTGTAGTGCCTGATGCCTTCACACACTGTGCACCTCTGAGCTGACCAGGGACAGGTAGAGAGAGGTGAAGAGAGAGAGGGAGGGAGCGAGGGAACAGAGAGAGAGGAAGAGGTAAATAAACCGAGAGAGAGGAGAGGTAGAGAGAGAGCAAGAGGTATAATGAGCTAGTGATTGAGAGAGAGAGAGGTAGGGAGAGATAGAGAAACAGAGAGAGAGAGAGAAGTAGAGAGAGGTAGAGAAACAGAGAGAGAGAGAGAAGTAGAAAGAGGGTAGAATGAGCTAGTGATAGAGAGAGAGGTAGGGAGAGATGAGGAGGGAGGTAGAGAAACAGAGACATAGGGAGAAGGAGAGAGAGAGAGAGAGAGAGAGAGAGAGAGAGAGAGAGAGAGAGAGAGAGAGAGAGAGAGAGAGAGAAAGAGAGAGAGAGAGAGAGAGAGAGAGAGAGAGAGAGAGAGAGAGAGAGAGAGAGAGAGAGAGAAAATAGAGAGGGAATAGAGAAACAGAGAAAGAGGGAGAAGTAGAGATAGGCGGAGGTAGAAATATTGGTAGAGAGAAGAGGTAGAGAGAGGTAGTAAGATGTAGAGAGGTGTAAAAAGAGAAAAGTAGAGAGGTACATAGAGAGAGAGAGAGAGAGGCACAGATGTAGACAGAGAGAGGTAGAAATAGGTAGAGCGAGAGGTAGAGATAGGTAGAGAGAGAGAGAAAGAGTGAGGTAGACAGAGGGAGGGGGGTAGAGAGAGGTACAGAGAGTAAGAGAAATAGAGAGAGAGCGCAAGCTAGCGAGCGAGCGGGAGACTACAAGCCCCTCAGGGCCACTGTGGAGGGCGGGGGGGTGAGTACACACACTGAATTATACATCACACCCATTGCCCTGATTTATAGCACTAATAACAGTCGCCTCATTAAAAAAAAGAAAAGGAAGAGGAGGCATATAAAATAAAATAAGAAAAGGACAGAAAAAAAAAAAACTTGGCATGCCACAATGACAGAGAGTGCCAGAGAGAGAGAGAGAGAGTGCCAGAGAGAGAGAGAGAGAGAAAAAGAGAAAGAGAAAGAGAAAGAGAGAGAGAGAGAGACAGAGAGAGACAGAGAGAGCCAGAGAGAGAGAAAGAGAGAGACTTGTGTGTGAAGTGTGTGTGTTTGTGCGGGTGCTGTCGCGGCGTGATCCCCCGCCATTGTTTACTGCAGTAAATTACTGGAGCGGGGGGGGGGGGGGGGGCTATTGGTAGACAGGGTAGCGTACAGCTACTACAGTGGAGGAGCGGGCGGAGACAGTGTAGTACATCAGAGGCACGGCGCTGGAAGTGCCAATGCTCTGATGGAATGCCTCGCCACCACCACCACCGCTGCCACAAATTGGCCTCATATGTCGTGGCAGCGACCCGCTCTCCTGATGAGCTCGCCGATTAATGAGCCAATCGGGTGAGTTGTAATTAGACCAACGCTCAAAGTGTGTGTGTGTGTGTGTGTGTGTGTGTGTGTGTGTGTGTGTGTGTGTGTGTGTGTGTGTGTGTGTGTGTGTGTGTGTGCACGCACACACATTTGGTAGAGGTAAACAATGGAGATTTCACCAGTTGGATTAGTTTTAACGAGGTACTCATCGATATCCTGGAGAGGGAGGCTGGTGTGGACGTATAGCCAATGCTGTCCGCAAATCAACACAGAGCACTCACAGGTGTGGGCTACTGATGGTTGAAACGGTTACAGAACAGGTGGCGGCACCTTGCCTGGGGAACAATTCGAGATGGCTTGGACGGCTCACTTTTGGCGATGCTCAAATTCCAGAAATATGAGTTTCTACACAGATTCCAGGTGCAAAGATTTGAATGCATATTCTATTTTGTGAGGTCCCTGCAGTGATAAAAAAAAAATAATAATCAAAATGGAAATCAAGATCGAATAGGATATAAATATTTTTGCATAAAAACTGTGCAGTTAAAGGGACAATAAGGCAACCATTAGGTCTCGCATAGCTGCTGCAATTTGGCTACGAGAAAACATAACGGGGCCACTAGAGTTGAAATATCACTAGCAGCACCTCAGCATCACTTGTGTCAATGACCTTTTCAGCGTGAGTGTGTGTATATAGGTGTGTGTGTGTGTGTGTGTGTGTGTGTGTGTGTGTGTGTGTGTATACGTGTGTGTCAAGTACTCTTAAGACAGCAAATACAGTGTGGACGACCTGGGGAATAAAGGCACGGAAGGCATTTCGTGAAATCAATACACCATTAGCTGTTCCCACTGGCCAGCATTAGGCTGAAGCCCATAGGGTGTAACACTGAGACACCTTGTATGCAAATGCTCACAACGACACCGTCTGTTTCAGCTGCTAACTTGGGCCGTTTAATTCGATTGAGCTACAATTAAAGTACACTCATTTAGAACACCTTTAAGAACTACAAATCTCGTATTTGTTGCGGTTTTCACCTATTTATAATATTATATATAATATTTACAATATTATATTATAACATGATTATATACTGTATATTAGACGTCCTCTTTTTCCCGGCCGGGAATTCTAAATGCCAAAAATGTCTGGGATTCGCCCTTTGCTTCCTACAGTTGCATTACTTTACATTACTTTGACATATCTCCATTTGTCGGGCCTCCTCGCATGCCACCATTGGTCGGTCATGTATGCTACTACCTAAGCCCTGTATGCAAACATTGGTCAAACTGCATCTTTACCCCCCCACCCCAACCCTAAACTATGGTCACCCTAAACATAGCATGGTTATGAGTTATAAACAGTTAAAGGTAATAGTGAGCACGAAGGCACAGCTGGTATGGAGGTATATCTAGCATTTAGCTACAGCTAGAGCCAAATTATCACAAGCAGGCTTGGAGTCATTGCTAGCATCGAGTTACGACTACCGCTGAACCACAGCTAACCAATATTTTACTGCATTTACTGCAACTGGTTAGATGCTAAATTATTGTGCTGTGCACTGACAATACATTTGAATCTAATCGAATGTAATATAGCAAGATACATCTTTCGATGAGGTATCGCTACCTTGGAGTCACAGCTATGAAATGATAGGCCTACCTACCATGGTGTAACAGCTAGCATGGAGTTAAAGCAAGTGTTGCATTGCAGCTATAGTGTGGCATTACAGCTGGCATGGCATTATAGCAAGTGTTGAATACAGCAATAATAAGATTAGATTAACGATTGTGTGTAATAGCGTGGAGATACAGCTAGCATGGATCTATAGCAAGTGTTGCATTAAAGCTATAGCGTGGAGTCACAGCTAGCATGGAGTGATAGCAAGTGTTGCATTACAGCTATAGCGTGGCTTTACTACTAGCATGGCGGTAAAGCAAGTGTTGCATTACAGCTATAGCGTGGTGTTACAGCTAGCATGGGGTTATAGCAAGTGTTGCATTGCAGCTATAATAGCGTGGAGTTACAGCTAGCATGGTGATAAAGCAATTGTTGCATTACAGCTATAGTGTGGATTTACAGCTAGCATAGAGTTATAGCAAGTGTTGCATTACAGCTATAGCGTGGCTTGACATTACATGGCATTAAAGCAAGTGTTGCATTGCAGCTATAATAGCGTCGAGTTACAGCTAGCATGGCGTTATAGCAAGTTTTATACTAGAGCTATCATGGTGTTACAGAAGATCACAGCGTTACAGCAAGTGTTGCATTACAAGTGCCATTGACACTAGCCCAGAGTTATAGCTAGCTAGCATGGAGTTATAGCGGAGAATGATTGTAGCGGAGAACGATATTGTTGGGCTTCTCCTCGCCGGTGGCGTGTGCCGACTACAATGTTATCTTGTCGGAGGGGGAAGTGTACGTCTGATGTCAGACCCGAGGTTAGAGTTTATGATAAGAAAGTCTGACCCCCCCGGGGGTCAGAGTGTCTCACCCAGGAGGGACGGCGGCGAGGCAGGGGTGGGGAGGAGGGTGGGGTGGAGGGTGAGACATAAATTGTGTGTGTGTGGCCTCCACCAGAGGCCGGGGACGGTGACAGTCTGTGACATGCAGGCGTTCATGGCAATTTGGCTTCTCAATGTCACCAGAGGATTCTCTTCTCACATGACCTGTTTCTATCAGAGAGGGAACCGTCGACGCCACGAGAACATGGAGTGTGTGTGTGTGTGTGTGTGTGTGTGTAGGGGGGGGTTAAAGGATGAAAAGGAGAATATAGTGTGTGTGTGTGTGTGTGTGTGTGTGTGTGTGTGTGTGTGTGTGTGTGTATTCAGCAGGGTGAAAACAATGCAGGGTGGGGGCAGTAGGGCGGTTGGGTGGAGGTGCTGCCGTTACTCTGTGTGTGTGTGTGTGTGTGTGTGTGTGTGTGTGTGTGTGTGTGTGTGTGTGTGTGTGTGGTGTGTGTGTGTGTGTGTGTGTGTGTGTGTGTGTGTGTGTGTGTGTGTGTGTGTAGCACAGCGGCCATCAAAGAGCATCAGGGGCGCAACAAAAGGAGCACACAGTGCACAAATGACTGGGAGGGTGTGTGTGTGTGTGTGTGTAAGGAGCAGGGGGGGGGCTGCATTGCGCCGCTGCTCGCCCTTTTACAGACACTGCAGTCTGCCCCGGTCCAGTGGTTATACACTGATATCACACGCGTGTCAACAGCATGAATAAAAAAAATATGTAATAAAGATTGTACCAACCCCCCAACCGTGTGCCCCCGGCACACACACACACAAAATGTAGATGTGCTGCACGCACGCACACACACACACACACACACACACACACACACACACACACACACACACACACACACACACACACACACACACACACACCACACACACACACACACACACACACACACACACACACACACACACACACACACACACACACACACACACACACACACACACACACACACACACGTAGATGTGCTGCAGAGCATGTCTGCAGCACATCTACATGTGTGTGTATATGTATTTTATAATATTTATTTTATAATTACACACACAAAGACATACACACACACCAGATTTCCCTGCCCCTTGTCTAGTCAAGGTGGCTGCAAAGGATGACTGAGTATAAAGAAAAAGGATTTCAATATATATTTCTGATGCTGTGTGATCGTGCCTCTCATCCTCCTCTCACTGATCTCTTGCTTTTCATTGGCTGAGTCCCGGGGGCCTACAGCAGCAGGCCTGACTGAACACAGAGGCTGTGCTGTCCAATCTGTACTACAGATCAGGAGGGAGAGGGTAGAAGTATCTACCCTCTAGTAAGTGTGTGTGTGTGTGTGTGTGTGTGTGTGTGTGTGTGTGTGTGTATGTGGAAATGTAGGTGTGTCTGTTGATGCCAGTGTGCTTGTGTGTCTGTGTACCTCTGCATGCTTGCCTGTGTGTGTGTAGAAATGTGTGTATATGTCTGTCTGTGTGCGTGTCTGTGTGTCTATTAGCGCATGTATGTATGTATGTATGTGTATGTGTGCGTGCATCTGTTGATGTGTATATATGAGTGTGTGTGTGTGTCTCAATGTTAAGGCAGTGGCGGTCCTGCCGGGGACGATGAAGGCGACATTAAGCAGTGACATTACACCGCTTTCAGCAGTGGTGCATCGAACACAGGGAGCTACCAAAGAAGTGCAGAGAGAGAGAGAGAGAGAGAGAGAGAGAGAGAGAGAGAGAGAGAGAGAGAGAGAGAGAGAGAGAGAGAGAAGAGAGAGAGAGAGAGAGAGAGAGAGAGAGAGAGAGAGAGAGAGAGAGAGAGAGAGAGAGAGAGAGAGAGAGAGAGAGAGAGAGAGAGAGAGAGAGAGAGAGAGAGAGAGAGAGAGAGAGAGAGAGAGAGAGAGAGAGAGAGAGAGAGAGAGAGAGAGAGAGAGAGAGAGAGAGAGAGAGAGAGAGAGAGAGCGAAAGAGAAGCAGAGGATAGAAAGGCTGCTTTGATAGCCTGAGGGACCGAGCATGCAGCAGAGGAGAGAGAGAGGGAAGATATGAAGGCGGGTGGGGGGGAGATGATTGCCTGTGTGTGTGTGTGTGTGTGTGTGTGTGTGTGTGTGTGTGTGTGTGTGTGTGTGTGTGTGTGTGTGTGTGTGTGTGTGTGTGTGTGTGTGTGTGTGTGTGTGTGTGTGTGTGTGTGTGTGTGTGTGTGTGTGTGTGTGTGTGTATGCAGTAGTGCATCTTTAAGATAGGCTACAAGTTTATTGCTACATTTTCCAAACGCAGTGGTTTTCTGTTCCCTAAGAACCCTGTAGCCATTACAGCTCTTCCACTCATCCTGAGGGTGACCCCATCACCACCATCCAAAAGTAAAGTGGACCTGGATGGACGTCTTTAAATGTATCCCAGATGCATCTCGCTAGGCAAACTACTTCCGGTCCATTAGATAATAAATGTTGTTGTGTTGATTTATAACACCCATTTAAAAGGTCTCAGTCAATCACATCGACAGACGGTGAAGCCTGACTCTGCTCTGGAGGGGCTGGTGATAGGGGTTTATGTATTACTGTATTAACAGATTTTTGATCTAGACAAACGTACTTGCTGAACGCAAGTCTCACTATAATGAATCATAAGAAGTGTTCATTGCAACCCGGGAAAATTACACTTGATTTTGATTAGGATTTTTTTTTTTTTTTAATGACTAAATATATAGCCATTGATACACAGCACCACCACAATCAATAACTAAAACAAGAGTATACTTCACACAGGCAGGGGGGGGGGGGGTGGGGGGTTTAAAGCCAACTGTGACCACCATCCATCAGGGATTAAATATCCAGTCCGCTAAACTGTAATCAATGGACAGTTACGGTCATCATCTCCCGAGGACCAACCAGTGTACGCCGTTGTGTCTCGCTGCAGATCGTCTTACCTTGGAGAGGTCCCGGTAGTTGCTGGGTAGAGTCATGTCCAGTTCCTCCGAGTCGTAGTTGGTGATGACCCAAGGGAACACCGGATACTGGTTGAGGTCATTGAAGGTACGTCCTGGACGATGAGAGGGAGGAGGAGGCGGGGGGTGGGTGGGGTGTTGAGAGACAAAATGAAGAGTGAGAGCGTACAATGGAGGCGGCAAAAGACAGGTGGCCTGGTCAAGTATTTACTAAGCAGTGATCAACTGGCGGCCCGCCAGCCACATCAGGCCCGTCAAGAGGCTTCCTCTTCGGAATATTTATGAATTCAGGACAAAAAATTCCTTTAAGTTGATTGAAGAAACCTAAAAAAAACAACCGACATGAAAATCATTTTATTAGGAATGATCTACAGACACCAAATATGCGTGTTCGACATGGGTTTAAAGATGTTATACATCCATCTGTCAGTGTGTTATTAGTGAGGAGAAGGTGTGTCAAAACATTTGACTGGTACTGTATATAAATAAATAAATAAAAATATATATGTTTTATATGTCGGCTTAAAAAACACCCATAATTGGTGTCACCAACTGTTTTCTTTGCGTTGGTCTTGGCCTTCCCTCCCGCAGCATGAATTTCAACGGCAATACTATGCTTTATAATATAACAGGGCCACAACACCTCTGTTATGAAAACAGTCTATTTAGTGCTATTTTGATCCACGGCATTCATCATCAACAGGGTTAGGCGTCACGTTTGATGATGCCCACAGATATGTCGACATGCGGGGCTCGGCATTTGAACCACAGAACCTTCCGGCTTGGACGCAAAACCCTCTGCCCCAAAACCACCAAACTACCCTTCTCCCAGTACCGCCACGCCTCCTCCTCCGATGACACATGGCTGACGCGACTCCAGTAATGGTAACACTAAGCACTGTGCGGGGTCTCACCGGAGATGGTGTTGAGGAAGATGAGGTATTCGAAGTTGGAGATCTCACGTCGTTGCCAGCGCAGGGTCATGTTCGAAGCCTTGAACAGTTGCTTGGGGGAGGCCAGAGAGATCCGCCTGGGAACACACACACACACACACACACACACACACAATTTATATCCAATACCTTCCAATAGTTATTCTGAAATATGAATGCACTCTGTAGGAATAACCATTTGAGAAGAGAGCCATGGGCACCACGAAGTGTATAAATGGCTGCAGATGAAATATTTATTGAACTTAAGGTCTTGCTAATTAAGAAGAAAAATATGCAATAAATAGTGTTGAATTTAAAAGGGCACAGACAGGCATGTGCTCACAGGCGGGAGCAGGCGCACACGCACACGCGCACACACACACACACACACACACACACACACACACACACACACACACACACACACACAGTGCCCTGGAGCATGATGTATGTAAGTAGGACTAAAACAAATGACCCCGCATCCAATTAAAACAAAGGAAAATGATAGAATTAATCACTGTCAGAGTGCGAGATTGCAGTCATTAGGCCTCTCTGAAGTGAAAATACGCCCTTTCCAAATACAACTTCCCCACCAGACATATTACTGGGATTTTCCCCTCACAGTTCCGACAAAACAACATGAGATATCCAATAATAGACTCTTTATACATCTCTTCATCTAGCGAACTGCTGCCAAAACAAAAACAAAAACTACCACAACACTAGAAACAACCTCAATCTCACAACTACAGCTGTTGAAAGCTACTGATGCAGAAAATGGTGATGAAGCAGTTCATTCCTTCACTCTAGATTGTATCGCCACCACATGTGCAGGTTTAACAAAATAACACCTAATGTTAAAGCCTGTCTGTACAGCAGTTCCAGTGATGTGGCGTGGCAATGTTATGTGTTTATATGCGTCTCGGCCCCGTCTGGATGCGTGTGAGGGCTGAACTACGCCATACAGCTGCTCAGAGGTCGAAGAGGCAAGGTGCCTCTAGCCTGCAAACTACCTTGATTAATGACCCTGACACACACTTTCACCCACAGACCCACGTGCACTAATGTGCACTTGCTCATTAGCCAGTGTCCTGTCGAACCCCAAACCACGATCACATGGCCTCAAGTCTTAGGAAAAATAAGTTTGCCCCATGGCGCTTGGTGCAGAGTAACCCAGTGACCCATAGCTAGTGTGTTCTCAGGTCTCTCTCATGTTTGAGTTGGTATACATTTAAGTATGTGCTGTCATCACCAACTGAATTAGATATTGCGTGTAGTTATGATTCTCGATTAATAAGATACTGTGTGTTCTTATGATTCTAGATTAATCAGATACTCTGTGCTCTTATTCGATAGATGAATCAGATACTGTGTGTTCGTATCATTCTAGATTAATCAGATACCATGTGTTCGTATCATTCTAGATTAATCAGATACAATGTGTTCGTATCATTCTAGATTAATCAGATACAATGTGTTCGTATCATTCTAGATTAATCAGATACCATGTGTTCGTATCATTCTAGATTAATCAGATACAATGTGTTCGTATCATTCTAGATTAATCAGATACAATGTGTTCGTATCATTCTAGATTAATCAGATACCATGTGTTCGTATCATTCTAGATTAATCAGATACAATGTGTTCGTATCATTCTAGATTAATCAGATAGCGTGTGTTCGAATCATTCTAGATTAATCAGATACCATGTGTTCGTATCATTCTAGATTAATCAGATACCGTGTGTTCGTATCATTCTAGATTAATCAGATACTGTGTGTTCGTATCATTCTAGATTTATTTAGATAGCGTGTTGCACGACATCCCATAATAGTCCATAATAGTAACCTGGATGGAGGAGGCAGAGGAGGAAGAGAAATCAGGTAGGCAGTTTGTATGTGCATGCATGGTGTGTGTGTGTGTGTGCGCGCGCTCAAGACTGTTTGTGCGTGAGTGCATGTCTGTGTGTGCATGGATCTATGTCTGCCTTGCAGACATCTGACAATATCCGCCAGTGTTTCCCTGAGCAGCAGCAGGAGGGTAAATAAATGAAGTAGTGGGCCGTGTGTTTGTGTGAAGCCAATTAGGGCGAGCACGGGCGAGAGTGAGGGTTCCTGTTCTCTCCGCACTCTGTTTGTTTGTGCAGACGGAGGTGCAGAGGGAGAGGGAGAGAGGGAGAGAGGGAGAGAGGGAGAGAGAGAGAGAGAGAGAGAGAGAGAGAGAATAAACAGTGCGGGAAACCAAGTTGTAATTGTGTCAAGGCTCTGTTCTCTTTACAAAGCACTTCCTGTGTTTCATCTTAGTTTGAGTCCACCATCAACATCAAATGTGTATACTTCCCCTCAGCCGGGTGTGTGTGTGTGTGTGTGTATATATATCTATATATAGATATAGATATATATAGATAGATATATATCTATATAAAGAGGGAGAGAAAGAGTCACACCATACGCTTCCTGTTTATTTGTTTGTCTACGTTTCTGTGTCGGTGTGATGATGGTACCTGGTCTGAGGAACGCCAAAGTTCGTGCCCACCCCGACACGAGGAAGAACGTGGACCACCTTCTTCACAGAGGCCGCGTCGGGGAGGTTGAACATGACCGCCGCTGTAGAGGGTGAGAGAGAGAGAGAGAGAGAGAGACAGATAGAGAGAGACAGATAGAGAGACAGAGACCAACACACCTGGTCAACTGGTGTTATAGAAATATCACCTTATGCATCTCCTTACCTAAAATAGAAATAGAAACCCAAATCTACTATCCAATGGTGTTGTGTGTTGTGTATACATGACCACTGTACAATCTATATTTCCAACCGTGGTATCCTTTGCATTATCCATCATTTACACAGTGGTTCCCAATCTTGGGGTTGAGACCCCACTTGGGTGGCCCTGATTTGCATATGGGGGAGGCAGAAGATTGCTACGCACATTAAGCTATAGATATTTTATCCATTTTAGCTTTTTATTTTTTTTTTTAAAGGTCTTATAGATGTCCTGTGTATATAAACGGAACACATGACATTGATGTGATTATGTTCACCGGGACATACAGTAGATACTGGAGGTTGCATTTTGTATAAACAATATTTCCCTCCAGCTGTATCACCAGCATTAGCCATCGTCAGCAGTAGCGATCTCCTAGAGTGCAATAATAATTTCGATAGGATTGAACAAAACAGACACTGAATAAGGTGTGTGTGTGTGTGTGTGTGTGTGTGTGTGTGTGTGTGTGTGTGTGTGTGTGTGTGTGTGTGTGTGTGTGTGTGTGTGTGTGTGTGTGTGTGTGTGTGTGTGTGTGTTACTTCTGTTGGCCATGAAGATCTCCAGGGCGGTGTTCTGCAGCAGGTAACGTCTGGAGAAGACTGCGCGGATCTCTGTGAACAGCCATTTCCCGTGGAGACCCTCGGTGTAGGCCAGGATCTAGGGGGAGGCAGACCGTTGAATAAGCAATGGTGAACCGCGACAAGAGAAGAGAAGCCCGGAGAACGCACCACAGAGGGGTGAGCAGGAGCAGGAGGAAGAGATGGAGGAGGAGGAGACGGAGAGGAACAGCGGAAGGGCCGCGCTCCTCCATTCATCACACTCGGGGCGGCGTGTCATCGCAAGCAGCACGATTAATGTCTGGTATCGATCCGGGCTCCATGAAAAAAGCATCCCTTTAACAAGAGAATGAGGCCCCCTTTTACAGCTGGGGCAGTGGAGTGATGGAAAACGTTTGGTTCACTAAAAGCTAATCGCTATCGCGCAGCGCGGGAAGATATCCCGGAATGTCAGGGAACTTCGGGACACGTTTCAAACGGAAATTCACAGAGAAGGGAAAATACAAAAGGCGCGTGTTTGTTTATTTATTAAAAAGTCATAAACCATCAAAGTAACTTTATATCACTGCCTGAAGGCCTTTTTAGGCTCTTTTTTTTCATTTGCTATTTGTTAGCTATATGCTTATTGTAACTGATCTGAATAATGTATTGGATTGTAATTCAAACGGAGGCCCGCAAAACAGCCGTGTTAAACTGTGTTAAGCTAGCTACCACACGTTTTTTATTTTTTTTATAAGAAATAAGAAAAGCTTTGATGATTCGAGCATAATACGTCCCCTGTGGAAATTGTCAAAGCAACTGTCAGAGGAACTTACTCTGACGGCTGCCATGGCCGTCTGACGGAGGCGGCTCGGCTGCCCTCGTGATTTATACTGCAGCTAATCCAGTAGTTAGCCTTAGCACTAACCCACTTAGCATTGCTTTTTTGACTGGGCTTTTGTTTCACCCCGGTCTTTTGTTCCATTAGAGCCAATGACAGAAGGGCATAGTGGGAAATGGTGTGTGTGTGTGTGTGTGTGTGTGTGTGTGTGTGTGTGTGTGTGTGTGTGTGTGTGTGTGTGTGTGTGTGGTGTGTGTGTGTGTGTGTGTGTGTGTGTGTGTGTGTGTGTGTGTGTGAGAGAGAGGGGGGAGGGGGGAGGGGGGGGCGGGTGGGGTTGGGGAGTCACTTTAAATTGTCAAGACACAGATCAGGGGATCAGATCGGTGGCATTAATCAAAAAAATATTAATATTAAATGTGAGCCACCTTGCTAGGTCTTATGTGAGCTGTAGGCAGCTCATTAAAGGGAAGCTGAGGGTGGATGAGACCAGCTGAGGCCTGTAACCACGGAGCTCTCTCTATCTCTCGCTCTCTCTCCCTCTCTCTCCCTCCCGCCCTCCTTCCCTCTCTCTCTCCCTCAGAGGAATAAGACCTGCCTGCATCGCAGATTCACTTCAAAGTCTCCTGAGTTCAATTAAAGGTGGATTAGTGTCTTGGAGATAGTGGCTGTGGTGGCTGTCCTCACAGCCCCACTCCCTCTCCTCCTCCTCCTTTACAGAGGCCCAGGACCACCGTAGCAATAGTACCTTGCTGTACAATCCCACTACAGCAAGGTGATGCCGTTTTTTTGCTCCTGTGCAGGCAGCCGAGTTTGGAAAAATAATAACCCTTGATGTGGAAAAAAAACGGCTATCTCTGAAGGAAGCGATTACATTTGGGGCAAAGTTATTGATCTTGTAATTGCAGCAAATGTCGGACCACATGGCGAGCGCCAATATGTCTAATTTAATTAGGCAGAGAAAGAAAGAAAGAAAAAGAAAGTTGAATGGTAATTGACAAGATCAATTTCTGGGCTGGGTTGAAAACCGAGGAACCACCGCAACAGGAGCAAGGCAATATAAATATATTGAATATGTGGAACGTAGCGCGTTAGGCAGTCAACTTCAGCGATGCATTATTATTTAAATTGACTGCCTGAACTGAAGCAGCCTGACCTTTAAAAGTCAGTTCTCCATGGGTTTTAAATTGAGTGATTTTATGGCAAAAGGCACTAGAACAAATATAGAGAAAATGTATTTTCAGTTGTCATTCTTTGCTCTGAACACACACACACACACACACAGCATGTTTCTCACTTTTCCACGAGACTTCACACTGTACAATCTACTTACATGCACTCAGATAGCTTTCATCCTTCATCATTAACTAGAGGGGTTCAGATCTATGTGACCTGTCCGTCTACAGCCCAGAGTGTGCTCTTCCATGGTCCATGGTGTATGGTGGTGGTGGTGGTAGTGATGTGCTGGTGCTGATGCTGATGTCCGAGACATGGCAGATCATCCACAGCTCCAACTAAAACCAACACAGGGGTGGCTATGTTTGACAGCAGCCCCGTCCAGCCATCGACTCCTCCCCCCCCCCCCCCCGAAAATGATCTTACTAATAAGAGATGTGTTCACACTAAAAAACACCGAGACCTAGTTGGAGGTTTATGACAAACGGCTGATGTAATGTAGACTTCACTTCAACCTAGAGTCCAGGTTTTTGCCCATAAATTACAGTATTTCAACCAGTACCAGTTCACAAAAGTCCTTGATACCAAATGACTTCCCTCTGGCAGAGTAACTTCCATTATAGTGATGTGGGATTGAAAAAAGCAAAAAGGACCAATAATCCAATTGAAAGGTGAACTTTGCAGCTTCCAACTGCGATATAATTTGCATTATCCATCATTAACAGTATCAAGTGGCCTTGAATCATTTCAATGCGGGGAGTATATGAAAGTTAACCTTCCACCCCACCCACATCTCAGTGCTACTTTTGTTATTATCTCAATATGGCCGTAATTGTTTCTCTAACTGGAGAAAACGTGACAAACAAAAACAACAACCAACAGAAACGTGCCATGATTACAATACTCCGTCTCTGTCGTCGGTGCTCCTTCCTAACCGACCACCCTCCCACTGCCACCACTACCACCACCACCCTCCTATCTCTTAACCTGTTTGTGTCCCGAGCTGCTGTTCATTTCTGAAGCACCGTCGTTTGTCTCTGTCAGAGCCCCAAACCATGGACAGAATGAAGAGGGACACATAAAGAGGGGAAAGGGGGGGGGGGCTAGCTTTGGCTACGCTGAGTAGACACACACACACACACACACACACACACCAAGTCTTTGCCAAGACACCGCAGCACACCCCTCTACCAACCGACTGTCTTTAGAAGCACTGGTGGTGTCGAGGGCTGGCAAGGACGTGTTGACACAATTAAGTGAAATTTAATTGAAACTGCCCAAAATGAAGGGAGAGTTAAGGGGTGGGGGGGGGGCACCTATCAGGACCACAGTTCAAGATAAATGGGTCTTTCAACACACACACACACACACACACACACACACACACACACACACACACACACACCCCCCCCCCCCCCCCTGTTGGACACACCGAGCGGGGTGTGTGTCTGGGCAGATAAGACCAGTCTGGGGTCTGAGAGGAACAAAAAAATGAAAGGGTGGGTTTATAATCCACAGACAACATAAAATACTTCAAATATGAAATGATGTTCTTATATAAGTGTACAAGAAGAATAGCCATTTTATTTCAACTTGAAAACCCTCATCAACGCAGTACGCAGCGTCTCGAGTCCAAACGCACTTGTCCCGCCTTTTTCGCATCTTCTGAAGGAAGGAAAATGGCGTGATTGAAGTTCAATTTGTTGCCTGTTATTAACCATTTCCGCATGGCCGCCCCAGTTAAGGGATAATGGATGAGGGATTTATTATTACCTTTTTGGTCAAATGAAGTGGTGTGGGAGATAAGGTGATGAAATTAATGAGCGGGAGGAATAGTGGTGATCCATCAACATCACCGCCAGCGAGATGAGGAGGGGAAAACACTGCATTGGGAGAACTTGATAGAATTCATAGCTGGGAGAACATAGGGGGTGGGGGGGGGGGACCTGTGGACTTATCAGTGTGCGGAATTGCTTTTTTTGCTTTGTGAGTCCCAATAGTCATACATAATACAAGCCCACCGCCCCACCACCTCTCCTCCACCACCACCACCCCCCCCTCACGGCTTCTGCACCGCAACTTATATACATGATCTCAACGATGCACAACAAGACCCTACAATACCCCAAGGAAGCATTTAAAGGAAATGGAAAACATCTATACTGTATATGTATGATTATTAGCTTTCCCATACCTTAAAATAAGAAAAATCTCATAAAGAACAACGTATCGCCAGTGTTTTAATGGCTCCTCCTCTTCATCGAAAGATGAGAATAATATAGTGGTTTCTACAATGGCCCTCGTCGTCCTATGTTCACCCGCAGCCAACAGAGAAAACTATATCTCACTTTTAATGATAATAACAACTGGCATGCAGTGTCCTGTTTGATCACCTCATCTCAGGGCCCGCCGTATATACAGTACATGCATATGTCTGAGCTTATAACCCATATTCCCCTCTTCCAGCATCCAACGCCCACAAAACCTCCATCCTGGGTTCCACTCTGGCAAGCCTGCCCTTGTCACCCCCCATCAGTTAATGAGTTCATCGAACTAACGAGCAGGAACCAGGCCAGTGTGCAGTAACGAGGGGGTTTGTGGGACTGCATGTGCCGCTGGACCAATCAGAACCCACGTCAACGGTGACACACAAATCCACCCCTCTCTCTCTGTCTGTCTCTCTCTCTCTCCCCCCCCCTCTTTCTCTCTCCCATGTCTCCCCCCCCATCTCTCTCCCTCTCCCTCCCTTTCTCTCCCCCTCCATCCCTCTCTCTGCCCCTCTCTCCCCCTCCCTTTCTCTCCCCCTCCATCCCTCTCTCTGCCCCTCTCTCCCCCTCCATCGCTCCAGCCCTCTGGAGCCAATTAGGGCAGATTTTGTTTCAGACTTTTGAATGATACGTGCACGATTTTAAATAAAGATAAACAATACGTAAAAGGAAAATGCAGATACAAATTGAAAGATAATTGGCATTCTGAAACGGGTAGAACAATGTTCTTAAATTATAAAAGCTTGAAAGCGGCAGGAGCACATGAGCCCTTGTTCGTGGGGCTCAGGTCTGGTGTGTTGGTCTCCACTACCCAGGTCACAGTCACTCTTAACCTCTTTGTATGCGCTTGCTAGACCATGAGATAATAATACATCATTAAAAAGGGCCAACGAGTGGAGTGTGAAGATTCACAGGATTAAGGGTTAGATACTTAAGTGTAAGTGTTGTGTGATTGGATGTGTAAACAGTAAACATATCGTATTCCAAGTCATAGAACCTATCACGCATATTTTATCTTGACATTTGATATTCATACTATGCTGTGTGTTGTATTGTATTGCTAGTCAAGTTAATTATATTCTATGTACTTGTGATGTCTCTGGCTGAGCTGAGAGACTAACAAATAATTTCCTCCGGGATCAATAAAGTTATCAGTATCTGTATCTTCTCAGTTCCACAGAAGAAAATGTGGAAAACTCTCAAATCATCAGGATGCCTTCAACATATGTAAGCAAAAGGGGGTTTTGTATGCTGATAACGCACAATTGTTTAACCGCCACGTAACTGATTCAGTGTAATCACTGGATACACATAATAGTCCATCTTCCACAAGGGGACGTAAAACAAACTTACAAGCACTACAATAAATAAACAGAGCAAAGAACCCACTGGGGTGTGAGAGACTTAAAGGAAAATAAACACGGCAAGCTTGTGCGGCAGAGACTCAGGTCTTCAAATCGTCGAGACTTAAAAAGCTTTCGCTCCAGAAAAAGGGGTTGCCAAGGTTGGACCTTATCCCTCTTTGAAGACGGTGTCTTCTGAAAGGACCTTCTGGAGCATTTAGTTTGAATGCAGCCTAATGAGGATTAAACCCTGGGTCCCCCTCTCCACTGTTTGTTAACAGTTTAGCCTTCTCCTCTTCTTTTGCTTGAGTGCTTAGCCCTTTTTGAAGCATAGAAAAGGCCCTGTGTGGATTTTGGAAGATACCGGAGCTGTGGCCTTTGGGTTAATTGGAGGAGAAGTGAAGGCCATTTTTTTAGCACCTCCAACTGAAGCAGCTCAGGAGTAACAGAGCATGTAG
This sequence comes from Muraenolepis orangiensis, assembly GCA_027704905.1. Taxonomy (NCBI): domain Eukaryota; kingdom Metazoa; phylum Chordata; class Actinopteri; order Gadiformes; family Muraenolepididae; genus Muraenolepis; species Muraenolepis orangiensis. Next base: position 27,424,606 of record CM051003.1, read on the forward strand.
CATACCGAATGTGCAGTGGGAAATGCTAATAGAAGGATTAAAGGATTATATACAAGCAAAGCTAAACAAAATAGTGTAAGTGTAGCCACTTATGTTAACAGTTCAATGTATAAATACTCCCAACGTCTCTTTAACCAGAGGTTTGATATTTCTTTAATTAGTTTGAGATTTAATTCAGGGTTTGCCAGAGGATAAAACACTCACGTCATTTTTTTTTAATATAAATCTCACCAAAAGCCACCACAAGTCCTCCCCCCCTCCTCTCTTCACAGTTAAGACCTGGAAGTTTTAATCTTAGGGGCCAGAGGGCAGAGATGGTGGCTTGAGGGTTAGGAAGGATAGAAAGGCAAAAGGCATCCACAAGTAGAGAAGAAGCTCTTTCGTTTCCTATAGGATCCTTAAAACGTAATTGCTGGGTTTTGCAAAAGACTTTCCTTTAAATGCAAAGAATCAATTACACTTTCAAATATGGTCTGTCAAAGAAATTAAATTTGTTTTCATCTGTACGGTAAAACATAGAGAGATATAGAGAAGAGTTAACTAAAATTAAACCAAAAAAATAAACATTTGTAATTGTGGATTTGTACTGGGATTGTATTTGTATGTATTTATTAGTTGCTAATATCATTCCAGACAAAACCAGAGCACCTGTTGAGGTACCACATCCCAGGATGTGTCAAGCTCAGCCTCAACACAACGCACATAGTGAAAGTAAAAAGTGTGTGTTCCCCAATTCTACTTTTCAGCAGAATTGGGGAAAATCAGCCAGACAGCCCTAGGCCTCTCTACTCCACTCTGAAGCCATGAAGAACCGGTTGAAGGACTTAAGTGTGCATTGTCCTCGTCCATCTCCCTATAAGCCGCCATGGCTAACACACATCAGACAGGTTTAGATCGCTGACCACCGCTTATCGCATTCTCCTCGCTCCCCCTTTTTTAGCCTGGCTTGGATGGCCATTTTTCAGAACGGCCACAGAGCTTCACTGAGGCCAAATTATTTTCTAATCCAGCTATTGTTGCCATCTTAAATAGGTGTGTGTGTGTGTGTGTGTGTGTGTGTGTGTGTGTGTGTGTGTGTGTGAGAGGGGGGGGGGGGGGTAGAGCCCTTTTTTGGAGAATCTGGGGCTACTAGTAGGTTGCCTGGAGGGGGGAGAAAGGGAAAGAGGAGAGCAGAGAAAGCCTTTTCACTGAATGGCTTATGGCGACTTGTGTGCAAAATGTGAAGGTGATCGGGCTATCGTTGGACGGCGAGAGCAAGAGATTAATCTGAGCGTCGAGAGAACCGGCGAGGCACTAATTTGACAATTGACAATCGGATAATTAAACCTGTAACACGGCATAATAATAAATATAGTTTAGTCATCTGAACCGATATATACACCTTTTTCCTCCGCTGTTGAACTGTGGATCACAGTACATACCAAACGTAGAACAGAACATTAAACGACAAGCTATCCTTTAATTGCAGTCTCCACAACGCTCCCCTCCCCTCACCCTCCCCTGCCCTGCCCTCTCCTCCCCTCCCCTCCCCTCCCTGCCGGCCGTGTTTGTATTGGGTTGTTGCAGTGTTTGTGTCCATCACAAGCGGAGTGTGAAAATAAAATGGCAGAGGGGTCTCAACTGGGTGGGTTTACTGTAGTGTGTCTCTGGGGGATGCAGACAGGAGGGGGGGGGGGTCATTAACTGTAATAGCAGCACAGAACCCTGGGAGTGTGACATTCAGCTCTCATGCAGCCTCCACAAAAAGGAGGATATGGGCTCTGCTTCCCCTGCTTACAATGCTGCCGTTTTTCGGATCGGCGCTGGTATTTTTAAAAAACGAAAATAAAAAATGGTTTTATTCGTTTGTCGTTTTGGATAAACAAACTCAGTGGTGATCTTGAACACACTTTCGCTATTTCACTATTGTTGCCATGATAAGTTGGTCTATTTCCAATTTTGTATGAACATTCCCACATTCTAATGAACATTCTCTTCTTCTTCTTTTAATTAGAGTTCAATTGGTTCGACATGAATCATTAAAGTCAGAAAAAATAAATATCTCTTGAACCAGTTTCCGGACGAAGTCCCCGGAAAAAAGTACGGAATGGGAAAATTGGAAAAAGGTGCTAGTTCGCCTCTTGGCCACTGCGGAGGTGCCCTTGAGCAAGGCAGAGGACTCAAAATCCTCCAGATTTAGAATGATCATAAAAAAAAAAAAAATCTCCAAACCAAACCGCTCGTTCTTATCTTCACCCTCAATCTTAAACGTGGCTTCCGAAGAAAAAAAAAAACCACAAAGAAAATCTAACAAACCAAAAAAAATAAAAGGGACCACATTTACACTGCCCACCCCAGCCTGCCCTGCACACCATCGATTTATCAAGCTGCAGTCCTGCGTCTCCTGACCTCGCCTGCATAACAAAAGGGGCTGGCGTGGAACAGCAGGTACACAGGTGCGGGGTGTAATATCAGTAGGCAGCCAGGCAGACTGGCATCCATAAACAGCCCTATCCATCAGGCTGGCGTGGCGTCTTTGACACGCGTGTCAGGGGCAGACGAATGGAATAAATGATGGAGAGAGGGGATCAATCAGACCACGGGGAGGGGAGGGACCATGGCCTCAGTCAAGCCCAAAGATGGAGCATGATGGAAGGGTGGGAGGGAGTGAGGGGAGGGGAGGGAGGAAGGGGGGGGGGGAAAGCCAGGCTCAGGTGCAAGAGGGGAGATGACTGAGGGGGGTGGGGTCTTTTGTCTGAAGGTGTTTGGTTAAGTGTGTGGAAGGTCTGGTGTGGGTTTGCGGTGACTTGTTGTCGGTGGTTGTATTAAGGTCCAAAGTCAGGTCATCAGTGAGGGAGGTGTGTGTGTGTGGGGGGGAAAGGGGGGCTGCACAAGCTTGTGTTAGGGTTAGAGATGTGTGTGTGTGTGTGTGTGTGCGTGCGTGTGTGTGTGCGTGTGTGTTGCTAGAGAGACATTAGTCATCATTAGTGTGTTGACAGTGTGTGTGGTTGTTTCCCTGTGTTGACCCGCTGGCAGTCATCCTCCTCAATTCTGGTCCTGATTTGATACTGGCTGGTTCACAAACCACCCATTAATCGCTTCACTAATGAATAAATGCAACTGGGCATATTTCTAGTTTTTGATTTGTGGTCAAATAAATGAAGATATTAATAGTTTCACATTAGGAATATATATATATATATATATATATATATATATATATATATATATATATATATATATATATATATATATATATATATATATATATATATATATATATATATATATATATATATATATATACATATATCTGTGGGTAAGCCTGGGCAATTCAAGTTTTTAAATATAAAAAATATAAAATATTATAAAAGGGAGATTGATAACTCAGCTTGACTGAGTTTTATCAATATACATGCTGCTCCCTATTATATTAACTCAGGGCACTTCAATGAACGACATTCTCAAATGTGCCTTTTTTGTTTTACTTCATTTAAATTCGGAGTTAAAATACATAATATAACTGTGGCATTAAAATGGGTCTAAAAAGGGTGGTGAGCAGAACCTCCATGTGGGCCACACAAAAGCAAAACAAAGCCCAAAGTGACAACTCTTAATGCCGCTTTGAAACAGCTGAACAACAACAACAACAACCACCACCACCACATCTCAGGGAGCTTAAAATATTGACTTGCTCTTATATTTCCTAATTGGCCCAAAGCCTCCCCCAGCCCTCCCTCTCTGGATTGTTTGCATGTGTGTTAGCATTTTTGCACTAGCTCTCCTGAAGCCCTAGACAGTGACTGTGACGTTAGCGATGAGGCATACTGAGAGAGAAGCATGGTAATAATTGGGGGGAGGGTTCTGATGAGAGGATAAGTCAAACAATGCCACAGGGGACCAGAGGAGGACCAAGATTAACCCAGGGAGGAGAGTGTGACCATGGGGGACAGGAGAGAAAGTTTGGGGGGGGAGGGGGGGGGGGGAGGAGAAGATGGAAGAAGCCAAAAGCAGCACATGGTGGTTGGGGAGATAATGAGTCCGACTCGGCTAGGGAAATGTTTAATGTCTTCCAGGTGCTACAATTACTGGGAGAGGGGGAAAGAAAGGGGGGGGAAGAGAGAGACAGAGAGAGAGAGCGAGAGAGAGAGCGAGAGCGAGAGAGAGAGAGACCGAGAGAGAGAGAGAGCCAGAGAGACCGAGAGACAGAGAGAGAGAGAGAAGGTCACCCAAGCCCATCCCTCAGCCCATTGCCTCTCCCTGTGCCCGTGTGGCTCCAGTGGGTTTATCGACCCTCCACCCAAAATTAATTTGACGCAAGTGGAGGGAGAGGATGGAGGAATGGTGCGGGGAGAGAAGACGGAGGTGGTGGTGGGGGAGGTGAGGTGGTCGATGAAGAGAGCGGAAGGGGGGTGGGGTGGGGGAAGGTGTAGAGATATGAATGAGTGTGAGTGAAGGGATCCGTTTTCCTGGGCTCATTGATAATGACATACCTTCTCCGGCTGTCTGTTAGTCCTATAGCACACACTACTTAGGCCCTAACTGGAAAATCAATAGAACACCCCCCCCCTCTCTCCCTCTGTCAGAGGCCCCTTTCTGCCATGCCTCTTTCTGATTGGCAGCTGCAGCCGAAGGTCGTCCCTGGCGACCAAGTGACGCTGGTGCAGCGCAGAGAGAGAGAGAGAGAGAGAGAGAGAGAGAGAGAGAGAGAGAGAGAGAGAGAGAGAGAGAGAGAGAGAGAGAGAGAGAGAGAGAGGAGAGAGAGAGAGAGAGAGAGAGAGAGAGAGAGAGAGAGAGAGAGAGAGAGAGAGAGAGAGAGAGAGAGAGAGAGAGAGAGAGAGAGAGAGAGAGAGAGAGAGAGGAGAGAGAGAGAGAGAGAGAGAGAGAGAGAGAGAGAGAGAGAGAGAGAGAGAGAGAGAGAGAGAGAGAGGAGAGAGAGAGAGAGAGAGGAGAGAGAGAGAGAGAGAGAGAGAGAGAGAGAGAGAGAGAGAGTAGTTGTAGACACTTTGGGGACAGATTAACAATATGGAACCGGTCACTACATAACACTTGGTTGGGTGTTTTTTTTCTTCTTCTTCGTTCTCTCGACTGAATGCCTATCCATTCAGCTGTGTGCTCCTGGTCACATGTCACCGGCCCCAACCAATTAGAGTGTGCGACAGCCTTCTCAACAGGGGCTTCGTCAGAGCAGAGAGTGGAAGGTGTGGGAGCCCAGATCTGTCACAGCCATGTTTGAAAGAAGATCTGCCTGCAGCATGTATATTTTAGATGTGTTTATGGAACAAAGAAAACATTGACATAGACATGTGGGTGTGTGTGTGTGTGTGTGTGTGTGTGTGTGTGTGTGTGTGTGTGTGTGTGTGTGTGTGTGTGTGTGTGTGTGTGTGTGTGTGTGTGTGTGTGTGTGTGTGTGTGTGTGTGTGTGTGTGTGAGTGTGTGTGAGAGCGAGAGAATGCGTGAGTGTAGAATGTGATTACAAACCAAGATCATAAAGTGTAGTTAAAATAAATGTAACAATTTCAAAGTAGGTACATGACTTCCAGAATGCGGCATTTTTGGTAGATTAAAAAAAAATAAAAACAAAAATAAAATGCAATTCACCACCAATCCGAATCGTCATTCTGTTGTCGAAAGATCTTGTACTTAAATAGCTTCCTTAAAAAGCTGCGGGAAGAAGCATTAAAAAGTGACCCCCCCCATTAGCTGTAGTGCAGCACATATCATGTTCCATATGCTATTGATCGCACACCATCATCATCATTAAACTATGCCCAGCTCTGCCAACAAACGATCACACGCATACCATAACAATTGTAGATCAACCGAGCAGCTGCATATTTGGATGCATGTTTCCAAGTTGAAATATAAATATTAAACAATGAAAGACAAATTTTTTTTTTAAAGAAAGTCCACACACACACGCGCACACGCACACGCACACGCACACGCACGGCAGCCTCTAAGAGGGGCAAGGGGAAAACAAATCTTCCAATAGATTTTGTTGTTTAATTTCCTCTAGCCAATCAAGGGGAAGGGGGGGGGGGAAAGGCTCAAACATTTCATTTCTTTATTTATGAGCCAACGTTAGTCTCTTGGAGCACATTACGCAAAAATAACTCTACATGGATTATCAATGGGTTGTGTGTAAACACAACCTCAACTGTCAAACACACACACACACACACACACACACAGGCAGACACACACATACACATGCAGACATACTCCGGCACACGCATGCACGTGCACACACACACACACACACACACACGCACACAGACATAAAGTCTGTAAACAGGCAGGCAGGCAAGGCAGGCACACACACTCGCACATCTGCTCCATGACTTCACCATCAGTTCTGTGATCAGCAGAGCAGATGCAGGGCCTTGCCAAGCCATTAGTAGCCTGGGCTGATTTTCTCTGGGCCTTCCACGGCAGGAGCAGCTGGGTCCATCCGGGCTTCGAGAGACAGCGGCACAGAACTCGCTAAATGTCATCTATCTGGGGCCAGTGTGCGTCTGAGACAGCGTGCACGTGCGTGCTTGAAGCTCAGCAGTGGAGCAGTAGCGATCATGTTTCGAGAGGAGAAACTAACAGCAGCTAACAGCACCTATAGCTCCGACACCCACCTCCTCATCCTTAACTTGGAGCTACTCTCTCTCTCTCTGCCTCTCACTCTGCCTATCTCTCTCTGCCTCTCTCTCTCTCTCTGCCTCTCTCTCTCTCTCTCTGCCTCTCTCTCTTACTCAAAAGGCTAGGAACTCATTCATTCTAATACACCCAAAAGAAAATGCAGAAGCCATTTACTGTAGGAGGAGTCACTGCTCCAAAAATACCGCCGTGCCTCACACCACGGTTCCTCCTCAGACACGACGGGGGGGAACCCAGATTTACGGTCCTGTATGCGCTACACTATAGCCATACATGGCTTGTAGTGTGACACATTTCATCATAGAATGTTTTTGCCATGAATCACTGGGGGGGGGACAGTTATGGAACCCATGGCTAGAGTTAAGAGTGTAACTAACGTATTCACAAATAGACCACAGTTCTCAAACCATCATGTCAACTGTTGTGGTGAGTATTGTTGGAGCATACAAGTAACGCAAAAGCAAGCCGACAGATTGTGTGCGGTATCCATTATATGATTGATATATAATGGCTTACATATCAAAAACACTGTCAGAGGAGGATGGTGCAACAACAAGGCAGGACCCTATGGAGAGAGATGTGAGAACCATGTGAGAGGGATTTAAAAAATATATAATAATAATAATAATAATAATAATAGGGGCACCTGGCAAAATGCTGAGATGACACTGAGAACACACACACTCTTGTTCTCTGTGTGTGTGTGTGTGTGTGTGTGTGTGTGTGTGTGTGTGTGTGTGTGTGTGTGTGTGTGTGTGTGTGTGTGTGTGTGTGTGTGTGTGTGTGTGTGTGTGTGTGTGTGTGTGTGTGTGTGTGTGTCCTCTCACAGGCATCACATCAAAGAGCTCCTCTAACCCTCAATACAAACCAGAGGAAAGCTATTTACGCACCACAGATAATACTGGACCTTTTGAAACTGATAATTGGGAGGGAAGGAAGAAGGAAGAAGAAGAAAAAAAAAAAGTAGAAGAAGATTCCTAGCAGCCACAGAGGTTGAGAAGACCCAGTGTCTTTGTTTCTCTCCCTTTGGTCGAATTATGGGATGTCTCGTATATGCTGTGCATCGCTAACACTGCTCTATAGCTATAGGGCCCTGGGAATCTCTGCTGTAACACACACACACACACACACACACACACACACACACACACACACACACACACACACACACACACACACACACACACACACACACACACACACACACACACACACACACACACACACACACACACACACACACACACACACACACCACACACACACACACACACACACACACACACACACACACACACACACACACACACACACACACACACACGTCATATAATAAGAGCAAATTACTCCCATTTCTTTTTTTATTGTAAAACTATTTTCGGGAAAGCCAATATTTTTGGAATATATTATTTTATATAATTTAGACGACAGCAGAGCAGGTTTCTGTACAATTCTCCATTGTTACTCATCTTCCTTCATAAGAACTCCATGTCAGACGTGGCGGTAAACCTAAGGGATCACATGACCCACCGCTAATGACATGTAAAACACGAGGTGACATCCGCCCAGCAGAGGCAACGTGCCACCATTCGAGACAGCCTCCTCGGCTTGAGGGGGGGGGGGGGGGGGGGGAACGGACTAGTCACCTCAAATAAATAAAAAGGTAATCACACAATAATTCTCTGAATAAATATACAAATGTGCTGATAATTCCCAATGAAGAGCAAAATCCTTAGAGCATTTTACAAGTAAAGTCATTTAGGCCTGTGTAAATTATTATTTATTATTATCAATATTATAACTATATATAACTACTAAAACAATATTATTATAATATGTCTTTCACTTTATATTTATTTATATTATATATATATACTTTTTTAATGTAAGCACAGTTGTGGTAGTATTGAATTACTTGTAAAAGAGGCATCACAAAAGTAGTACAGCGAGTTTAAACTAATACCATTTAAATGTAATTAATATTCACATACAATTAAATGTAATAAATGTATGCAATTTAAATTGATCTCTGAGAAAGCAGGGCTATACAACAAAATAGGCGACAATGTAAAACAGCTCAACTAATAACGTGCATTATACGCACAGCTGTGAAACATCTATGACACAAAATAATTGCTCAGTATTTTTAATCTGCGACTAGTTTTAGAATACGTACATTCACTAAAGTTTCATTTAATTCGTCTATTCACTAGACGAATAACGCGTGTTAACCGGCCTCACTGGCAGACATGTTGCACCCCACTACCAAGTTCCCAACATTACGCACGTCGTTTACCCTTAAACTTAAACGCCGATTGACAATGCATCGTGTGATCAATACACCAAGCTAACGCATATCTGTTCGGTTCATAGGTCGCCGACGCGTTTATTTTGCAAAAAAACAACAAAGTGTGTCTCCGCGTATCTCCAACGCCGGATCCTCCGTTCTGCGTAACGCCGTCTCTCTCCCTCTATCACTATCACTCTCTCTCCCTCTCCCTCTCAGAAACAAGTGACGGCTTTTTAAGGCATCAGACATGAAGTCCGGGGTGATAAGGGGACTCCAATTACAAAGTCAACCACCCCACCCCACCCACCCCCCCCCCCTCCTCCTCCTCCTCCTCCTCCTCCTCCTCCTCCTCCTCCTCCTCCTCCTCCTCCTCCTCCTCTCACCCATCCCTCACCCCCTCTCTAAGGACCCCATCCGGCATCCACGCGGTCTGCTCCGCGGTGCATCGGTCGCATGGACGAGCGTTTACGAGAGTTTTAATTATTATTATTATTATTTTTTTTTTAAATAATTTCAATCACAAATATGAATTTAGAATGAACTAAGATATTAGACCAAGAAGAACGAGATACACACAAATGACTTCACACGGTCTCACTACACGTCCTATATGAGGACGTTTCAGGGCATCAACCTGCAGGTGCAGCGACGACCCCCATAACAAGTCCTCTTAAGAGTGGAATAACATCCTCTTATCAGGCTCATGTAGCTTATACTTGCTCACAATTAAGAATTTACAAAAATACGACCTGCATGTGAATAGTCTGTTATCCTAGAATCCTTTGTTAATACAATGGAAAACGCTTAAATTCCCACTTGTTACACCAATTGCCAGTTGCCATGGGAGGATACATTTAGACCAAAGGAAAAGGCATTAATGTCCACGAGGGACATTTCACTGTGGCACCACAAGCTGTTAAAAGGGTGGTCAACATATATATATATATATATATATATATATATAAAAAGGGCCCGGTAGCATACAAATCACTTTAATAGAAAGAAGAAACACGCATTGCAATGGATACGATACTGAACACACACAACTGACACACATACAGTAAGGAACACCAACACAATACAACTGAAATACAACGCAGCGAAAACTACGAAAGGAAAAGATCCAAACACAACCTACATACAACGAATCAAGATACAAATACAATTACAATTCAAATGAACCGCTGTAGCCTCACACTGCATGATGCGAGGTGGCGTCTCTAAACCCCCCTCTCCGCTTTTACCTGGCGATCCGGCACGCAACAAAAAAACAACAAACTGCGTTCAAAAATAACGTTCAATATAAAACGGAAACAAAACACGGTGTTGCCAAGAAGAAGAAGAAGAAAAAAAAGAAGAAGTTGGTAAAACACGGACACAGAGCGGTCTTCTATGGACAGCTCCGCGCCGAGAGCACAACTACCCCTCCGGTCCGTGGACGGCAAAGCGCGCCGCCTCTGATTGGCCGCACGCACTGACAGCTCGGTCTGTGATTGGAGGAGAGGAAGCCGGCCCCCTTCACTCTCCGCTCGGGGAACCATTCATAAACTACACAAGTCCTCCTGCACACACAGCTGAGTGTGTGGATGAAAAGCCCTGACCGGAGAGAGAGAATAACTAGTTTGTGCGCATCCCGATCAGAGGAAATGCTCGTCCACGGACTGCGTGTGTGATACAGAACACGGGGGGGGCTCGAGTTAAAACACTCTGCGTTTTGGAAGCGCATCGTTTGGGACCCATACGTGGTAGCCTATTACGTCGCATCCCTATCCGCTTCCTCCTCCTTGCACTGACGTCCATCCGCTGTAACAGGCAACACCAAAAAACTTTGAACATACATCATCATTTTTTTTTACCGCACGAGAATCATTTGCCTCTGGCTTTACCGGTAAGCATTGGATCCGTCAACCTACTGCGACTCCCCGGTGTACAACCCGGACCTCTGCCCAAATATGATCGCGACGCAGGCAAAGCTGGTTTACCAGCTTAACAAATACTACAACGAGAGATGTCAGACGCGCAAAGCGGCCATTGCGAAGACCATCCGAGAGGTCTGCAAAGTGGTTTCAGATGTCCTGAAGGAGGTGGAAGTGCAGGAGCCGCGCTTCATCAGCTCGCTGAGCGAGATAGAGGCGCGCTACGAGGGGATGGAGGTCATCGCGCCCAACGAGTTCGAGGTGGTGCTCTACCTCAACCAGATGGGGGTGTTTAACTTTGTGGACGACGGCTCCCTGCCGGGCTGCGCGGTGCTGAAGCTGAGCGACGGCCGCAAGAGAAGCATGTCTCTGTGGGTCGAGTTCATCACCGCCTCGGGCTACCTCTCTGCGAGGAAGATCCGCTCGCGTTTTCAGACTCTGGTGGCGCAAGCGGTGGACAAATGCAGCTACCGCGACGTGGTGAAGATGGTGGCGGACACAAGCGAGGTGAAACTGCGCATCCGAGAGAGGTACGTTGTCCAGATCACCCCCGCGTTCAAGTGCACCGGGATTTGGCCCCGAAGCGCGGCGCAGTGGCCCATGCCGCACATCCCATGGCCGGGCCCCAACAGAGTAGCCGAGGTGAAAGCCGAGGGCTTCAACCTCCTCTCCAAAGAGTGCTACTCGTTGACGGGGAAGCAGAGCTCGGCCGAGAGTGACGCCTGGGTGCTGCAGTTCAGCGAGGCGGAGAACAGACTGCTGATGGCGGGCTGCAGGAAGAAGTGTCTGTCGGTGCTCAAGACCCTGCGCGACCGTCACCTGGAGCTACCGGGTCAGCCGCTTAACAACTACCACATGAAGACCCTGCTGCTGTACGAGTGCGAGAAACACCCGAGGGAGACCGACTGGGACGAGTCCTGTCTCGGAGACCGGCTTAACGGAATTCTGCTGCAACTCATCTCCTGTTTACAGTGCCGCAGATGCCCCCATTATTTCTTGCCAAATTTGGATTTGTTTCAGGGAAAGCCCCACTCCGCCCTGGAGGCTGCTGCCAAGCAGACGTGGAGACTAGCGAGGGAAATTCTCACCAACGCTAAAAGTTTGGACAAATTATAAATTGATAGGCCTATACGGGTTTTTTTTGGTTGACTAAATGTCACGCAAAGACGTTTGGGATACCGCTTCGGAGAGGATGAAAAGCTGAACCCATTGTCACATCCGTGTTTAGGTGCCACACAAAAAAAAAAAAAAAAAAAAGTCAACAAAAATAAATAAATCAGAAACTACGTAACGGTAACATCGAAGTAAAGTCAGTCAACCTTTTTCACAGAACGGAGAAGCTGGCCGCAGCAAGTCAAGGTACACGTGCGGCTAAATGTGTTCACTTTTAGTTGTCTTGTTTTCACGAAGTGAAGAACCTTTTTATTTAAGTATATGCACAAAATCTTTAAATGAAAGGATAAAATGTAGTGTGCCAAGTTGACATTTTACATTATGTGATTTAAAATGACATGTTAATAAAAACGTTGTAAATAACATTACAACTTGGCCAAGCGTCTTGACATCTTATGACCACTTAGATACAATACTGTATAGAGCCATCACGTTGTTATGGGACATTCTCCATTTCATGCATCTAAAAACCAAGATCCATTGGTCCATCAATATAGGGGTATAAAGTTGTGAAGATGTGCCAAGCTCCAATATACTACGTGTATGGCCATTGATGCCCCATTGCAACTGTTGTTTTAGAAGGATTTAAAACAAAATGAAAAAAAAGTCACGCAAATTAAAGTAATACAGTCAATTCAAAGAGCTCAGCCTATAATGCTTGAATATGAACCGTGTTCAACCGTGTTCCACTGGCCTTCCCTGCATGCTCAACATCCACTGGCCTTCCCTGCATGCTCAACATCCACTGGCCTTCCCTGCATGCTCAACATCCACAGGCCTTCTCTGCATGATCAACACCCACAGGCCTTCCCTGCATGATCAACACACACAGGCCTTCCCTGCATGATCAACACCCACAGGCCTTCCCTGCATGATCAACACCCACAGGCCTTCCCTGCATGATCAACACACACAGGCCTTCCCTGCATGATCAACACCCACAGGCCTTCTCTGCCTGCTGTGCAACCGGCCCAGCGAATGTAAACACCAGAGTAGACCACCTGTAGGTCGACCAACCCACCGGCAAGGGTTCACATGCATTTAAAACAACCGTCCTGACGACTACAAGCTAATGTATATTATACTATTTTAAATGTAGGCCTACTTTATAAGTATACGTATGGGGATATTATTATTATTATTATTATTATTATTATTAGGACCAGAAGAGGGATATTATTAAATAAATGCTTTTAATGGTTGCTGGACAAAGACGAAGATTTAGGTTTAATATTAGGCCTTATATATTTCAGCGCATTTTCGGTGTTTTACATATACGTATTTTTAGTTAATTTGTATTTGAAATATATGTTCAGTAAAAAACAGGGTTTAATAGACATAGTCGTCTAATGGCCTATATTTTCCCAAACCGTAAAATATAAGAATACGCACGTGATAAAATAAAGTAATAATAACTTGAAGATGAAGAAGATGAAGAAGATGTGTGTGTCCTACTTTTTAACATTGGCCAAATTAAAAAGGCATGTGTCATTGACACATTACTGTCAACAAACAAGGGAGTTCTAACAAAGTATAGCAAAACAATTAAATAAAAAACGTCTATTAGCCTTATAATAAAACTACAAAAGTGAGTATAGGAGAGAGGGTGTGTGAGTATATATATATATATATATATATATATATATATATATATATATATATATATATATATAAAAGAGTATTGGCTCCAGCAGAACGTGTAGTGTCACATAGGTCGAGTCGGGGGAAGTAGAATGGCTCTCTCACGTTACAGACTCACTTAGGGATGTGACAATTTGAGCAAATCCCCTTTTCCCGTCCGATCGATGGCGGTTAAGTCCGTGTGCTTGCGTGCTCTTACCTTGGGATCGATGGCCTTGAAGCCAGGCTCGTCCTCATCCACCTCGAAGTAAACCTCCGAGCAGGTGATGGACAGCGTCCCCTTCACCACCACGGCCGGGGCCACGAGCTGCGCGCTGGTCGTCATGTTGACGGGCCCTGCAACAGCGGCCAGTCAAACGGGGCTACAATCGTCGCATTTTCCCGCGAAAGACACAAGCGGATTTTCCCGCGAAACACACGCGTACACAGGTATACACTTGTAATACATACAGGTATACACTTGTAAATGTGGCAAGGCCACGCACTGCCCGTATAGGGCTCACAAATGAACATTACACACATATATATACTAACAAGTGAAAACGAAACAGGACACGTCGACTCTCAATTGAGGGTCTGAGGATGACATTATACAATTCTAAAAACGAAGGAACTACATACGAACAACGAATCACCACAGTGGGATCAGGAGACTTATTTTGAAAAACAGCCTGCAATGATGTCGACCTATTGATCCAAACGCACATTGCGGCACAATCAAAACAAAGGATTTAATGTTTATTTGTACAGCGACAGGCCGGTTTTCCTGCTTAGCAAGACCATAAACACGGGCACTTATAATTTCCAATAATCCGCGGCAATGGGCCACGATAAGTTTGACGTCTTATTTACCCTCACAGCCTCTAACGTGTAAGCCCCTTCATCGTGTAGTTTACCAACACACGCTAACCTATTGGAATCCTTAAGGGTGTATCCGTCAAACAGAATAAACTGTCAATCAGTGTGTGTGTGTGTGTGTGTGTGTGTGTGTGTGTGTGTGTGTGTGTGTGTGTGTGTGTGTGTGTGTGTGTGTGTGTGTGTGTGTGTGTGTGTGTGTGTGTGTGTGTGTGAGATTGCATGCTATTGCTAGAGGGTCTGTTTAATCTCTCATCCATCTTAATTCATGCCAGTATGACAATGAGGAGCGGCCCAGGGAAGAGACCGCTTCCATGCTGCTCCCAACACAACTCGCTGCTCGCGTGCACGCGGCTGACGGGAGCGAGCCCCGTTCCTACACACACACACACACACACACGAGCCGACGAAATGAACCGATATCCAGTATAAACGACGGGCTTGCCTATATTCTGATCGCATCGATTGCATCCGTTTCAGATAGCTTTGCGGGAGAGCAAAACTGCAGGCCTATCCATGTCTATGTCTATCGTTTTCTGGAAGAAAAATAAGATTTAACTTTAATCCCATAAACTCACCCAGTGGTGTTAGTGGTGTCTTAATGACATTCTTAAACTCAATTATGCATTTTAGCCATATCACGGAAAATAAAACCGCAGCTTTTAGGGCAGTAATCGGATTAGTAGGCTTTTAGCTTATAGGCCTAGTCAAACAGTCAATTATCAATGAGCATATTAAAATCAGCCAGATAACGGCAACACATGTCTGTTGGAACCAGGCTACCAACCCCTTTTACAAAACATTTTTAACCAATAGAGACGGTATTATTTCATAACAAAAATAAATGAAGCAAACAAACTTGACCGAGTGACGAGGCTTAATCCCGCGACATACACCCAGATGTGTTCTCGCGATAACACGACTAGGCTATTACGCGGTAATGGCCTATTAAGCGGGGAAAATGTTAATATAATTGAGGTATTAGACGGAAATACGAATACCAAGTTAAAGTAGGACAAATTAATGCCGTTGAGATATAAAAATACTAACCCGTCAAGTTCTCCAAATCCTTCTCTTCCAAGAGGGACAGCGTGTCATCATCTCCCTCCGAGAACACGTCGCTCTCAGAGTTCTGATTGGCCAGGGCCTGACTCCTGAGAGACTGTTTGCCTTTGAGGACATCTTCATCGGACGCTGTAAGTGAAACAATTGGACAACAAATAACTATGGTTGTATTTAAATGAACTGAGCTTCTTTAACCTCAAGCAATGTTCGAGACAGCCTATATTCAAAAAGAGCATATTTAATAAGATGTATACTATATTTGGGGTGATGTGTTATGACAGAATTACATTTTGAAGTGGGGATTTCACTCAGATGGAGAAAAAAACAAAACACACAAACAAACATGCACTAGTATTCCAAAACTAGAAGGAAAGAAAAAAAAAAAGAAAGACATGCGGGGGAAAAATAAATGACTGAACGTGATGACTGAACGTGAACCATTACACTCTTCACTGTGAACGTGAAGAGTGTAATGATTAGTAGATCCAGTCTGAAGCCATTTTCTTGTCTCCAAACCATGTCATTGTTACACTGTTGCACATGTCCAATGAACTGAGTTTTTACACAAGCTAAATAGGCTACTTCCCCCTACTATGTTCAGGTGTAGCTCAGTGGGACTCAGTCGGGAAACAAGTCCTACTAAACTCTTCAAAATGACTGCATATTACAGCAGTTTGCTGAAGACACCGCATAGACGCTCCGACACAACACACAACCCCGGGAACCAACACACACACAACCTAAACATCTATTTTCAACCAAACACATAGAAAACAGTTGCCAGTTGTGATTTCAACGGGACACGACTCGAGGTTCCAAATATTATTATTTAGTCACAATAGTGAATCGGCAAACATTTAGAGAGCCCTGCATGCCCAAGCAGACACACACATACACACAAGTGCAATATAGTGCAAGGTGAAGACGGCCAAGTCTTTCCCCTTTGTAAACCTATGCAACATGCATTCCTACTATAGCTTCTGTCTGTGTGTGTGTGTGTGTGTGTGTAGGTTTGTATTCACGTCTGAATTTGTGCGTATCGGTGTACGTCTGTGTGTGTGTGTGTATTCATGTGTGTGTGTGTGTGTATTCACGTCTGTGTTGGTGTGTATCTGTGTGTGTGTGTGTGTGTGTGTGTGTGTGTGTGTGTGTGTGTGTGTGTGTGTGTGTGTGTGTGTGTGGTGTGTGTGTGTGTGTGTGTGTGTGTGTGTGTGTGTGTGTGTATTCATGTATGTGTGTGTGTGTATTCACGTCTGTGTTGGTGTGTATCTGTGTATGTGTGTGTGTGTGTGTGTGTGTGTGTATTCACGTCTGTGTTGGTGTGTATCTGTGTGTGTGTGTGTGTGTGTGTGTGTGTGTGTGTGTGTATTCATGTATGTGTGTGTGTATTCACGTGTGTGTGTGTGTGTGTGTGTGTGTGTGTGTGTGTGTGTGTGTGTGTATAAACGTGTGTATCATTACACCAATTCTAGTGAACACAAATCCGTTTTCATGCATCAAATCATGCATTCTTTTTTTCCCCTTCTTAATCACCTGAGGGGATATCAGCTGCATTATTGTGTGTGTGTGTGTGTGTGTGTGTGTGTGTGTGTGTGTGTGTGTGTGTGTGTATGTGTGTGTGTGTGTGTGTGTGTGTAAAAAAACAAAAAGCCACATCATGTGACTTGATAGTGTGTAACTGTTAGCAGAGCCCCGGCCTGAAAAATCTCTTGTCATTGAAAATATGCAGCTCACTGATATTTAGAATGGACTTCCTGTAATTAAGGTTCCCCGGGGCATTCTTTAGTTAGCAGCGCTGAAATTACTCCCAGCTCCGCTAATACGTACCACATGACGGCCGACTCACACCCCTGGCCAGCGGACTGGGGGTGGGGGGGGGGGTGTGCGGGCTTGTCAGTCGAGTGAGGTTGGAAAACAAACACGCGTTTGAACTTCTGTACAATCTATTCTCAACACAAGACACCGGCCGTGGCTAACTTGATAATAATTAGGTTTAGCTAATGCTACGACGCCCCGCTTGATCGCCGTGTCATATATGGGAAACTATACAGTATGCTAGCAGGTACTGTGGATACGCACAGCTAACATGCTGGCTAAACACTAGCATACTTAAAACCACATATAAAACATAAACTACAAATAAACTACATTAGAAAATAAAAAAAGGAGTGAATTAATTTAAAAGGTACACACTGATACAAACCATATTTAGAGCATAGCCTCATAAGACACTCAATTTAATCAGATTACTAAAATAGTTTAAAATAATACTGTGGAACGTAATTACTTATGACAAAAAGTCAACCAAATACTATTTAGGAGGATTCACATTTGTTCAAGGATGCCTTGATTTGCTGGTGAAGAATAGCTTTAGGTTTTCCCATTTTAACTTTTTCACACTGAAATATGAATAGTACATTTTAAAAGCTAAACAAGACAATCTAAACAAGTCTTCAGTAATCAGGTGGCAGCTTGAGACGTATTTCACTCTTGGATAATCAAAAGCAAAGAGACACCGGCGATCGGCCGTAAGTGACATGCTAAGTGTTGACATACGATACGCCAAGGAAGAACAACGCGCGCAACACACTTTGATCCAACTATCATACTGGGACTCCAAAAGTGATAAATCATCACAGATACGATACATTTAATTTAAAGCCCCTTAGTTTTGGTAAAAAATAGCCAAGTGTTGACCTGTAGGAATGCGTATGAATCCACACTAGACTTACACAAGAGGCTCCATTACCCATGCATACCAAGATGTCCAACTGCCTGCTTTTCGACAACTCCAGGCATACACGGCCCCGGCCATTAAATTGTCAGAATTAACAAATTACTTTTTAACCAGAGGCGAGCGGAGAGCGTGGTCAGAAGGTGAGTATTGATCACCGCCCCCCCCCTCGAACACAGCCATATGTCTTCAGGTATTTACTCTACCACCTCTGGTCGCCCCCCAACCAAATCAATCCCTGGGAAAGGAGATGGCCGCTTCCCAGCTATAAATATATAGAAGGGTTTCTTACTAGGGTCTTCATGGCCTCGTACCTTTACAGCACGGCCCCGTGGAAATCGCCTGCTTGGCTGGCTATGAATGACCCCTGTTGTGTGTGTGTGTGTGTGTGTGTGTGTGTGTGTGTGTGTGTGTGTGTGTGTGTCCGTCGTAATGGAAAGGGCTTTTTAATGGTAGTCTCAGCCACAAATATAATTTTGTGACCGAAAAGACCACACCCAATAATTGCTTTTGTACACATTATGCATGTGTGGTGTATCAACAATTTACTTATGAATTATTCAGTATTTATAGTATTATTTACACTAGTTAATATACATATATACACATACATACAGATATATATTTCTTAATATATATATATATATATATATATATATATATATTTATTTATTAATATATATACAGTAAATATATATATTATTTATTATAAATTTGGAAGAAAAAAAAATCGGTTCCCACCAGTTGGTCCAAAATAAGGCAAATCGAGAGTTGATGATATAAATATTTTTGTCAGTGGGTTCAAGACTGCAGTGTTTTCCTCGACCATTTGATGACAATAATTACAGCCAGATATGACCTTTGGGCCGCGTTTCAAAAAAACTTTGCCCCGCGTTTCTCAGTTTGAATCGCACTTCCGCAACAAATGTCAGGTCGATTAAAACAAGAAGAAAGGTTACATCGGAAAATTGATGCCATCAGGCCTCAATGTCAAGGAGGTATTTTAATGATATATATTCCCATAGTCTGGTCTGGACGTCCTCCCTGGGGGTGGGGGGTAGAGTTTCCTTGCTCGAACTGGTGGTTATTTTCACACACACACACACACACACACACACACACACACACACACACACACACACACACACACACACACACACACACACACACACACACACACACACACACACACACACACACACACACACACACACACACACACACACACACACACACACACACACACGATGAACGCGCTGCATAAACTAGCCATTTGTGAAGATTAACTCCCATTCTACTTCAATCCGAACAACCTGGTAGAGATACCAAAGAAATGGAGAATACATTGCAGGTTTCCCTTGTATCGCATGAAAAATACATTTTCCTGTTGAATTCGAAGCCAGCTTTTTACAGTAGAAGTCCATGGGGAGGTGGGGGGGAGGGAGGGCCCAGGGGGAAACCGTATTAAGAGGAGGAGAGGGCAGTATAAGCATAAGCCAGAGTCGTATACTGCTAAGTGAACTGCAGGCCGTCTTAGTTGTTCCCTGGCTCTCTGCAGCCAGCCCCTATTACCGTAAAACCCTATTTCCCCCCCACTGGAACGTATTGCTTTTAGATCACTTCCCCGGCCATTCGTCTTCCGGAACGATGTCATGTTTTAGTGAGACGTCGGCAGGTGACACGTCGGAAGACTTCTATTTCTCCTTTTTTTCCACGATATTGACTTTTATTGTGAAGAGAGAGCGAGAAAGAGTAATTGATTAACCGCCACGGGCTGATTGCAAACCACAGTGTGTCGTTGGACAGGTGTGTGTGGCGTAGTGATATCAGCAGACATAACTGACTCAAAAGTGTGTGCTTCTGCCAGAGAGTAATAAGACAACACACACACACGACCATTTCAGCAGGCATTTGATCGTCATGACATGTCTGTTGATGATCTCAAAGCCAATGACATAGACAGTCACAGGGACAACGAAGAAGGGACACTATTGATCACACCTCACTCCGACGCTCGCTAAGGGAAGGGATAATCAATGGTGTTTGTTTTAACGACAACTCTGCATTCTGTGGAACTGAACTGTATTGATGAAGTCATTTTGAACTGCTGTTGGATTTGTTTCAGGCAAGGTTTTTTTTGTTGATTTTTTTTGTGTGTTTTTTTAACAATCCAATTAAAATAAACAAATGGAAAAATAAATGAACAAACAAATGACATTTGAGTGATAGGTCATAGAAGCATGAGAAACAAAGAGATAGATATTACTTACCGCTGGTACTATTGACTGTCATGCAATAAAAGGAAATATATATACAATTATTATTTTCATTATTATTGCATAAACAGTATATACAAAATCTGAAACACAGTGCTGTTAAAAAAAAAAGAAATCTGCTTATTTTCACACACACACACACACACACACACACACACACACACACACACACACACACACACACACACACACACACACACACACACACACACACACACACACACACACACACACACACACACACACACACACACACACACACACACACACACACACACACACACACACACACACACACACACACACAACTAGGGTCACCTTTATTAGCATCAAGCGAGTCCATATGAAATTGCCCCGGTTGAACGTCAACTTAGTGACTTCTCTAAGGGCGTCTTGCGGCACTACAACCACACTGCCACCACTAAAAGGTTCTAAGGTTGTTGTTGTTGTTTTTATTGCCTCGTACGTATGCGGCGGTAATACACCGCTAACAGACCAATGGCGGCCAAACCACCCACCCCCCCTCCACTGGACTCACCGTGTTCGGCGGCGCCTTTCAGCGTGGCCTGGCCGTGGGTGGATCCGAAGGGGTTCCTGATGAAGCGCCGGCGACGCCTCAGATCGTCCTCCCAGTAGTCCAGGCGCCAGAACTCCCTGGGCCGGCTGCGGGGGAGACAGAGGAGACCACATGTGTTAGCAATTACTAGCCAGCATGGTGTAAGCGCACCAGCATTTTAGCGCGCATAAAGCCAGTATTGTTTTGGTTGAGAGTCTCTCCCTCCCTCTCTCTATCCCTCTCTCCCTCTTTTTATCCCGCTCTCCCTCTCCAGGAATCTTTTTTTATTTTGCTTGTGTTCATTCACTTGTACACACGCTCAGACACATTAGCCCCACCACCACATCCCTGCGGTTGAGGGTTATGTTAGAAGTGTCTCTCTCTGTCTCTAAAGGAATCCTTTTTGATTTATTTATTATTTCTATATATCAACTCACTTGTACACAGGCTCACAGTGCACGGTATAATCTCACCCACTACATCCCCGTGGGTGATAACGACACATCCTGTCAGAAGTGGATTGTTTTTCAATTGTTTTTTTTCTCTCCGCTTCATTCCCGTCTAGAGACTACAGACTGCTCATTCAGAGAGGAGAGGTGCAGAGTGTGTACCTCGTGTGCATCACAGTCGTGTGTGTGTGTGTGTGTGTGTGTGTGTGTGTGTGTGTGTGTGTGTGTGTGTGTGTGTGTGTGTGTGTGTGTGTGTGTGTGTGTGTGTGTGTGATTATTTTCCACACTGTAATGGCACGTGCTCCCATTCCAGGCTCATTTCAGGCCCAGCAGGGCACCTTCTAGTCATCCCCCCCCCCCCCCCCCTCCCCCGAGGGCCAGGCAAATGGGTGAGGGGGAGGGGGTCGGGTGTGGGGACAAGGCCATTACAAATACATAGGAGGCAATGGATAACATCACCAATATTAATCAATGTCCATTTCTGCCATTTTCCTTTTTTTCGGTTCCAATTTACACCTCCCTTAAGCAGGTCTGCCCAGTAAATCATTTTGAAAGACTCTCAAGGCATTAGTGTTAACGTCTAGAAGAGGCGTGACGGTTATGGAGCGTTATGGATGTATGTAGAATAACAATTCATAGATTTGGTTTGTTTATGTGTTTTTTTTGCCGTTTAATAAACATTCTGTCCAGAAAGATATTTTTCCTGTTCAACTTTAATAAAACAAAGGATTGAAATGAATATAAAATAAAACATCAACAAAATCCCCTGAAAAAGACAGGAAAGGGGTTTTCCCTTAAAACCAAAAAAATGCATGGCTTAACAAACGGTGTTAAATTAGTGTCTAAAGGCTACTCAGTTATGATGATTGGTGAAATATGTGCCTTTGAGTCCATTGTGCCATGTCGGAGTGAGACAAACTTTTATTGCGCAAGAAGGCCCCTCCAACCCCCCCCCCCCCCCCACCCCAACACCCGGTGAAAATAAATCAGAATAACAGCCACCCAAGACCTCTTCACACACACGTGCAGACACACACACATGGGCACACACACACACACACACGTACACACACACACGTATGTGTACACACACACACTCGTTTTTATGTTAAGATGTTACACAGACAGACCTGTTTTGCCGATTCATGTATTCAGTATGAAAAAAATAATTAAGCTCTTTCACAAAAGCTGGGATTTTGAGTGTTAACCACAACAACAAAAAATATAACAAACGTCACAAGGAACCTGGATAATTTAAAATGTAAGGAAAAACATTAGGCCTGCCCGAAAAAATAAAATCAAAAGCCTGGGCTTCGGAATGTATGGCCGTGGAGTTGCAGTGAGAGCAGTAAGGTGTTCACAGTGGTGGCTCCACTGCACAGAGGAGCGAGAGAGAGAGAGCGAGAGAGCAAGAGAGCGAGAGAGCGAGAGAGAGCTCCAGCCATACTTTATGTGGTCTTGAACGCCGCTCTGGCCAGAGGCTCCTCACAAATCTTCAGGGCCAACACCAATGATCACACTGGGGCCCCTAAAAGGGGAAGAGGCTTTACACAAGAAAATAAATACAATTTCCAAGCAGGCGCTTTAAGACCTCTACTGCGTCCCGGGCTAATGAAGACTATTAATTATTTGATTTATCAGAAGGCAAGCGAAGGGATCCGTCTCAAAAGAGCCGGACGGTGTGCAGGACGAGGAAGTACTCTTCAGAGGGCCTTTAATGCAACGCTTAGTGGAAAGGTTTTTGAGTACATCTACTGCGGAGTAAACACTGCCAAGCTCCGACACACACGCACACATGGAAGAGGACACCGATATGGATTCAGCACTCTTAGCGGACTGAAGAGGACACTGTTGTATATACAACCGTGTGTGTGTGTGTGTGTGTGTTAATTTGTGTGTGCAAGTATGTGTGCAAGTGCAAATACACTGTGTCTGTGCAAGTGTGTGTGTCAGTGTGTGCAAGTGTTTGTGTAAGTGTGTATATGTGCGTGTGTGTGTATATGTGTGGTGTGTGTATATGTGTGGTATGTCTGCGTGCATGTGTGTGTATATGTATGTGTGTGTGTGTGTGTGTGTGTGTGTGTGTGTGTGTGTGCATGCATGCTTGTGCGTGTATGTGTATGTGTGTGCGTGCGTGTGCTTGCATGCGTGTGTGTGCGCATGTGTGTGCGCATGTGCGCGCATGTGTGTGTGTGTGTGTGTGTGTGTGTGCGCGCGCGCGCGTGTGCATGAGTGCGCGTGTGTTTGTGTGCATACATGCTGGCAGCAGACAGAGCAGAGCAGGCCTGTACAGCGGCAGATTTGTCCCCAGCCACAAAGCCCCTGGTCTGTGTTTGAGCGTGATAGTCTCCACACACCAACGTCTCCTCCATCATCCTGCCTGCTACAGCATTCATCTCAAAAATAATTATCAAGGTTTGTTCCCCACCTCCACCGCCCCCACCCCCCCCCACACACACACACACCATCCCCGAATCATACGTTCCTTATTCTGGGGGAGGCGGGGGGGGGGGGGAGTTGGGGTGGGTGTGTGAGATCCACACAATACATATTTATCCATCAGTGAGGGTGAGGGGCTGGGGTGGGGTTTGGGGTGGAGGAGTAATTAGTCGTGGCGTAGGGGAACTCCCCTCCACCCGTCACAGTCAGCCGGCCCTGGAACCGTGAGCCGGGCCACAATGGAGCTCCTAATGACGGGGAGTGCTGGGAGAGGTCTGGGGGGGTGGGGTGGGGGGGGGGTGTGGGAGGGGTAGGAGAACACCTTCACCATCAATCGTAAAAAAGGAGAATGTAACAAGAGACCCGGGGAAGATGTACATCGCCGTCTTCCACCGCCGCCTCCGCCAACACCACCACCTCAGGACCACATGCCAAGTGCGGATCCACAAAGACGGCCCATTTATTATTCACAACGTGATCCATCCTTCCAGCCGTTCTTCATAGAATAACAACGATTCAGCTGAAGCACAACACGGTGGCGCCAGCCGCTACAGCCCGATCAGTAATTAGTCCGGGCATTAAGGGGTGTCTGCAAGACGCACCGAGAGGTGCCCTGAGACAAGAGCGTGGCGGCTAGCGCACACCAATAGAGAGGGGTGTGTGTGTGTGTGTGTGTGTGTGTGTGTGTGTGTGTGTGTGTGTGTGTGTGTGTGTGTGTGTGTGTGTGTATGGGCAAGGTGTGATGTGTGTGTGTGTGTATACAAAGTTAAACAGCAAATGAGTACTTGTGCCACCGGGTTCCCCCTCCGGTTAGAGCCTGTTTAGTGTAGAGCACGTTGGGCACTGATTAAACTAAATCCGAGCGACATTTATGCGGGGTATAGTGAAGATTAATGACCTTTTTATTGTTTTTATATCATCTTTCGGATGCTTTTCAGACCGCGGCGGTTGTAAAATTCAGGACGTTTACCAACAGAGAAGACGGAGTAGGAGCAGGAGTGCGCGAGGCAGGGTATTATACGACCGCTAGTTGCGTTGTTCAAACCAAAACATCCACGGCACCCTTTCATAAACTCAAGCCCACCCTATCAGCAGCACGGAAAACTGGGGGGATACTCGAACAGTGGGCCTCTTTAAAACGCCAATGACATCGCTAAATTGTCTGTTCATTTCAAAACAGAGCAGGGCTCCAAGTGAGCTTGGCATGGCACAGGGGGGGGGGTGATATTAAACACACCGTTTGATTGTAGGGAGAAGAACTTTCGGGAGCTGCCGCCATGACGACATGACGGTATTAACGGAAGGCTTGTTTGGAGGAGAGCAGAGAGCGAAGCCAGGTTCACCATAGTCCATGCCCTCTACCGCTAGGGTGTCAGTTAGCCTGCCGCTGAAACCCAAGCAGCAGCCAGGTCTCCGTGCTGTTCATCACAGAGATACAGCGTTAGCAACCAGTCAATAGGGTGCAGGTTGTTTTGGTCGGTACCCAAGATGCATTGTGAAAAATGTAAGCAGTTTTTGTTGCAACATTTAATATTATTATTATTATTATTATTAGAATAAACTATGATTATTATTACAAAATGACCCCAAAAATGACAGACTAAGAATCCTGTCAAATATATAATGTATAATATTACATGACATTAGGGAGAGCGAGGGAGAAAGAGCGAGAGAAGGAGAAAGAGATCGGAGAATATGATCCGGCAGTAACCTGGAGAATCTCAGCGACAGATTCATCTTTTTTCCTATTATTCTGGGCTGACTTGTTATTTCCAAGCGTCTGAGGGGGGGTGAGCGAGGCTTATCGTGCCGTTGGACCTCATCACTCTGGTTAAAACATGTTAATAGATTCTCTCTCCGCCGGCCCCGGGAACTTTGATAGCACTCCTACTCCAATGGTCCGATTGTTCTTTTTATTTCTGACAAGGACAAACGATCGCCATCCATCAAGATCCAACAGACGGACACGTCCTACTTCAACTGTCCCGGTTTGCCAGGTTTGTACAGCGCTACACGGATGTCCAATGCAGAGGCTCCACAATAATTATTGTCCTATTGCCCGGGCCAAGTAAAATGCCACGTTGGGCAAGTAAACATAAAAACCTATTTGCCTGATTGGGCAAGTGGTAAAAAATAAATAAAAATAAATAATCTTTGATATGCAAGACTATTTACATAAATCAAGATGAAACATGACAATTAGCTGCAGCCTTTGTTGAATAGAAAATAAAAAATAAATGAAATATTGTTATAAAATAGTTTTATTTAAATAACTATTTGTATTCGGGCAAGCACAAATTGACATAGGGCAAGTACATTTGTGAACCTCTTAGCGTTGAGCCCTGCAACATCTCCGATATTAAATGGCAGAAAGGGGGATGAATTAAAGACAAACGGAAATGATCCAAAACCGCCTTAAATAATATTGCATGCAAAAGGAAACGGACCAAATAGAAACCTGACGGTCACATTTCCTCTTAGAGGAGTTTCTATCCACATCCATACATCACTTCAGGTGCACTGCTGCCAAGCCAAACGGTCATTTACAATACATTTCTGCAGGATTAATTCAGGTACATTGAGTAGGATTACATATGCGGACAAGATTTCTCATCTCTTTTTTTTTTCATTAACACTCCCCCCACTCCCCCAAACCCCCACCATTGGTGAGCCTCAAATGGCTCAAACATAGCAGTTATCCCGGCGATCATTCTGCTTTGATTTGCATAAACCATGCGTTCCCCCAAGCGCCGGCAGAGCAAGCCCAGATTGAGGATTTGTCATGTCGACGGAGCGGGGGGGAAAAGCTTGGGAGCGCCACGGCTCTCTATCAACCAGTCGGCACGGCAACCAGGTCTCTCTCCGAGGCTACCTCTGTGGGGGAACCCAAATTAAATCAGAGCGGGACCCGATACAATCCCTCCAGAAGTGGTGCGTGTGGCCTGATTAAGTCGGGGCCAAAGTGCTGTTTACATGTGTGTGTTAATGCCTATCCCCTGCCCCCCCCCCCCCCCCCTCCCTCCACTGTGTAATGAAGTGTACAGGGGGACCATCTACATGTGTGTATGTTAATTCACCTCTCCTAATGTTTATGAGCCCCGCATCCTCGGCACTGCCGGGGGTCACTAGGGTGACAAACACTTCAATCTTACGACCCTTAAATGAGTTTCAGTGGAGGGATTTTGTCCATCCTCTTTAATTAATGACGGGTCCCTGGTCATTTAATTTGCCTCCTGCGAACGGCAAAACACATATTAAATGTTGTGATACATGAGGTCTATACGGGATACGATCTATACAATTATTATGCAGATGAAAAGTACTACTCTTAAGTATCCACGCGGAATTAAAATACAAGGACATTTTTCAATGCAAGCTACACTGAAACGAAAAATAAATGATCTTTTTCTAATCCGCTAACGAACAAAAGGATGAAACCGACTAACGGACACACTATCTAGGGGAGAGCAGAAGTCGAAGCCGTTGACTTCATGGGGCGTTCACATAGTGAGTAAAATGACCATACAGATGGGAGAACAAAGAGCGTACTCGCACCGACAACCCCCGTCCCAATTAACTTCAATTTCTCCACAGAGATCTAAAGCATTTCTCAGACATCGACCCTTTGATCCGATCAAAGCACAATCCTCTCCCGGGTAGCCAAAGGCTTCATCACGTCATCCGTGGGCCGTGATGTGTATTTACAATCATAAATAAATAAAAATGGCGCATACTGCACCATAAGTACCACTGGCATTAGCGGCGCGGAGCTCCCAATTAGCTGCAATTAAACGCAGCGTCATTTCACCCGCAAAAGGACATTAGCGGCTAATTGAATTTGATTGTGAGGGTGGTGTGAGTCGAGAGCCGGGAACACGTTGGAAAGGGTAGCCCGGCCCGAACTGAACGTTGGCGTTGCACGTGACCGAAAACACGGTACAAAAGGCGTTATGTGTGTGAATGATGAAACAGCTAAGCATCGCCAATATAACTCAAATAAGACCTCTCCTACACCCCCCCCCCCCCCACTCCTGCTCCCACAACACAACCAAAGTGCTACCATCTGTATATTTGATAAAGAATCACATTTTTCCTTGCGGTTTTGACACTGCAGTGCGTTCACGGCCATACATCACGACTTACCGGCGCTGGTAATGAGGGGCTTCCATTGGACTGGGGGGGTGGGGAAGGGTTGAATAATTCTATCATTACCGGCCTATTCTAATAATGCTCTGACCTCTAGCTCTCAACACTGCTCTTGAAAGTCGTGACAAATATGAACGGCTTTCCTCCATCTCTCAAAAAAAGAAAAATGTATTAAAAAAAAAAACACAACCCAGGAAAAAGGCCTGTGAGGTGACCCAAGGACAACCGTGTTTGAAGCTTTCTTTAAGGCGCGCTATGAGAACCAATACCCAAATGTTGACGCCTAGTTTCAAAAGTACGACAGTATTCCTACACTATGCAATTCATATGCAATTCCAAAAAGAGTTCAACATTAAAAGAAAGGGCAAACCCCATCAATAGTAACTTCTTCTTCTTCTATGATTTAAGAAAGAAAAACAAATAAACTAAAACATTATAATCAAGGTCTTGCAACCCACCAGTAAACACCTTTCCCCCCTCCCCCCCAAAAAATAAATGCCTTTGACATTTGCGAACAGTTCCATGAGATGACAAATAACATCACCATGTCCCCTCTCTGGTCCTCACTTGGTATGCTAACGGCTCCACAAAATGATGAATAACACACATCGCCAGGTCCCCTCTCTGGTCCTCACTTGGTAGCCTACGCTAGTCTGTCGTGAGACTGTTAAGAGTGATGCCGGACCAGAAGGGCTGACAGCCTCATCTAGCAGGCCTGCACCTCCGACCAGCCCTCTCTCCATCATACACCATGCCTATTATACAGCACTTATGGCACGATAAGTGTGTGTGTGTGTGTGTGTGTGTGTGTGTGTGTGTGTGTGTGTGTGTGTGTGTGTGGTGCCATTATTTCAAGTGCAGCACTTCCTCGGTAAGGTGATGAGGGCTCATCAAACAAACAGAGCATCTATTATAGATCAGGGAGAGAAAACTAAAAAACTAAAATGAATTCCGTCAAACGTTAAATATACCAAATGCACGAGAGTGTGTGCGTGTGTGAGAACACAGGACTTCCGTAGTAATTTCATTGCAGCGGAAACCTAAGGCAGAGAGGAAGAGGCATGTAAAGCAGGTAGGTATCCTGCAGAACACCCCTCCCCCCACACACACTCTCCCAAACAAAAGGTTGAGAGCTAAACAGCAGCACACACACACCGTCCCCCCTGGCCCCTATATCAGGACATGCAGTGTTTTATGTCCCGGCATTTCTGCCTCCACAGCAAAAGAAAGTGCTGGATTCCAAAGATAAAAGGGGGATTTTGGCAAATGGGCTGGCAAAAGGGAAAAAAAAATACTTGCTAGGGCTCACGGTGTGATTACAGTTGCTGGAAGCGTACCAATCTATCAAGAGATGGACTAGGGGTGGAGGGGGTCTGCAATAGGGGGTTAGTCAAAGGAGATAGCCCTTGACAAACTACTGGCCACTGAGAATCGATACTCGGCAGATATCGCTTCCAGGAGGGGATGGAGGGTGGGGGTGAGAAGGGCGGAAGGAGGAGGGTGGAGGGGATGGGGGAAAAGCTTTAAAAACTTCCCAAATGGCTTTTCATTCAGATATTGATCAGCAGGCTTTTTTTTATGGTGACCTTGCCCTGAGGAGGCTGTATACTTTCCAAAGGGTACATGAATCTCATAAATCTTTTGAGTTGCTCCAGAGCAGCGCGACACATGGCTGCTGGGAGAGCACTGAGGCAAGGTGTGATGGGTCTCCCTTCAGTGGGTTGGTAAAAGGGTGGGTCTCTCCCCCATCACTTCATAATGAGGGAGATTCAAGTTACAGGACGGGAAGACACCGGGGAGGTTTTTAGTGCCGTTTAGCTGGTTAAGGGGATGATTTCTCTAAATCTAAAACTTCAAACCTACCGTTTTACATTGTCGTTTGGCTCCTAGGAGTGCCCCTCAGCTCTCATTACAGCTAAATCGACCCGTTAGCCAGCACTAGCCTACCCCTGCTGCAGAAAGGTACTAGACTAGAGGTTCTCTACATGTTCCATGTCCACCCTACCCCATCTCATCATAACACAGTCTGCTTCTGTTTTCCAGTGTGCCGCTCTGATCCCCACATGAAGGATACCAGCACCATAGACACAATTTATTTCTCATTTTAGTATTTGTACTTTTATGTTGTGTTGTAAATTACTATGTGCATTATTATGTAGGTCACTTATGGCACCCATTGCACTCCTTAACCATCCCTGGAAGGAAGGATCCCCCACTCTCCGTTCCTTCTCAAGATTACTTCCTCCATAATTAAGGGACCGTAACAGTTACTAAATCTAAATCTGGAGGATTGAATCCTCTTTACTGGTCACATACATGTACACACACAGTTAAAAGTGTTTTTGTATTAAACCCATCCTAGTATTAGGAGCAGTGGGCAGCTATTGTATATACAGCACCCGGGGAGCAGTGTAGGGGTCTGGTGCCTTGCTCTAGGGCACCTCGGGGGTGCCCAGGAGGCGAACTGGCACCATTTTCCAAGTACCAGTTCTCACTCCGTACTTGGTCCGTTTCGGGGACTTGAACCGGCGACCCTCCGGTTTCCAAGCCAAGTCCCAACAGACTTAGCTACTGCCACCTCGTGATTAAGGGCTATACAAATACAATTTACTTGAATTAATTTGACTATCCCAAGCATTATGGTCATTATGGACAGGTAGACTGCGGACATGGAGGTTTCAAACCCCGAACCTTTCTGCCGGAGAGAAACACCTGAACGTCTAGAGTCATCGGGCCCCTCCAAGACAGACAAGCAAGAAGGCCCTCTGGAGGATTCTTTATCCCAAACGTTTACATTTTCAGACCGAACCATAGACAAGTGTGCAATACATGTTGGCGCTAAAACAAGAATGGTAAAATTGCAAATTAACTACACTTCCTCCTTTTCCATTTTCTTCTTCTTCTACTGGGTTACAGCATAACCCCAAGACCTATAATCTATCTATCAATCAATCAACGGGTTAATCCCTTAAACTCCACTAATCCTTCCGTGTTGTTGCGTGTTCTGTGAGTCGTGGAACACTTAGCGTAGCAGGCCAAGCATATGGACACCATCAGTTGTTAATATGCTTCGCGGTGACACTTTGTTACCATTGCACACAACCCGGGGCCACTGTACTGTATACACAGCGGAGGTAAATGTTAGCATTAGGGCCATATTCTAATTCATATCTATAAGCCTCGCTTTGCACGGTAGGACCGCGAGCAGACGTGTCACTTCATAGCGCCGGGCAGGAACGCATCGTATGTCAAAGCCGAGCGCTCTCCCGCTCTCCGCTCTGCGCTCTCCGCTCTCCCGGGAGCATCCTTTTTTTGTTCACGTCTAAACTTTTCTTTTTCTTTTTTGTGTGTGTGTCACAGATGTCACAGTGCATGATTAATGAGCTGGGGGAGGGGGGGGGGGGGGAGGGGGAAAGATGGCTGTTTTGCTTTAAATCTTAAGGACTTTATTTGGACCATGAGATGGCAGTGCGATACGGCGGTCCTGAATATCATAAGCGGCTTGCGTTTCCCCCCCCCCCCCCCCGCTGAGAACAAATGTTTACACCCAGATGTTTACGGCCACATCGCAGACAGACAGATGACCACGGGTTCAAACCCACCGGGGGGGTGGGTTTGTTGGCTAATTGGTTCTGAAGTACGATCTGGACTTGAGGGAAAGAAAAAGGAAGCCGAGGAGACGAGACTTAGGAGACGAGACGTAGGAGACGAGACGTAGGAGACGGCGTCTTCCCTGGTCTTGTTCTTCATCATCTTCGTCGTCGTCTTCAAGGCGTCATGAGTGAGAGAGTCCATAAGCGGTTTATAAGCAAAGCAAAAGCCTGGGAGCAGTTAAGTGAAGGCATGTATGTATTGATGTGCATTGTAAATACTCAAGAAATCAGTCACAACACTACACTGTCCCCTCCATGACCTTCAATTGAACGATTATTGAAACGTACCGGAGGTCGGTTTAAAGGGTAAATATTCCCCATGGGAACACAGCAAGTATACTATAGTAGTACACAACTCAATGGAGAAACATTACCGATGTCAATTCTCTCCAAATACAGGACAGCCGGGGGGTCCGATAGGTCAGTAAGCACTGGGACCACAACGGTAAACATCCTTAAAAACAAACTCTGGAGACCCAGGACGGACCCCACAAACATTTGCCACTCATCCTCCGACAGTGTACACATACAGAGGAAAAAGATAAAGAAAAAATAGAAAAACTGAGATGATGTGCACTATATTTTCCATTTTGGACTCTCAAGACTCTTCATCTTTATCTCCATCTTTTGCATCTTCTCTCTCTCTCTCTCTCCAGCTCTCGCTTTCGCTAGTCGCTCCCTCTCGTGTCAAACATTTGAAGCGGCCAGCGGTATTCTAAACAGTTATGTTCTTAAGCTCCATGGAAACAATCTCCCCTGACACACACACAACCCCCCCCCCCCCCCCCCTCCCACAGTCTGGTCACTCAGATGTGCTGAGACAGTGTGAGTGTATCCACATTATGCAGCCTGTAGACTGCTCCTTAGATGTGCACATAAAAGCAACTTAAAGACACTATCCAGGCCTGGAGACAAAGGCAGCCCACGGACAACTTGGGGACCCTAATGGGGAATTTGTTCCAAGTGCAAAGCATAGAAATTGTGTCTGGTGACGCCTCATAATATTCATAATATTTCACACACGTGTTATTCTGAAATTAATGGAATGGTTGACAGGGTTTTCTTTTTACCAGCAGTTGAATAAAATATGACAAGTAATAATAAATAATAAACTGTATTTGTTCGGCATCTATTAAATGCAGGGCTTACAAACTGCATTTGACACGAGTACAAAAATGAAAGGCACTGCTGGATGGATCACATAATAGCCTTTGAAATGCCTGCTCTGGAGTGCTTGAGATCTATATATATATATACATATCAATATACCGAGATCTGAAGCAGTGCAGAGAAGGCATCAACAGGCAGACAATTACTTTCAACCTCCTATAAGATGTTATTCCGGCTGAAGCCACAAAATTAAACATAATTTCTCCACAGGATGCTTGCTCTTAGGCACGGATATATATATATATATATATATATATATATATATATATATATATATATATATATATATATATATATATATATATATATATATATATATATATATATCCCACTTCTGGCACCTCCACAAAATGACATAGTAAAAGATAAAATAGTAACGCTAATATCAATAGTTTGTCCATTACAGGTCAGCTAACTGTCCAGCCCAACAGTTACAAAGCTTTTCCTTTTCGATCTTGCGCGGCCGATCAATACGGGGGCATACTGTTTCAATTTTGCTGGCATTGATTTTTTTGTCCCCCCTCCTTCCCCCTCCAACAGCAGCCGGGGCATTCATCTTTCTGAAGGAAGGAAGATTTGATTTACTGAAGAAAAATTGGGGCCGCGCATCACAAAGATTCGTTGCCCGGGCTGGGACGTGACACGTAGAAAGATGGATGTCCCTCCGACCGGGAAGCCCTGCAGCCTGGGGGTGTCTATTAGAGGGCCGCTGGAGCAGCGTGGTGCGTGGTGTGTGGGTGGAGGTGTGTGGGTGGAGGTGTGTGTGTGCTGCAGGCAGATAGGAGGATTCGGTGGTGGAGGAGGACGAGCTGGTAGAGGTGTGTGTGTGTTGCAGGCGGACGGAGACGGTGGGATGAGGAGAAGGTGTGTGGGTGGAGGTGTGCGTGTGGCAGGCAAACGGAGGAGGAGTCAGTGGTGGAGGTGCTTGCGTGTGTGTTGCAGGCGAATGGAGGAGGAGGTGGGATGAGGAGGAGTGTGTGTGTGAGTGTGTGTTACAGGCAGTGGGACAGAGGAGGAGCAGGGAGCCGTTGGTGGAGGTGCATGCGCGTGCATGCATGCGCGTGCATGCATGCGCGCGCGCGTGCGTGCACATGCATGCGCGCGCGCGTGCGTGTGTTGCATGCGGATGGAGGAGGTGGGATGAGGAGGAGGAGGAGCTGAAGGGATGGAGGAGAGGGTCACAGTGGAAAAGCAAGCGACTGGAATAAACAGGAAATGAAAAGGAGCGCTGCTGTAGCAGCCTCGACGAGCAGGGAAAGTGGGACGTCTTAAGAGCCGGAAATGCCAAGCCAGCAAACTACCGAAAAAAAAACAACCAGCTCATCTACACCGATAAAAACCCTCGACACTCAAACACTGAATACCTTTCCTTCCTTCTCTCGTAGCGTTACATATGTTCACAATGTAGACACAGGCTCCTCTCTCTCAACCCCCCCCCCAGCACCCAGAGCCAGTTTCCATGGATCATTAGACAGCCTATTAAGGAAGGCTGGGAACCACACGAGAGAGAGAGAGAGAGAGAGAGAGAGAGAGAGAGAGAGAGAGAGAGAGAGAGAGAGAGAGAGAGAGAGAGAGAGAGAGAGAGAGAGAGAGAGAGAGAGGAGAGAGAGAGAGAGAGAGAGAGAGAGAGAGAGAGAGAGAGAGAGAGAGAGAGAGAGAGAGAGAGAGAGAGAGAGAGAGAGAGAGAGAGAGAGAGAGAGAGAGAGAGAGAGAGAGAGAGAGAGAGAGAGAGAGAGAGAGAGATCCCACAGAGAGGCTCCATCATCCAACCCCTCATCTCAGGGTGCGCCCAGGTCTTGGTGTGGCACCAGCTCTGGGTGTCATATTTTGGGCCTAGACATTCCCTTCCTGGGAGTCTCACACACACACACACTAAATAAGCCCCAAAATAAGTGAAGGAGGAAAAAAGTAAATACATACATAATAAAATATTACAAATTAATCCGTCAGTACAGAACTCAGTAAGGGATATGGGAGGGGCCAAATATTAATCTTGATTTGTGTTCATTGACACTTTTTTTTTAATTAGTTCAGAGCTCCCCGGACAGAGGAGCGGGATGGCAGGCGTGGGGCACATCCTTGGAGAGGAGCAGGGAGTAACCTCTGTCTGGCTGACCGACTGATCGACTGTGTCTGTCTGTCTGTCTGTCTGTCTGTCTGTACGTGGACCCGTCTGCCCCGTCCCCAGGTGCGTTCGGATGACAGAAGGGCTGAGGAACGAGAGATGCTTCTCTTTGTCTCGCGGCTCCCCAGACTCTGTACTGCGGCACGGCCCAAGGACTTTTTATAATAAATAATAATAATAATAATAATAATAAAAATGGAGCAAGAGACAAAGAGGGAGGAAAGTGGGTGTCTAGAGACAGAAAGACAGACAGACGAAAGAGAGACAGCAAGAGAGAGTGCGAGAGAGCAAGAGAGACAGAGACGAGAGTGCGAAAGAGAGAGAGAGAGAGAGAGAGAGAGAGAGAGAGAGAGAGAGAGAGACTAGCAAACCAGTGAAAGGGAAAGTAAGAAAGGGGAGGGGGGGGCAAAACAGAGAAAATCATGCAACACCTCTGTCCCCCCGGAGGCCAGGGACGCGGTAAGCTGGATATTAAGACACAAATTGCATTCAGGCGGGTCACGGCGTGTCACAAGATATTAGATGCCTGCCGTGAAGGAAACAACAATTCCCATCCGCCTGTGGGGAAAATAATATTTTCATTTTCAGGGCCTTTATTGAATGGAAACGTTGGGGAATACGCGCTTTGTGGACAGCGCCAGTCGGCTGGCGGGGAATCAACAAGGCCCGCAACAAAAGGTGGTAATCATGGCCGGGTATTGTCTTGCCTGTTATTGGATTTTATTTTCACAGCTCCGAGACTAACTTTTGTACTTGTGTGTGTGTGTGTGTGTGTGTGTGTGTGTGTGTGTGTGTGTGTGTGTGTGTGTGTGTGTGTGTGTGTGTGTGTGTGTGTGTTTCCTCCTTCCACACTTGTCATTTACCAAAGTGCGGATACACATTCAAACCAGTGTCCATGTGAGAGTTTGAATATTTGTGTGTGTGTGTGTGTGTGTGTGTTTCCTTCCACAGCTGTCATTTCCAAAAAAGATTGGTGCGGCTACACATTCAAACCTGTGTCCACGTGAGAGTTTAAATGTGTGTGTGTGTGTGTGTGTGCGCACACACACACGTCATGAAGTTGTGAAGTTGCCTGAACTAAAAATGTCTTGTCCCGCGGTGAGGCTAGCATACGGGCACATCGAGGTACGCATCTACACAAAGTCAAAGAGTCAATATTTGTCTTTGTTTCTTTGTACAATACATACATCATATTTTATTTATTTGCTCATTTCCCCCCTCCTCCTTCCCCCCCGGAATCTGCCCGACGACCAGAGGTTTCTGCCGTGCCCGTCTGCCGTGTGTGTGTGTGTGTGTGTGCGTGTGTATGTGTGGGTCTATGTGTCTGTGTGTGTGTGTGTGTGTGTGTCTATGTGTGTGTGTTTGCGAAAAAGCCGCACCACCTGACCTTCGCCGTAATTGACCGAGAGTATTGATGTAATGGCACGGGACTGATTGTGATTTATTAAAAGAGCCCCGGCGCTCCCAGGCCCAGTGCCAGCGGCGGCTCCCGGCTCTCCCATCGCCTGCCATTAGGGAGACCATCAATAGCACCGCGGCGTACAGCGCCGGTAATGGTGGAGCGGGGGGGGGGGGGGAGGCAGGGAGGGGGGGGGGGGAGGAAGGGAGGAGGTGCTTGGGCAGAGCCCACTTAAGCGGGGATCTGAGCAGCAGCAAAGGTTTTATTTGTATTTATTTATTTATTTTGTTGCGTGTGTGCCTGTGTGTGTGTGTGTGTGTGTGTGTGTGTGTGTGTGTGTGTGTGTGCCTGTGAGTACACATTCAGACTTTTATGATGTACACACTGACAGAATGAGATGTGATGATATAAAAAGGGGAGAGAGGACGGCGTTAAGGGAAGGGAAACATAAGCAGCAGAGGAAGCACAGCCGGGCCAGGGGAATAAGTGAAAAATAAGAGAGAGAGACAGAGGGAGACAGAGGGAGAGAGAGAGAGAGAGAGAGAGAGAGAGAGAGAGAGAGAGAGAGAGAGAGAGAGAGAGAGAGAGAGAGAGAGAGAGAGAGAGAAAGAGAGAAAGACAGAGAGAGTTAAATAGAACAAAAACAACGAGTAAAACAGGGAACAAGAGAGCAATAGAAAAGAGAGAAAGAGAGTGGTTGAAAGAGAGACAGCGAGAGAAAGACAGAGAGACCGAGAGAAGAGAAATAGACAGAGAGAGTAGCAAGAGAGAGAGTAGCGAGAGAGAGAGAGAGAGTAGCGAGAGAGAGAGAGAGAGAGTAGCGAGAGAGAGAGAGAGAGAGAGTAGCGAGAGTAGCGAGAGTAGCGAGAGTAGCGAGAGTAGCGAGAGTAGCGAGAGTAGCGAGAGTAGCGAGAGAGGAGAGAGAGAGAGAGAGAGAGAGAGAGAGAGAGAGAGGAGTGTGATTAGATTTAGAGTTTGTGATCCAGTTGCAGAGCCCCTTGCAGACTGGTCTCCAGAGGGCCCAGCCTAACAAGCGGGAGGCGAGCAGCAGCCCAGCCAGCTCTGCAGCTCTCTCCCCATTACCCACTGTACCTGCTGCACACAAACAGCCATCATTAGGGAATAGCTCCAGAGCCTCTCGGATGAAACAAACAGGGCAGGGAGGCTTGGGTTTCCTCATGCTATTTTTTTTTTTTTTTTTTAATGGGCAGCGGAGCAGCTTAAGAGACGCTTTCATCCCGCTCCAACTGCCAACCGTTTCACGTCCCACTCCTACCGGACGATTTGAAGAAAAAGAAAAAAAAAGGAAAAAATAATCTGATTTCGCTAGGCTAGCTAGAACACAAATGGCGGCCCTTTTTTTTAAAGAGAGCCGTTTGTGTTTGTGTGTGTTTGTCGTGAGTCCTGTAAAGTGATGGACTATTTGAAATGGGTCACCACAAAGAGTGCTTGTGCTGCCAAGTCTCAAATGAACCTTCAGCAGCGCTGCATCATGTTGTGATGCCATGTTCTTCATGCATAGCATGTGTGCGGTATGTGTGTGGTGTGTGTGTAAGCATGTGGCATAAGCACATAACAAAGATGAAGTAAACCAAGTCATGCAACAATGACAGCAACACGTTTAGTCACAACGCTGCAGCATCACCACGCACAGACAGGGGTAAACAGATCACCAACACAGTGCACAGACAGGGGTAAACAGATCACCAACGCAGTGCACAGACAGGGGTAAACAGATCACCAATGCAGTGCACAGACAGGGGTAAACAGATCACCAACGCAGTGCACAGACAGGGGTAAACAGATCACCAATGCAGTGCACAGACAGGGGTATACAGATCACCAATGCAGTGCACAGACAGGGGTAAACAGATCACCAATGCAGTGCACAGACAGGGGTAAACAGATCACCAACGCAGTGCACAGACGGGTATACAGATGACCAACGCAGTGCACAGACAGGGGTAAACAGATCACCAACGCAGTGCACAGACAGGGGTATACAGATGACCAACGCAGTGCACAGACAAGGGTAAACAGATGACCAACGCAGTGCACAGACAGGGGTAAACAGATCACCAACGCAGTGCACAGACAGGGGTAAACAGATCACCAATGCAGTGCACAGACAGGGGTAAACAGATCACCAACGCAGTGCACAGACAGGGGTAAACAGATCACCAATGCAGTGCACAGACAGGGATAAACAGATCACCAACGCAGTGCACAGACAGGGGTAAACAGATCACCAATGCAGTGCAAAGACAGGGGTAAACAGATCACCAATGCAGTGCACAGACAGGGGTAAACAGATCACCAATGCAGTGCACAGACAGGGGTAAACAGATTACCAACGCAGTGCACAGACAGGGGTAAACAGATCACCAATGCAGTGCACAGACAGGGGTATACAGATGACCAACGCAGTGCACAGACAGGGGTAAACAGATCACCAACACAGTGCACAGACAGGGGTAAACAGATCACCAACGCAGTGCACAGACAGGGGTAAACAGATCACCAACGCAGTGCACAGACAGGGGTAAACAGATCACCAATGCAGTGCACAGACAGGGGTAAACAGATCACCAACGCAGTGCACAGACAGGGGTAAACAGATCACCAATGCAGTGCACAGACAGGGGTAAACAGATCACCAATGCAGTGCACAGACAGGGGTAAACAGATCACCAACGCAGTGCACAGACAGGGGTAAACAGATCACCAACGCAGTGCACAGACAGGGGTAAACAGATCACCAATGCAGTGCACAGACAGGGGTATACAGATGACCAACGCAGTGCACAGACAGGGGTAAACAGATCACCAACGCAGTGCACAGACAGGGGTATAAAGATGACCAATGCAGTGCACAGACGTGATGTACGCAGATGACCAATGCCGTGCACAGATGTGATGTACGCAGATGACCAACGCAGTGCACAGACGTGATGTACGCAGATGACCAACGCAGTGCACAGACGTGATGTACACAGATGACCAACGCAGTGCACAGACGTGATGTACACAGATGACCAACGCAGTGCACAGACGTGATGTACACAGATGACCAACGCAGTGCACAGACGTGATGTACACAGATGACCAACGCCGTGCACAGACGTGAAATAAAGATCAACACATTGGGTCACAGCTCAACACAGGGTTCACCCACCTGGCACAGGAGTTTCCCCAGGCACCGTGCTTGTCGGTCAGGATGTGGACGATCTTCTGGACGAGCTGGGTGGAGGTGACGTGGTCGCGGTACTTGGCTGCCCGGATCAGGTGGTCGCACATCTTCTCCTCGTCACGCTTCTCGGCCGCGTACTGAGCGCAGTGGGACTGGAGGACACAGAGAGGTGACAATGATAATACGGTAACA